>CM043115.1:40669141-41002152 GCA_023701765.1 Hylyphantes graminicola | reverse complement strand
CTGACCCAAAAGTAAGATCAATGCCTTCAGCCGCATTCAATAATTGCTAACGCCACATACAATCACGGACTGCGTAACCGAGAGCAGTTGCCCGGGCCGATTCAAGGCGAATGCGGCGTATATTTCATCATATTTGGCCGAGCGTGGCTTGGCGCCGATCCAGAGGGAGTCGTGTTTTCGTATTCTCTTCGAGATTCCAGAATGACTTACAAGAAAGACTGACGTAAGTCACAAAAAATAGCAATTCTTACGGTATGTAACGTATGTAGCAGCCCCGGTGGCACACTCGTTAGGATTCTAGCCTTTGGAGCTGCTGGAGTCGGGTTCGAATCCCGGTCAGGCCTGGATGTTTGTGTCCGTCAATTATTGTTGTTATTTGTCTATGTGTTTGTGTCGTCTCTTTCTTTGTGTGTCTCTTGCGCTTGTGTCATTTCTGGGGCTTAGTACAATGGACTTAAAGTCGCAGTGCTTGGCGATCTTGCCACCCACCAAGAAAGTCATAAGTCATAACGTATGTATGTAACGTACGGAACACGTATGGTAAGGTTCCAGGTTGTGTGCTTGTTCAGAGAACCGCTTATAAACCTTCGTCAAGTGGGACAGACACAGAAAGAGTTTTTACGAGCACGAGAGACACACAAAAGAAAGGACAACACAAACACATAGACAAATAACAACACTTATTGACGGTCACAAACATCCATGCCTGACCGGGATTCGAGCCCGACCTCAGCAGCTCCAAAGGCTAGAGTCTTAACGAAGAAGAGTCCGAACCAAGAATCATTCGAATGAGAGATATACAAACTAATAACTCTTTTCTGATGAAAAAACAATTTTCTTATGCTCCATTTAATTCCAGCTCAGGTGCTATTCTCATCATTTTCCAAGCTCTAAATAATAGTCACAAACAGCCCATTAGACAACTTATTATAACAAAACATCAGTTAACAAGTACAAATCACAAAATAATATTCATATAAAAGCACATTCTTAATTTTCAGACGTGCACCAGCCTTCCTCGGAGAGAAACGGTCATTCGTTTCGAGATTTTATTTTCCACGATAATTCTTCAAAATTCTTTGTATCGGATTTCCTTTCCTGTGTGAATGGAATAAAGTAAAGTTAATGTTTGCGATTCGGTAATGCTGAATATCAATGCCAAACTTTCGTTGCACTTTTGTCTAAAAGAATTTACAATGTATCGCTGTTGATGTAGCACAACATTCCTCGTGAATTTATTACATCAACTTTTCATGATTTTTATGTACTTCCAAAAATATTGCATGTAGTTCACAGTTGGAGGGAAATATATATCATTGATTTTAACTTAATAGGAAGTATTCCACTTAGGCTCTTTAAAAATGCATATATATATGGATGTTGGTATTGTAAGAAGAGTAAATATAAAAAGAATACCAGATTTAAATTGAAAATTTAATTCAAAGTATTTGTGTAAATAATTACATAAATAAGAACTAAATAAACTGTAGTGAATAAATTTTATTTTGCCTATTAAATAAAAATAACCACATTTCCGTGTAAATTGGGAATTTTCTCGTATTTTTGCCATAAAGAAACTACATTGTAAGTGTATGCTGCATATGTCTTAAAGGCAACATTAAGTATGATTTTGTTGATAATCTACAGTTTTGTACTCAAGATATATTTCCCGAAATATATAAAATAATAATAAAAAAAACATAAAATGTTTAATTTAATATGCATTGAAATGCGTATGTTTTTGTATGTGTAAACGAATGTGGAAAAGTTTATACAAAGATTATATTTATTAAAAAATGTATAAAAGAATTTTTTAATAAAATTTGCTCAATCGTTTCTTTGGAATCCTATACGTAGTTGAAAACATCAATAAAAATGGCTTTAGAAAAATAACGAAAAAGATGTACCACTGAAATGTTTTTTAAAAAAAGCATTTATGGCATATTATTAATACAAGCAAATATTTTAGTTAGGGACATTTTTAGTTAAGGACAATGCAACAGGATTAAATGTTCAGATGCCGCCCCGGTGGCTCAATCGTTAGGATGCTGGCCTTTGGAGCTGCTGGGGTCGGGTTCGAATTCCAGTCAGGCATGGATGTTTGTGACTGTCAATAAATGTTGTTATTTGTCTATATGTTATTCCTTTCTTTGTGACTGTAAAAATTCTTTCTGTGTCTGTCCCACTTGATGAAAGCTTATTCTAAATTAAACGTTTCTAAAATTTTGAATAAATTTTGGTGATTTAACAAATGTTTTCAAGGAATTTAGGTTGCAAAACCAAAAACAATTTTGTTTTATATTTATGGAGTATCTATCTTCTTTTGTAAAAAAAAAAGCTCGATTAAAAACATTTCCTTTTCTAAGATATATATAAGTTAACTATCATTATAAGCGAAAAACTCTAATTTATTTTTATAACAATATACATTTTTTATAATTATGTCATCATCACCAGTTGTTTTATCATTTCCGATGTCATAACTTAAAAGGCGTTTGTAAAATACAATAAAATTTTCATTTAATATGTGACTTGCTTATAAAGCTTTCCAAGGGTGTATCATATTTAATTTAATTTAGATTTTCTTTTACTTTCAAAGAAATGCCATAGAATTGTAAACTTTCACTTAAACTCTTTAAAAATTATGTAGAAACAAGTTTTTTTTTACAAAAAGGCACAAAAAATACTTCGTGCAATCTGTGAATTGGAAACATAGTTTGAAAAAAAAATAATAAAATCGAATGCATTTTTTGGTACATTTCAAAACCTAGTTTTAATGCAAAATTAGTAGTTTAACAGCTCTCCTTTTCGGCTTTTCTTTTATTCCACTTTTAGTAAAATATTCAAAGTTTTATGGGTTACTGCTTCATACCATTATACTGCTTATACCATGAATATGAAAGTTTAAGTCATATTATCACTTGGAAAACTAGAAATCCAGAACCTATCTGTTCCGAGGTTGTAGTTACTCTTACAGTGATTTACTATCACAACACAAAAATCCCAAATCAAAAAACATATATTCGGGATTAAAAACATATGTCAGTTCCATTTTTTAATACTGAAATATTTCAGGCAATCTGTTCTTTATTCCTCATCACAGACTCGTCCCGAATAATTGGGAAGTGATTTTTCTGTCACATCACCAAAATCCCGAATCAAGAAACATATATTTGGGTTTCATGGCGAAAGTCAACTCCATTTGAAGAGCTTACTGGAATAAAGTGCTAAGTGACATTTTTGAAAAGATAGAGGTTTTTATGTCAAAGAGCACATTTATAACTTCTTTAACAATAACAAGTTTCACCTCTTTCATAAACTTTAAGTTTAACAACTTTTTTACGATTTGCAAGTACAGTTTTCAACAGATCTGAGAGCCAAACAAACAATTTTGCAGCTCATTTTCCCGTATTCACCTTTTTGTCCCTTAGCACGTTCTTCCACCAAGTTCTTCATTTTACAATACCGAAATCATTCAGGCAATTTGTCCCCTATACTCATCATCACAAGACTCGTCACGAATAATCCCCAGCGTTGCTTTTGAAAAGAGGAAAGTACACCCCTTTAAATCAACCCAAACATGCACTTCCAAACATCACGAGAGTAGATGATGCCTCCTGCGATTTGGATCCCAAAAGAAGAAGAAAATATTCCGTCGAAAGTCGGAGTGGTGCTGCTAGTATTAAAAACTCCTCAAAGGGGATTTCTGGAGGAGCAATTCGGGATCGGGTCACAGGGGAGGGAGTAAAAATCAATCAAACTCTTTCAAGGGGAGGGTAAGGAGGCACAAAAATAGAGCGATGGAAATCAAAAGAAGGCACTTAAGATCCCTCCCTTGTTATTTGAAGTTTCCCTCCATCTTCGATTCCTTTATACCTTCGACACTGGTCAGTATCGGGCAAAATAGGATTCGTAAGACTTTTCGTAACTTGTCCTGAAAAGTGTCATGTAGGAAAAATTGGACTTTTTGAGCTATGGATACTAAAATATTTGAAATTGGGAGAATTGGCTAGCTATTGAAGCAAATCGTAAGACGATCGGTGGAAAATGTGAAAACAGTTATCAGATCCATTCTTTTTTAAATTAAAATGCAATGAAAAGGATAAACTTCCAGATGATTTTCCTAAAAGAAACACGATTATTTGACGATGCGCTTCTCTTCTGCACACATTGTGATATTGGAAAGAATACTTTCAATTTTTCACAAACGATAAAATTTAAATAAAAAGTATTTGCTTTTGTGGTATACATCTATCGATACTGAAGTTGATTTATGTACACTCTAAAAAATGAATGCTCAAAAATGACGAAATTTTCCTTAATTTTGACGATCCGTTTACTGGCAAATGCTCCGAGTTTTCGTTTCCTCAAAGTGAGGAAATTTGAATCGTCATTTTTTATGAGGATTTGAATGTCGTCTAATCTAAAGAAATATTTCGTCATTATTATGAGGATTTGAATGTCGTCTAATCTAAAGAAATATTTCGTCATTTTTAAGCATGTGAGTAAAACAAAGAGATTCAGATTCCTCAAAATCAAGATACAGAATCATCAAATCATGATCGTAAAATCATCTTCAATTATACTTCATCTTCAATTATTTTATACTTATCAGTATATCAGTATTGTTTTACACCAGCCAACATCGAGAAAAATAGGATTTTAGAAAATAGAGATTAGAATGTTCCTATTAAAAATAAGAACATTTAGTAACTTTCCCTGAAAAGTGACGTGTAGGACAAATATGATTTTTTTAGTTATTAGTTTTAGACGCCAAAATATTCACATAAAAAGATCTAGTGATCAAAGCAAATTCTTAAAATGATAGTTATGAAAGCCTAATTATTATTATCAGATAACTTTTATGTTTGTATTGAATTATTAAATTTATATATATTTATATTGAAAAGCTGAACTTCGGACGATTTTCCGAAAAACACACGTTTTTATTGCGATTATCTCTTTATATTTATTATTATAATGACTGAGCCTTATTTTATATTGTACTTTATATTGTATTACTTATATAGTTCTTTGTTCAAATATCCATTCGATTTCTAATTGTTATGCTTTGAAACAACATATATAGATTTAAGTTTTAAATTTTGAAAGATAAAATAGATGATTAATTATTATCAAAAAGCCAAATTTGTAAAAGTATACCACTATAGAAATTCACTATGCAGTAGGTTATTTCTCATTTGTCTCAAGTAGCTGTTGATCTTGAATCCCATGCTTGAAATTGGTCTGAAACACACACAAAAAAAGTTTAAATTATTATGCTTAAATATTAAACGCATGAAAATTTACATATTTCTACACATTTCACCTGACAACGCCATTTAATTTTAATCCATAATAAACGGGTAAGGAAACGTGCGTATATTGTAGAGTATTGCCATAGAATTTGAAGAAAGAGGAAATAGGTAAAAATAACGAAATACTACTTTACGCTAAGTGGTAATATGTACTTAAGGTAGGCGAATACCCAAAATTCTAAAAATTTTACTATTACTTTAATCTTTTCCAAATTTGGCATAGTGATTTCATATATAATGAACAATGCTTCTTGGACATTTTTTTTTATTTAAATATAATTGATTTATTTTAAACGGTGTTTTTCAACCTAAAAAAAGGGGTTTACGCTAACACTTCTAGCATAAAAAGTTTGACATTAATTTACCTGAAATTTTTTACAGATGCTATTTCAATATATATCTGTGCCACATGAACCTCTAAAATCTGGTGTAAATATGCAAGTTTTTTTTTTAAATGTCCAAGTGTAAGTTAATCGAAAAAAAATCCTTTTTTTGTGTGGTTAATTTATAACATTTTTCTTAATAACTTCTTTTCTTGTAATTTGTATGTAACTCTAGAGGTTCATTTCATGCATCAGTACGAAACGAAGAATTTAGCGCGTAATTTATGTTTGTAGGATGAAAATTCAATGTGGTTGACTTGTTAGCGTAAACCTCTTTTTTTAGTAGAAAAACACCGCTTAAAGTAAATAAATTATATTTAAATTTTTAAAAAATGCCTAAATAGTATTATTCATTTTATTTGAAATCACTATGCCAAATTTGGAAAAGATTAAAGTAATAGCAAAAATTTTAGAATTTTGGGGAATTTTGGGTATTCGCCTACCTTAATAGAAACTTTGTGAGTTAAAAGAGTATTTTTATGCTAACATATGAAGAGTAGCGGGAAAACCACTTGATTTATTAGGAGACTTTCCGTAATTGTGTCTGTTTGGTGGATTTGGCGACAGAAAACCGGTTTCTCGCTTTCTTCTTCGCTTGGACCAAGCGTTGGAATCGTGCATCGAGTGAATTTCGGTAGGTAGAAACTGGTTTCCTTACACCAGTTTAGGCGATTACTCGCTATCATCGCCAAAGTTGCCTGCTGAGGAAAGTTCTCTACAAGATCAAGAGGTTTTTCCCCTGTACTCTTCATATCTCTCTAAGTTAATATTTAAAATTTTTAGATTATTATGTTTTAAATAATGAAAATTGTGTTTTGATCCTTTAAGTATTTGATTCCAAAAACTATTAAAAAGTATTTTGGAAAATTCATACTTCATAAACTTTTATTCAAGATGAAAATCCTTTGTTATACAATTTCGAAAATCCATTTTTCATTTGGTCAATGAAAAAGAGAGGGACAAAAGAGATGGTTTATCCAAGTAAACTAACCACTAGACGGCCCGATGGCGCAATGGTTAACGTGTTAGCCCTTGGAGCTGGTGGACTAGGGTTCGAGCCCCGGTCATGGCATGGATGTTTGTGTCCGTCAATAAATGTTGTTATTTGTCTAAGTGTTTGTGTCGTCTCTCTCTTTGTGTGTCTCTTGTGCTTGTGTCATTTCTGTTGTTGAATACAATAGACCTAATGTCGCAGTGTTCAGCGAACTTGCCCCCCACCAAGAAAGTCATAAGTCATAACTAACCCCTTAAAAACAACGGAAACTACAGATAATGCTTCATGAAAAACAACATTTGTTTGCCATTTCTACAAAAATCATAAGGAAAAAATCAGAGAAAGCAGAGAAGGAAAAGTTTTCTATAGATGTTTGTCATTTTCTAGCTAAGCTCCTTCAGCTTTAGTAAATAAAGAATACCTTTTCGTTTGATAAGGAGGAAACTTCAGAGAAAAATTTCCTCTACCCCTAACAAAAAATCAATTCCTACGGAACTTCAATAAAATTTCAAACGAAATGTTTGGATGAAAGTTGAAAAACATCCTTGTAATGCTGGATTTGAGGTTAATAACTTTGCTATCGAGAGTTAGTTTTGATTTTTCAAGTTTGGTCTATATTTTTTAGAAATCCTAAAGAAAAATTGTTAAGGAGTAATATTAATTGAAAAGTTAATGAAAAATGCTGCTTTGACAGTATAATTATCAGACATTTTGGCAGCATAAATATCAAAATAGAAAAATTTTCTGATTTCTTGGATATTAAAAAAATTTAAATAAAGTTAAAAGAATTCATGTCTAGGAAGGATGTTTTTTTGTTTGCTGATTAAATATCACATAGAAATTTTTAAAAAAATAAAAAAAACTATAGGTTACTCTTAAAAAATCTTTATTTTTTTTTAAACTTATTTGTATTAGTAAAATGTATAACACATCACTTTGTAATGTCTTACACATCAAGCAAGCTTTGTCAAATGATTTATTATATTTAGTCTAAATAGAAATTAGTTTAGCGTACTTTTTAATTAAGTTAATTCATTGTGAATTGTAAATAAGTTTTTTTTTAGTCATCGGACCTTTTTCTTCATAATTTACATCAACTCGCTGGAAGCGTTTCTGAAGCCATTCGAGTAACTGTAAACAGCAAAATTGAGAAAGAAGCAAAATTTCAAAACTCGATTATTCCTTCAATAACCTAACTTTTTAAAAATGGAAAACTCAAATTCAAAAACACAAAAAAATTAATACACTTCTATATCATGATATATTTCCTTTCATGTTCTAATTGTTGTAAGTTAAAAATTGGGAATTGGATGAGTAAAAAAATCTTTTTATTTCAAATGAAGGTAAATACACCATTTTAAACCCTCTTCCTTAATAACATTATTTTTTTAACTAATTTCATTAAGAAAAAAACATAAAAAATAAAACGAATTTATAGTTTATAGTTGGTATCCCTTTTTGTTACATAAATGGTGACTAATGCTTCTTATTTACTGCAAACAAGTACCTATAACTGACAATCTAACTTAAAAAGATGACTGAACAAAATTAAAAAAAATTATTCACTGTATCTTTCGCTGCAAAATTATTTATGAAGCAGTTGTATATCTTAGTTGTACAGCCGTTGGTAGGTATACCCTCTTAAGACCCTAGAAAAATCCCACACGTATATACTTAATCTAAACATACTTTTCATACAAATACATGCTAAAAAGTATGTTTTGCAAAGTAACTTTAAAAAATATGTTTAATAGTTACTGAGTGACACGCCTTAAATGCTAAAAATACACATTTTTGTGATATAAATGCAAAGCAAAGGGTCGTATCACTTATTCGTAGTTTAAAGTTTATTTTAACATTGTTTTTAATGCTAAATGCCTTTAAAATTAACTACTAAAACAATTTTTTGAATAGTTTGATAAAAAAAATTATTACATTTTTTTAAGAACTCTAATATTGTATTGAACGACCCTCAACTTAATTTTTTATAGAAATAAATGACTGATACCTGTAACCAAATTGGCTAAAAACTGATATTTGAATCTTCTTCTATCGGACCGGGTTAATTTTGGAACTAATTAACTTGTTAATTGTTTATTGGGAGGTTTTAAAAACTGTCCCCAAGTAGGGACGCCATAGCACAAGTGGATACTGCAGTATCAAGACTACTGACCTGGACCATTGATGTAAGAATTCTATAAATCTAATCTAAAAGAAAAAGCATAATCAAACACTTATTATTTTAAAGCCAAAGTAGTTCAATGCATTTTGATTACTGCAGTTTACCTTCCTACGCCAGTGTATCTCTTAGTAGATCGTTTCTTTTGGGTTTCTAGTTAACAGCTGCATGGCTACGACTTCACCCTTTTAACAGATATCTAATTTTAAACTGTTTACGGAAGAAGAATGAATCTATTTTGTCACCTGAGAAAGAATATTTTCAAATCCAACTAACGAGTTCAAATTCCTGTCATCTCAGCTACGTCCAAGTCAAAAGTAGTATTACTGTGATTGACAGAAGTGTCGAAAAGTATCCCCCACACTCGTCAAACTTAACAAAAGATATTCTTCATTAATCAAAGTGGCTACTCACATTCGCAATTCCCCCTTCTCGAACTTTCGGAGTGAAACTTTTTTGAACTTTTCAATTGAATGATGAATTCCATTTTTATTCTTATTTCGAAGAAGTGACGAAGGGAAGGTAACAAAAAAGATGAACCATTAGTCGGCAACTCTCGAGGGTACTGTTCGGTTTTCTTTTTTAACTTTTTCGAAATGTTGGCTGGAATGAAGCAAAATGTAAAAGGGAGCCAGTGGAAGCATAAGGAATATAATTTAAAATGGTTGAAAAGAAATCAGTTGTAACTGTGGATGGAAAAATTTCTTTAAAGTATTTTTAAGTAGGCAAGAAGGGTTGAAGGATTCGAAATTTAGTTTTCCTTAAATTGGATTTCGGCTCCACAAGCTGTTCTAATCCAGAAAATATCTAGATAAAACAGGAAATAAAAGGATGTTTTAAACATATGCCTATAGAGCGCTTTTAATTTTCTTCAAATAAATTCGATATCAAAAATATTTTTAAGTTGGTAAATTTATTAACTATATTTTTGAATGTGTAAAATAAAAGGTAATGCTGATTTTATGACATAATAACTTTGTGTTAACCTTTTATCAGATAACCTTTAATCAGATAAAGACATAAAGTCCAATTTTAATAAAGGTCTTCTCGTAAAGTAAAATTAGAATTAAAAATTGCTCTGCAAATATTATTTGGGCCAACAAAGTCAAACTTATTTGGACGTTTTACATTTGATACTTATTTTAAGTATGTTACGGGAAAAAGATTAAAAAAAAATGGGTAATAGTTACCACATTAATATTACTGTTCTACTTTCATACTTCGCTTTTTAAAGTACTAAAATTTCTCTTTTTTTCACTTTGCACTACATTATTAAAATATTTCTTGAAATTTACAACCTCTAAGAAACCGACTTATACTAATTAAAAGGAGCTATTTTTAGCTTTGAGAAGGCTTAAATTTGTGCATTCTAACTTTTTTAAGACTCAAAAATTCGTAATTAACACAACCCAATGGCTTTTTGGGTCGATTTTTTCTGCCTGCATTTTTTAAACTTAGAGTTTTTAATTCTAGAATTACAATAAGAGTCAAAACCTAGAGCTATTTAGGAGATTATAATGACTTATCAATTATAATCCCACATATTTTTACGTTGGGTCTACTCTTTTAAAAATGAATCAGTTCCTAAATACTAGCCACAAAACTCTTATTTTGGGCAATAAAAATTATTTTTAGGCAAAGGAATAAAATTTTATGAATGAAGATTTTTTTTATTAGTGGTAAATTAAATGTATTATGTTCAAACATTTAATTTAATAGTTCTCTTTCAAAAATATTGCTTGTTTCTATACTAGTTGCTTTGTTTAAATTTTTCATTTTAAATATTAAGAAATTTTGAGAAAGTGATGCTCATTGTTACCTAGCAATTTAATATCCGTTTTTTGCACGGGACAACAATGTAGAGCTTTTTAGCCAAATACATTATATTTAAAGTTTAAATATACATTTTGAGCAAAAAGCCACATTAAGCTCATCCCATTAACACAATATTTGGCGACTTTAACGTGCATTTTTACGTTGGGTCTACTCTTTTAAAAATGAATCAGTTCCTAAATACTAGCCACAAAACTCTTATTTTGGGCAATAAAAATTATTTATGGGCAAAAGAATGAAATTTTATAAAATGCTTTAAACCGAATAAAAATTAAACGGACCAAAATTTGCTTCAACATTTGTAGAAAACTTTTGTTTATGATTTCGATGAAAATGGGAATGAGTGGAATAAACTTCCTTTGTATTCTTTTGACAAGCACTGACAAGTGACATTTGTAGTTTGCGCTTTGAAAGTGGGGGATGCACGAACATACAGTTGGACGAATCGATTAAAGGAATTTCCTCTTTCTATGTAATAAAAGTAGAGTAAAAGCCAAAACTTAGCAACATTGTCCTCTTATTATCTTATTTAGAAGTGTAGACCTATAAAGACTTAAATTGTTTCGCTATAATTTACCGCGAGCTTAAAATATTTTCAATATGCATCACAAGATGGAAGCACAAAACCGGCTATATTTAATTATTAATTTATTTAATTTATCGAGAATGGATATAAAATGGTGGTAAAGTGGTGCTCTGCTTCCACGTTATATTGATTCACCATTCGAAGCTCGAAAAAAAATTATTGTTATTCAAGAATTTATGTTCAATCAAGACCTTGAACCTGACAATTTAAGCATATTCTCCACAAAAATAGTTTCTTTAAAAATTAAATAAAAAATATATATGATTATTTGATTTTTAAAATTTTTAAACAGTTATAGTTTAAAGAAAAATAATTTTTTTATTACTATATTCCTACTTGGTGAAAAAAACGCTTTGATAATTAAGCAATACTAGGCATATTGAGATTTTAAAGTAAATAATGTATTAGAATCTAATATCAGTCATCAACATCGTAATCTTAACATCAAGATCCAATCAAGACCTTGAACCTGACAATTTAAGCACATTCTCCACAAAAATAGTTTCTTTAAAAATTAAATAAAAAATATATATGATTATTTGATTTTTTAAATTTTTAAACAGTTATAGTTTAAAGAAAAATGATTTTTTTTATTACTATATTCCTACGTGGTGAAAAAAAAGCTTTGATAATTAAGCAATACTAGGCCCGATATTGAGATTTTAAAATAAATGTAAAAGATTTATGGGATAGACCAACCCTCTTAAGGCTCGACGTGTTCAAAGATTACGAACAATTTTAAAGCTAACAAAATATCAGTTATCAACATCGTAATCTTAACATCACAAACAAAATACACAAACCGAAACTTTTACAAGTTAAGTCAAAGTTCAATTCTTTTACTTAATTGCCAAAGATAACGTTCCCAATCAACGTAACAACAATGTTCAGAGCAAAACTTCATCAAAACTAAAATTTGCACTGCACTTTAAAGTTTTCAGTTTCTTCAATTACAGCAGTGTTTATAAAATTGAAAACAAAAAGGTAAAATCATATAAGTTTTTTATTTCCCGTAAAATTAAATGATGTCAACTCCAGTGACGATTTTTAATGTCACTGGAGTTGGTATCACTTATTCATTTGTTTCACTTATTCAAAGCGTCTTTAACCCTTATTCTCATGGTCATAAATTTTTTTAATTTTTTTAATTTTCAATTTTTTTTCTGTTTTTTTACAGCTAAAATAAAGATAATTTAGTGTCATTACCTTTCTAAAATAATTAATGCATTAATTAATTAGAGTTTTATAAAAGGTAGCATATATGCTACTTCATGAGATTGTGGTGGTTCATGGAGCTCGTAGTTGTATTTGTGTTACCTGATTTGTAGTTGTTGTACTACTTGTGTTAAAAAAAAGGCAGTACATGTCCAAAAAAATTATACTACGTACAGATATTACTTTAATGAATGTTTTTTATAAAGTATGAATATCAATGAAACAAAGAATAAACAAAAAACTATATACAATACATCTATATATACAATACAATATTCTTATATTTGAAGAAGAGCTTGCTCAAAGCAAATCTGCTTTTAGCTTCCACACTACGTTTATAACGTAAAAAATGGAAGGTTTTATAATCGTTCAGTCCGTCTGTCTGTCCGTCAGTCCGTCCGTCACCCACTTTCACAGAACAAACCAAACGTCGCACAAACTAGTGGGATACATCATTTTGAAGTAAAAAATCAGACTAGGTTACATCCCAAATTTCATTAAAAATTTAAATTGGAAGTATATTTTAAAATTAAATAACTAAATATTTAAACTACATTGAAATAACATGCAAATTCCATTTTCATTCAATAGTTTCAATGTTGCCATTTCGTCAAACTTACGAGAAACTTTATTTAAAATAAAAATAAAACCTATGAAAGAATATTTATTTATGTGATATAATTCGGTTTGGATTGTTGCAATATCACAATGGAGTTTTTTTTTACGGTTCATTATATATGTATGAAGAAAGATGCATACAAAACTCTAATTTTGCATAAGAATATGCAAAGTTGCGCTTTTATTTTTAAAGCATCAATTTTACTACTTATATATTTTTTGAACTGTAAATTAAATTGTGGCGACTAAAAGGTACATATTTATTAAGACATTGCATCATTATTCTACGAATTTCAAACGAATTTAGAAAACGATAATGAGTAATTTTTAATTTGCGAAAGTATATAAATGAAAATAGTTAATTTTGGCGTTTAAAATTTTTAATTAGATATTTTCTCTCTGAAGTGTATAAATTGTGTGTTTCCTGTGAGCATATATTGTGGGGAAGCGGTTTAGGTGACAGATTCTGTAACAAACCTACTTGTTATGTTAAACAAAACCTTTAAATTACAGTTTTTACAGAAGACGTTGGAGAAACCTTTGTGACAGAATCTGCATTTCCCACTATCTCTGAAAATGAGGAGGTGGCCTACTCCATCTCTCATGATCGATTAAATTAGTAAAATTTTTGCTTTAAAATTAAAAGCGAAACTGATTATATTTTTATACAAATTTTTAATTTTTTATGCATCTTTCTTCCTACATATATAATAAACCATCAAAATAACTTCATTGTGCTATTACAACAATAAAAATTGAATTATATCATAAAAATAAATATTTTTTCAAGAGTTTTATTTTTATTTTAAATAAAGTTTCTCGTATGTTTGGTGCAATGACAACAGTGAAAATAATGAATAAAAATGGAATTTGCATGTTATTTAAATGTAAAATAAATTTTTAGTTGTTTAAATTTTAAATCTTCTCATTTAAATTTTTAATGCAACTTGGAATGTAGCCTAAACTGATTTTCCGCTTCAAAATAACGTATCCTACTTATTTGTGAGACTTTTGGTTCGTTCTGTGAAAGTGGGTGGCAGACAGGCAGACGGATAGACTGAACGATTATAAAACCGTCCCCTTTTTATGTTGTAAACGTAGTGTGGAAGTTAAAACTATTCATGTGTAAGTAACAACTAATCATGTCAATAACTACCCTAATTTCATGAAGTAGCATATATGCAACCTTCAGTGTTTAGCTTGCGTTTTTCCAAAGACAGTGGTAATCGAACAACTTAAACAATTTTTTATAACTATAGAACATAAGAAATGTGAAAAATATTTTTCAAAGTAAAAACAAAACAAAATTAATATGAAAAATAATTCAATGGACTTGTCTTGTAGAGACAACGAGACATGATGCAAAAACCCAACAACCCAACAAGTTACCTTCCTCTAAAACAAAAATAATTTTAACTTTGAACATTGTTTTCACTCTGATCGAAGCTTCTACTGTTCTTCTAACAAATAACCATGCAACATACTGTCACTAAATTTAACAAGATTGTGCAGCATTTAGCCACTGAATGAAAGAAGGACAAGCAGAAAGCATTGGGTTGACAAGAACGAACAGATTTTTTGATAAGATAAGAACACGTATATATACAAGTAGAACTAAAAACAAATTTACATAAATTCATCCAACTTGATGCGGTTTACAGTTAATCTTTATCTTATGAAACAATTTATCGCTGACAAACGGCCCCATTATAAGATAATCATTTAAAGTCTCTGAAAAAATAAGTCTTTACAATATTTATTAAACTTGCAAAATTCAAGTGCTTTCGTGAGAATATCAGCAACATTAGTCTTCCCAGATACATAACACAGATTAAACTCTCCTTGAGACAATAAACTTTTAACAAAATGAAACCTTACATCTATATGCTTAGTTCGTTGATTCTCGTTTAAATTATTTGAAAAATGTATGGCACTTTGACTATCAGAAAATATTTTGGTTAAAGGCACATTTATTTTAAACTTTTTACATGCTTTTAAACTTTTAGCAAGCCACATTATTTCTTTCACCGTTTCCGAAAGAGCTATAAATTCGGCCTCCATAGTCGAAAGAGCCACACATTTTTGTTTCTGAGACTTCCAACTAATTGGTCCTCCTCCTAATAAAATAATATAACCGCTGAACGATTTTCTATCGTCCCGGTCTGATGCCCAGCTGGCATCCGTATAAGCAACCAAATCAGTATTAGCACATTTACTCAAATTGATACAATAATTACTTGTACAGAAAACATACTGCAGAACTTGGCATAATAATCGCCAATGCATTTCTGAAGGATTGCTGCAATACTGAGATAGTAATATAACTGCAAACAAAATATCAGGCCTAGACCTTTGGGCTAGAAATAAAAGTGAACCAACAAGATTACGATAAGGTACGTCCTTTACAATCATACCTGAAATCTTAACATTTTCTACCACAATACCTGGACTCATCGGCACTCTTCGATGACAGATAGGAACACTTGAATAAATTTCTTTCATTTTATTTACATAATTGGTTTGATGCATTAGTATTTGACCATTGAAGTACTCAAATTGAACACCTAGAAAACATGATAAAATTCCAAGGTCTTTAAACTCAAATTTACTACCAATTAACTTACAAACTTTATTCAATATTACCTGATCCTTTACAAACAAAGCCAGATCATCTACGTAAATAAAGACTATTGCAGAAGAATCTAACATGTAAACACAATTACAGTTTAACAATTTCTGGAATCCAAGTTTCATAAAAGTTCGATCAAGTTCCTTGTACCATTCTTTTCCAGATTGATGTAGTCCATACAAAGCTCTTTTTAATTTCAATACACAACTATCATGCTTTTTAGATACAAAACCTTTTGGTTGTTCCAGATAAAC
The DNA here is from genome assembly GCA_023701765.1 of Hylyphantes graminicola. Classification (NCBI taxonomy): domain Eukaryota; kingdom Metazoa; phylum Arthropoda; class Arachnida; order Araneae; family Linyphiidae; genus Hylyphantes; species Hylyphantes graminicola. The sequence continues at coordinate 40,986,143 of CM043115.1, read as the reverse complement.
TGGACTAGATAGCTTACCATACAGATATGCATTTTTGATATCCAAATGACGGGATATCCACCCTTTCAATACAACCAATAATAGCATAAACACTCTTACTAAAGTAAATGAGACAACGGGAGAATACACATCTTCCTCGTAGTCCATACCTTCAATTTGGCGAAACCATTGAGCAACGAGACGGGCCTTAAAGCGTTGGATATTACCCTCAGAATCCTTTTTAATAGTATATACCCACTTGTTACCCAGTACTTTTACATCAACTGGTTTGGGTACTAAATCAAAAGAGTCTCTACTTTTTAATGTTTTTAATTCAATTTTCATTGCTTTAACCCACTCGTGTCTCTCGGGTGATGCCAATGACTCCTCAAAAGAGTTAGGAATCTTAATTTCAACTAGATTTACCTCTGGATCAGAATCGGTAGATGTGGTTTCACTACATGCAGTATAATTTGCGTTTTTAACTTCAAAATCAAAATCTTCAGGATTAATTTCAATATTGTTATCCGAACAATACTTAGAAACGTCATTGATATTTCTTAACCGGATACTTTTATCCCGAATTTTCGGCAAATAGTAAACATCACCACGTCTAGTTTTCACTCTTTCCCAATTTTTAGGGTCCGATTCTAATTCAGAAGTATAATCTTTACATTTTGGTTCTAGTAGCTCAAATTCGTCGTCACTAGTTTCCTCATCAGTATTACTGATTATTTTCACGACACTTTTGTTAACTGGCCTAGTTTTAAGTCGCTCCCTTAGGATTTTACTATCGGATCGGTTATTTGCTTGACTATCAAAATTATCCCCCTTTTCCCTCAAGTTTTTAATGAATTCAATACCAATTTTACTTTCGTCAAATTTTACATGCACGGTTTCAATAACTTTTCCCGTGGCCGGAATATAAATTCGATATCCACGAGTTTTATATGCATAACCAATCATGACGCCTGGTTCTGATCTTGGGGAAAGTTTATTACGTTTTTGCTTTGGGATACGAGAAAAGGCCAAACATCCGAAAACTTTTAGATGTTTTACACTGGGTTTTGATCCATACCAAAGTTCTAAGGGGCTTTGAGTTTTCGTACCAACAGGACAACGATTCCTGATGTGAACATAAGTAAACAAAGCTTCTAGCCAAAATTTCTTATCTAACTTAGATTCGATCAGTAAAGATCGGACCGCATCAAACGCGTATCCGTTAAAACGCTCGGCAATGCCTCCCATTTCTGGGGTGTAAATTACAGTTCTTTCGTGTTTAATTCCAAGGTTTTCCAGATAATTACCAAGTTTTTCATTAACATACTCTAACCCATTATCTGACCTTACACACTTTAACTTTTTCTCCGTTTGTTTTTCAACCATAGCCAGAAATATTTTAAATTTTTCAAATACTTCAGATTTACTTTTTAAGGGATATATCCAAACCCTACCTGAATATTCGTCAATCATAGACACAAAATATTTAAATCCACTACTAGTTTTAACTGGCGCTTCTCCCCAAACGTCGGTATGAACACGCTCTAGCACATTTTGTACAACTGTGTGATCCAATTCGGGAAAGGAAGCACGTTTAGACTTTGCTTGATGACAAGTCTCGCAAGTTATTTTACAATTCGGAATGCAGGGCAAATCTCTAACGGCCCCATTCCTTGACATCCCTGACATTTTTTGATAATTGCAGTGTGCAAGTCTGCGATGCCAAGTTTTAATTTCCGATTCAGATATTAAATTTGCACTTTCATTACTACCTAGTTGACCTTTTTCAGGGTCACTCTCCCAAATTGGACACAGTTCATAAAATTGATCAGCAAGATTAAAAACAATCAATTTTGAGTTATCTGGCGAGAAAACAGTTGCTTTACTATTACCGCAAACTGTTGTATAACCATTTTTATCCAAACGTATGCCAGAAAATAAATTACGCCTTAAATCTGGTGCGTACAAAACATTACCCAAGTTTACAATATTTAGCACACCATCACAATTTACCAAAAATTTCATATTACCAACACCTTTTATTGGAGCACACCCATTACGAGTAGCAACAGACAAATTACCATTTTCAATAGGTTTATAATTTAATAAACGGGTACAATCATTAGTGAAATGGTTCGTTGCTCCCGTATCAAGTGTAAAAATGAATTTCGATTCCAAATTACTAGTCAAAGCAGATTCATATTTAAATTCAACAGTCGAGTCCTTAACTTCTAAATGTGCTTCTGTAATACTAGAATTACAATACTTTGTATTTAGTTTATTACTATTCATATTAGAAGTCTTAGGTTTGTTATTACGTTTAGTACAGTCATATTTTAAATGACCAAATTCGTTACACGACCAACATGGTCCAATTTTACCTTTATTAGAATTTCCAGCATTATACTTATATATATATATTACTATTAGAATAATTTCCGCTTTTAGTTAATAACACATTACTAGTTTTAAGTGATTCTTTATTACAATCATATTCTGTTAAAGTTAAACGGCTATTTTCCAATAGTAAAGCTTCGGAAATCTTTTCAACAGTAAAATCTTTATCATCAACAGTGTATAACTTTTGAACTACACCATTAAATTCATCCGGTAATTTTCGGGTTAGTTGACAACTCATATATAGTTCATCAATCTTGTGATTACTCTCATTACACCGAGATGCAGCTTGTTTTACTCGATTGATAAACATACCTATAGTTTCTTCTCCTGGTTCAAACTTTATGCTGAAGAACTCGTCCAGTTGTCGAACCAGCCTGGCGCGGCTGTCCATGTCGAAGTTATCTTTTAATAGTTTCCATGCAGCACTACAGCATGTCACGTCATCCAGAAGCATTTGGTACCGCTCCTCTAGGCAGGTGTAGATAAGGGCAAATCCCTTTTCGTTGACGCGCTGGAAAGACTGCAGTTCCTTCGGCAAAGCTGACGCTCCCTGGTCTTTCACATCACCTGTGATAATCCGCCAGGCTCCAATTCCCATCAGAGCTGCCCGCATCTTGGCCGACCACCGCCGGTAGTCACTCCCATTGAATTTCGGGACAGCAAACCTCCCAACACCGCTTTCAGAATCGTACTCGTCCATCTTATTTTTATTTTAAACTTATTAATTTTAAATTACTATTAAACGCATTCAGAGGCTGGGCTGGGCCCATAACCTCTTGTCACTAAATTTAACAAGATTGTGCAGCATTTAGCCACTGAATGAAAGAAGGACAAGCAGAAAGCATTGGGTTGACAAGAACGAACAGATTTTTTGATAAGATAAGAACACGTATATATACAAGTAGAACTAAAAACAAATTTACATAAATTCATCCAACTTGATGCGGTTTACAGTTAATCTTTATCTTATGAAACAATTTATCGCTGACACATACTCGCTGACGTCACTTAACAAACATAAGTTAGGGGGGAAATCAAAGGTTGCATATATGCTACTTCATGAGAATAAGGGTTAAATAAGCGTTGTTTTAATGGATTTTTACTTTTTATATTTAAAATTTAAGTTTAAATGTAAAAGAGCATTGGTAAAAATTTTAGTACAACATGCTAAGGCTGGTAAAAGGTTTATTAAGAATTAGTTTTTCTTGAGGGTTAAAGTGATGCTCATTGTTACCTAGCAATTTAATGTCCGTTCTTTCCACGGGACACGATATTTGGCGACTTTGACGTGCATACAAATATTGTTCTAACCATGAAAATTTTTAGAAGGTTTTACTGTAGTTATTACCTTGATAATTATTATTCACATAACCCACAGTTTAGATAGTTCTTATTTATACTTCTTAAGTTCATTCACATTTGGAATTAGCTTTAATTCATACACATTTAAAATTATATTTAGTTCATACACATTTAGAGTTCTTCTTAGTTCATACAAATAATTCTAAAATGATATTATTTCAAAGCAAAATATTAGTTTTATGCACAAAACTCCTTTTTTATTATTTGGTTAGCATTTTGTCTTCATTAGGGAGATTGGAAACTTATTTGGCAAAAAAATAGAGTTTCAATCTGTTAATTTTCATAACTTTCCTCACAACTTATAACGTCATCTTAAGTATTCAATTTTCACACACATATCCCAATAGAGTTAACTCATAATTGTTAAAAATCACTGTTTTAATTAATATCTAAACCACATGTGGCTAGAAAACCTTTGGCTAATTTTTGTTGTTGATAATTTGCAACATTTTTGTACTTAATAAACTAAAAAAACACCCAATTATCTATTTTATACATGGTCTTTATAGCTCTCGACTGATACATAATTTAACCCTTTCAGTCCAATAGCAATTTGGAATCATCATTTTAGAATTCTTCCTCATATGTAAAAAATATTTTTCTGAAGTTGCTTTTTACACTTATTCAAAAGTCCTTCTAAATTCTAATATTATTTTAATATTTATTTTAAAAAAATATTTATTGGCAAAAGGGAGTACATAAGATGAAAGTTTCAAGAAGTTAGAAAACTGAATAAAACTTACATTACAAATTTCTTTAAAATAGTTAATTTTGTATTTCAATATTTAAATGGCAAAATTTTATTCGATTGTGCATTTTTAGAATCACTTTAAGATCTTCTCAAGACTGAAATCTGGAAGACGGGAATTATCTCACGACTGGTTCTGAAAAAAAACAAGAACCACGAAATTATCTTCGACCTACAGTGCCAAAGACTGAATTCTCAGAAATTCTTAGAAAACAGTCACCTAATTGTGTATGAACGATAGAGACTGAATTTCAGAACATTCTATATCAAATTACTACACCTAATTATCACCATCAGAGACTGATTTCCAAAGATATTTAAATTTGATAAACACATCCAGACGAACAGGATGACACAAAATAAATACATCGAAAATCGCCAAGAACCTATCTTTATGGACGAAGATTTTTTAGAAATTCAAGCTTCTTCATTTATCGTTTTTATAGGATCGTGTATAGCGATAGGACTGCGCCTTATTACAATAAAAGAACCTTGTTCTTCGGGAATCTTTTTGGCAGTTGCTTCCCATTTAGCTACTTTTTATGCTGCAAGTCGTACCATTTGGACTTATGCCGTACACATACATTCCAATAGGCTGACTGAATTTATGTTTGGGCGCCAAAAAAATCTTTGGATTGCACATTTGCTATTTGCATTCCAATACTGTATATTTTTCATATTGTTTATGGTTCTCATTCATCCTGAAAAATTTGAATTGATTTTTTTATTTTTTATATGATTGTTTTGATTTTTTTCTTACAAATCCTGGTTTTTGCTCAAAAGTACCTTGCACTAAGACTCACATTAATTTTACAGCATGAAAATGTTTTTCGGAAAAAAGAGTAAATAGTTATCGTTTCCCATTCCGAGAATCGAATTAAAAAAAAAAGTTATTTCACACTCAATAAACCACTTTATTCGTTATTTCAAGAAATATTTGTAATAGTTTTATTAGGGGTTTTTTTCAGTTAGAGTGTAATATTAATTATTTTTTCTTTCAATTTTGACGTAATAAGGCGCACGAATATCAGAATATCCCAAAGGGGCAGCCAATCAGAGCAGGCAAAATTTCGTCGACTGCTCTGATTGGATAGTGATGTTTATTTACTTACGATGTTTCCTCCGCGGATGCGCGCGCAACTGCATGCATAATCTGGGGTTGACTGTAGTAAAATTGTTTTTAATAAATAAATGAATCGCTATTCAAAATTCTTCTCATAATAAGAATATCATCAAACTTCTTTTGTGTTGGTGTTTTGTTTGCTCTTCTGTTCAGGTTACCTTATATTGTTCTAAATCTAATCGACTTAAAGACACAGTGCTTGGCGATCTTGCCCCCCTCCAAGAAAGTCATAAGGCATACATTGCTCTACGTGCATTCAGCTAATCATTGCATTAGCCCACAAGGCTCGGCACTATACCCATGATTTTAAGGGGTCCTAAAATTTATCTCTAAACCTATAAATTACCTATAAATATTAAAAACCTTAAATTTTTTTGTTATATTTAATAACAAGTTCCATTTAAATCAATCTAATTTTTGAATTATCTTGATCTGGAGCGCCTCATTTGATTTATTTCCTCTTAATAACATAACTGATGATAGATCTCACTATTTAAACTCTTTATGATGCAGTAAATATCGATTAAGCAACAATATCATTCGGAAAATCCCCCCCCCTCCTCCCCCCAAAGGTATCAGGGGACCCTGACTTGCATAAAAGAAGCCTGCATCAAATTTGATAACATTGAGTCATTGTTGAAGTGAAATTTGTATGGCCAAGCCATATTTGTAATACAGTTCTTACACACCAAGATATTTATATATTTAAATATTTGTTGTGTTAATAAAAAAAATTATATTATAAGTGACTGAATGTATTAAGTTGTTTTATTTTTACTCTTAAATAATTATTTAATAAGAACTTTTTATGCTATATATAATTTTATTGTGCATGCATTAATTTGTAATCAATCGATTGGGTGACAAATGTACATTAGACACTATATAAGTAGCATTGGCAGGTCAGATAAAAATCAGGGTTATAATTTTTGTGTACGTTTATTTCATTAATTAGTAAAAAAAAATTAATAAAAAGTATTATGTTCTCTTCTTTTGTAAGATATTCTTTCTGTTAAATCTATTTCTACTGGAATTCTTGTTATTTTGAGGGACGTTTAGTATGTTATTCATATCATCAAGTAGAATAGATATGCAAATTCCCAGCTAATTCAACTCCATTTTGGGAAAAAATTAAATCCTGACTTGTCTGAAATAATTGTTTTTATTAGAAGAAGGAGATCTTTTTTAAACTTGTCTAACTTATTAGTGATAAATATGTTAACAGGAAAGGGAAGTCGTCAGAGATAACAGTAAAAATGCGAAGTAAAACCGCTGAACTCTGATAAGGCTGGGGTCATTATATTGTTTGTTTTTGTTTTCCTTAGAAACTTGCATTCCTTTTTAACTAAGATCACCAGTTAACTTTTTGCCATTATATAAAATTATAAATGCATTCGACGTTTAAACAATTTTACTTTAAAAACACTAAAACCAGGATTTTCACTTAATGGTAAGGATTATACTTTTTAAAATTAAATAATTTCCATAAAATTATTTCATTTCCATAACAGGATGTTCAGAAAAATGTTCTATTCTACTATGGGCATGTAAACTAGAGTAAGTAGTCTGATGAATTTTACCATTGTTGAAAGCATTTAATGTCTGTAACTAATAAGAAAGTATAGTGAACGACTGATTATTTAAGAGCAAAAATTGTCCGATTAGCTGTTGTGGTTACTGCAGTTTACCAGCCCACGTCAGTATTGGCAAAGGGACACTTTTTCGGAAGTGTAGAAGAATGTAGTGTGCTATTTTGTAATATATGACCAATATATAACTAAATATGAAGTTCCAAATGTTAAAAAAAAAGCGTGGTTCGATATTAAAAATGTCCTTCAAAGTATTAAAACCAGAACATACAGAAGTTTAAGATTCAATAATTGTATTAAATAACTGCGTATCTAATGGTTTGAATCCTTATCCTTCGGATATAAAAATAAAGGAAAACTAACTTATTACGTTTATTTTAAGTTATTTGATGCATATATGTTGCATCAAAAATTTTATTTTCAACTTAACGAGTTTCTTGTGAAAAGTTTTATAACTATCAATTTTAAATATTTTTATTTCAATTTTGTGGCTTTTAAATGTTATTGTCCCTTTTCTTGAAGGTTTCTTCTGAATTCTAGTAATATTTTAATATGTATAAAAAAATTGTGAGGTAAGAGAAAGAATTAGAATTTAAAAGATATATTACTTCCTTTCCATGAAAGTTTCAAAAAGGGAGAGACTTGAATAAAATTTATATTACAAATCTCTTTTTAAAAAATTATATTTTCTAATTTTATTCTATTATGCATTTTTAGAGTCCATTCTTCAAGATCTTCAAGAATCATAGCCTAATATCAAAAGATTGCAAGGGATTTGCGAAAGATTTTTCCTTTTATTTTCCTGATTTTAAGACTGAAATCTCACATTATTTTTAGAAACAAAAAAAATCACCTTATTTTCACTGACAGTTCCACTTACTGAATTCTCAGAGATTATAGAACATAGCCAACAAATTATATATGAACCTTAGATCCTGAATTTCAAGACATTTTATATCAAGTACCTTCACTTATCACTCATCATAAGAGACTTGATTCTACGACATTTTCTCCAGAGAATCAAATAACGACACTTCACTATAAACAGGATGACACAATATAGATACAATCCAAAATCGCCAAAAACCATTCTTTAGAAACGAATATTTTTTTATTAATTCAGATAACTTCATTTTTTATTTTTTTTTTAGGATCGTTAGGGCTGTTCCTAATGAAGGTAAAGGAACTTGATCCTTTTTTTTTTCGGTAGTTTTTTTTCCATTTAGTTACTTTTATGCTGCAAATCGTGCTTTTTGGACTTACGTTGTACATAAATATCCCAATAAGCTGACTGAATTTTTGTTTGGGCACCAAAAAAATCTTTGTGTTTGCGATTTGCAGTCCAGTTGTGTACAGTTTTTATTTATCGCCCTGCATTCCTTTTTATTTTAGTTGTTATTCTTTTGATTTTATTCTTTGCATTCCTGGTTTTAATTCTACGTGCATTCAGATAGACATTACTTAGGCTCCCGATTTAGTTGATATTTGTTTTTTCTATATAAAATATGTATTTTAATATGACATATTTGTATGAAATATTATGAAAATATGCATTTTTTTAATCATCAATTGGATCTGAACCATTTTTACTATATACGAATGTGTGCAACACATATAAAGAAAATTATTCAATAAGAAAAAATTCAGTTTTTAAAAGTGCAATTTGTCCCATTTACAGAGAATGATCCACCAGCATAAAAACATAAACATACGAACCGAAACTTTTTAAAGTTCAAAGTTCTTTTCCTTTACCCAGTGTTCAAAGATAACACAGCCAGTCAACGTAGCAACAATGTTCTGAGCAAAACTTCATCAAAGCTAAAATTTACACTGAATATAAAAGTTTTCAGTTTCTTTTGCTGCATCATTGCTTATAAAACTAAAGGTAAAAAGGTCAAATCATATAAGGTTTTTTTGCCTGTAAAATTAAATGATGTCAACTCTAGTGACGAATTTTAGTGTTTTTAAAATAGCGTTATTTTAATGTTTTTTACGTTTAAAGTTTGACCTTTAAATGTAAAAGCGCATTGTAAAAATTTAAATATAACATGCCTAAGTTATTAAAGTATAAAGTTTCAATAAAAAGAAACATGTTTTTTTCTTAGTACAATGTTATATTCTTGTTTATTCTGTTTTACTCTTGTTTATAATGTGTATTCTCGACTGTAAAAATCGTTTTGTATTATTCAATAACATTCGAAAAATTACGATTTACTCAATATTTTCTATAAAAAAAATCAAGTATTCAAAGTTATAGTTTATATTTTCATTAAGATCAAGGTACAAGGAAGTCTTATGGTGTTAGAGTATGATGCACCTCGAAGTTTCGTTGGATGCCCCTATCATATGTTGAATTGTCACATGATTAATTTTCTAAATTAGTCATTTACGGGATAATATTGGTAGATAATTCGGTGAACCAATAAAAAAATTCCAACATTTCAGGCCATGTAATGACATGGCGGATGACGATAAGTCAAGCTCCCCCTTTAGAAATAAATAATAATAATGAGAATAGACAAATTCGACGATTTAAAGCTATAATTCAATTTATTAAAATAACAAAAATATTGAGAATTTAAAAATATGACTGGTAAAATTAATTAAATTAATTTTCGAAGAATATTGTGTCCATTTCTAAAAAAGTTTTTTTTTTTTATTTCGGCCGTAATCCTGTCGTTTTCACAGTAAATGTAACATATTTATAAGTATAAAAAGACCTGTATACTTTTGTCTATTTTTCCTATCAACAAATATTAATATCAAATTTCTTTTCATGCCAGATATAAAAAAAATCATAAATTGAGGAATCCTTTAACACCATACGAGATTTTTTTCCCTTTGAGGGCATACTATCGATAATCTAACCATCTGTTACTTAGATATGGCAAAATGAGTCGAAGATTTCTCTGAATTTTAAATTTTTTTATTTTTATAAAGTGTATATTTCGGAATATTGTTATATTCAGGTGAATTAACGGACGGTTAATGCAGACAACAAATTGACAAAATCATCCAAGAAACACAAAAATTAAGTTATGAGACTATACCGGATTCTCATTTTAAAAAATCTTTTTAAAAAAAAAGCATTTATCGGGATGAATTTTAATTTCCTTTTATATAATCTATGCAAGTTATAAAAATACACTGTGCCATATTGAAACTATAGTAATTTACAAGATTTTAAAAGATTCATCTTATGCCCATCAGCATGACTAAATTAGTGTATTATTCTTTTTTGTAATCTCCAATAATATTGTTTATGTTGAAATGGTGTTTTGATGCCATCTTAATTCAAGAAACTCTTCTCTTTAGAAGGATATTACTTTGAAAAAAAGTGCTAGAAATTCCGAAAACCAAGCAAAGATCCATGGAGAACCGCAATAACGAATTATCAAGATATTCGCAGCAACCGGAATGGCAAATCGCTAATAACGGTAAACACAGATATAACAGAAAAAATATGTATAACGGCAATGAGCATTTCTTTGGATTTAACCAACCTCCAATATTTTTGTACATCCAGCAATTTTCAACGTACTTATTCTTTGCGTTTATTGCCTTACTATGTTTCAACGCATTGAATAAATCAAGACTTTTTGGTGATGTTTTCTGCTATATACTGATTACCTATTTATTTACCATGTTTGTATCGAATCATCTTTTTTGGATACACATGAGATACCAACATTCGAATTTCCTAACGATATTTATGTCCGAACATGGAAATAATCTCATGATCGTCACCTTGTCACTGATTCTCCAAATCTGTCTACCACTTTCTTTATATGCTACCCTAACAGAATCGGGACAAATGCATGTAACAGAAAAGGAAAGCCAACCGAATCTTACAACTGATTTTATTTTAGTCACATAACTAACAAAAAAATGCATGCAACGTTTACGGTCTTTAAAAAAAAAACTATTTTTTTTTTTGAGAATATATGTAACTCGGTGTTTTCTATAGAGGGAACTAATTGTAGGACACAAAGCGGTAAAGCCATATATATTTCTTCTTAAGGGTAAATGACGTGAGTCTCCAAACTAGACACAATTCTCCGGCATTATTGAATATTTTTACAAACTTTTTTTATTCGTTAAATACAACTGACTCATAGTTTAACTCTAAAATTTAACTTTGGTTCTATAATTTAATTTTTTTTAAATTGGTTTGAATATATTGTTATGAGATTATTTTTTTAATTAAAAAAATTTGAACCAATTTTTAAAAGTTTGGTTACAGGGTCCTGTTAGTAAGCTATAGTTATAATGCAATTTAAATCGTTTGTAAAAACATTTAATACAGCCTGAGAAATATTGATTAAAAAAATTTATTGCTTTCCTTTTTATTAACACATAAGCTTCGTTTTAAGGATCGGCGTCCATTCCTCCTTACGTAAAAAATAATATTAATAACTTTTGTATTTTTGTACCAGAATCTTTCTTTCATTCATGAGGTCCATACAGAAATTAGTGCTATTGATACAATTAGTTCGCTAGATAGAAAGACCTGGGAGGTTTCATTTCAACTAAGGACACCCTGTATTGATTTTTAGAAATTGTGTATGTGTGTATTGGAGATTTTTTTTAATTATATTCTTTATAACTTTTCTGGGTGCAGTCAAGTAGAAAAATTTCGTACTATTAATCAAGATTTCAAATTAAAAACTATTACACAAGAAGACAGCAGAACGGTCTGTAACAAGTGGAGTGAACCGATTCTGCAGCAATGTCCTAAAAAATGTAATATATAATTTATATATAATGTATAACAGATGTAAAAAAAAATCCATAGATAGTTTTTAAAAAAAATGTATGCACTAAATTTAATTGGGATGTGTTTCGATTAATTTTTTCTTAGTATTTAAATATTATTTTGCAAAACATGTATTGTAAAAAGAAATAAAAATTTCACATCATTGAGCTTTGTAATAAGTGAGTTGTTAAGAATTAGAATATTTAACTCTGATATCATATTTTAACAAAAAAATATTACATTATTACTTCACCCCCTTGTGTCTGTCCATGACACAATCTTAATTACTAACAATCACGATGCTATTATTAGCATCGTTAATGTTTGTAATTAGGATTGTGTTATGTATTAAATTATAAACAACGCATCTCGATATTATGAGTTTACACTATTCCCGTGCTTTTTTTTCCTATTGCATTTTTTCCCATTTGCTTATTTTTTTTCTGTGCTTTTTTTCCCTTTCTTTTATTCCATTGCTTTTTTTTCTTGGCCTTTTTCCCGTTGCTTATTTGCCTCTGCTTATTTTCCGCGATTTGATGAATCTTGAAGTCTCTTTGGATGCCCACTCAAGGTGTTAACTTTAGCACTTGATCGGACATATAATAACTTGACGAATGACATTAAGTAAAGCTATAAACTTAGAAAAAAATATTAATTAATTAAAAAAAAATTGACAACTTAAAACTATAATTCAATTTATTAAAGTAAATTAAACTATACTAATAGTTTTAAAACATGACTATTATTAAATACAAACGAAAAATTTCGATTAATAAAATTTGATTTTATAAATACTGTGTTTTCATTCAGATAAGAGCATTTTAATTCGGCCGTAATCCTATAGTTTCCCCAGTATTTGTACCTAATTCTCATAGAAACTGGTATAGTACACCCGTTTTATTAATTTAAAGCTTTAATAAAACATTTCACACTTTTAAACTGTTTTGCATATCAACATATGTTAATATCAAATTTCTGTTCATGCTTGAGATAATAATATAAAAGTTTCAGCTAATTTAGTTCATTTTGACTGCGTTATCAATAATTCAAGCAGCTGTTACTTAGATATGGCAAAATGGGAGATAGTATCATTGAATTTTGCATTTTTTATTTTTAAAAGTTGAACATTTCTAGGTAACTTGAAGGAGCAGTCGATACAATCCACAAGTTGACAAAAATATTCAAGAAACACAAAAACTAAATTAAAGAAGCATTATCTAGCGATGAATTTGAGTTTCACAAAGATCATATCGTATGTTCTGAAAGACTGAAGCAGTAGATTTTGTTGTCTCTAATAACATTGCATCAAAGAAAACAGTGCAACAATTGTTTAAACTGCAATAGTGCAGTTTAAACAATCTTAATTCCAGAAACTCATTGCTATCAGATGAAGGATTTCATACTGCAAAATAATAACCAAGCAGGTACTAGAATTTTCGAAAACCAACTAAAGTTTTATTTAAAACCGCCTTAACGAATTATCAGGATATTCGCAGCAACCAAAAAAAGCGAAACGCTTATAACGGTAATTACAGATATAACAGAAAACCTATGTATAACGGCAATGATCATTTATTTGGAAATGTCCAACCTTCCACATTTTTGTACATCCAACAGTTTTCTACGTACTTTTTCTTTACCTTTATTACCATACTATGTTTCAACGCATTGGCTAAATCAAAACTTTTTGGTGATGTTTTCTGCTATATACTGATTACCTATTTATTTACCATGTTTGTATCGAATCATCGTTTTTGGATACACATGAGATTCCAACGTTCGAACTTTCTAACGATATTTATGTCCCAACATGGAAATAATCTCATGATCGTCACCTTGTCGCTGCTTCTCCAAATCTGTCTTCCACTTTCTTTATATGCTGCCCAAACAGAATCGGGACAAATCTATTTAACTAAAAAGGAAAGCCAAACGAACCGTTCAGTAAATTTCTACCGTTTTGCAAAGTTAGATAGCACACGTTGGAACTTAAGTGACGAGATAATTCTTCCTGAGGGGAAATGACGCGGGTCTCCAAACTAGAGTTTCCTTGAGTTTATCCAATGCAAAAAATATTTTCATATTTTTTAAGCCACATTACTACGACAATATTGATTATTGTTACAACAGTTTTTTATATGTTAAATACAACTGACTTACCAGGTTGTATAATTTAACTTTTTAAAATTACCTAGAATGTTTTGTTATGAAATTATTTATTGAAATATTTTTTTTTTAATTTGAATTTCAAAATGGTATTATAGGGTCCTATAAGTCTGCTATACTTATAATATAATTTAAATCGTTTGTAAAAATATTCAATACAGCCTGAGAAATGTGGCTAACAATTTTATTTTTTTTTTCATTCAAATTAACACAGAAGCACTTAAGTTAGGAGATCTAATTATGTATTATTTTTCATTAAAGAAGTATTTCTTTCATCAAAAGGGCCCGTACCGAACCTAGTGTAATTGCTACAAATAGTTCGCTATAGAGAAAGCCATGGGAAATTTTATTTGAACTACAGAAACCCTGTATTATTTCTATGCATTTTACATGTGTGTATTGGGACTTTTATACGTTATATCTCACCTTTATCTAACCTTTCTTGGTGAATTCAAGTAGAAACTTTGTACGATTAATCAAGATTTCAAAATAAGAAAATACTTGAATGTTTAATGTACACCATAAGACAGCAAAACGGTCAGTAACTAGAGGAGTGAACTGATTTTACGACAATGTCCTAAAAAAATTAATATATAATTTATATATGATGTATAACAGATGTAAAAAAATAACTGTAATAAGTAATAGATGTAATAATCAATAGATACTTTAAAAAATTATGTACTAAAATTAATTGAGATGTGCGTTTATATAATTTTTTCCTTTGTACTATCAAGGAAAGTGTTTTGCGAAACATGTACTATTTGTAAAAAGAAATAAAAATGTTAAATCATTGAGCTTTGTAATTATTTAGTTATTATTATTATTCAGGATATTTTACATACATATATCTGAATATTTTATCATATGTTGTATGAAAAAAAGATTTGTGCAAAGTTAAATTTCTAAAGTTTTTAATAGTAAAATAGTTATTTCATCCATCTCCGACATTTTTTTGTTGTTGACAAATTGAACTAATGTCCAGTTTGAACTAATTTTGCAGTCTAAATATATAAAAACAGATAAAGATTTCAAAATAAGAGTTTTCTAAAAAATAAGGTTAAAAGAAAGTTTAAATAATTCCAAAGGGGGGGGGGGGGATATTGCAACCTTTTTAACGAGGTTTAAATGACTTTCAATATTTTCCCGCTAGATAGCAGCACCACTAATACACATTTTTATTTTAAGAAACAAACTTATAAAGTTACAGTACTTTATGAAACTTTATATCGGATAACAGTTTCTAAGCAACTTTGTACTTTATTAAAAAATTATTTCTCTTGTAATTCACGAGATAAACAGGAAGTTATAGTTTAGATTTATTGTTATACATAAAGAAAAATCTTTTGCAATTAGAAATCTTCACTTACAGAAAGTAGTTTTTGTGTTGTATGTAATCTAGGGAGGAAAGGAAAATAAATCTTTTGGTTGTAATTAACAATTTTTGATCTTATCTTTGAATTTTAGGCTAGGATTTTGTAAAACTGCAGCCGATTCCCGATTTGGACAATTTATGTCCCCATTGCAAGTACAGAAAATAAAGCTTCCGATTCACAAACTTATAACATATATAAATATATTCCATGGGACTTTATCTGGTTGATTAAGAATAAATTAGTGCATATTACGGACATTATCTTTGAAGGTCTTCGAAGAACCACGGCCGAAAATGACCTCCCTCGCTTCTAAAGTGCACGTTTTGAAGATATTTATTATGCTCCCTCCCCCGCAAAACTTTAAATATTTTTTTTTATCCTCTCTATTACAAAATCGCTTGAAATTGTGGCTTTTACGCCCAGTATTAGTTCCATATGGAGCCACCTGTCCCTAATATGGACATTCATGTCCATCATAATAGGGACAGGTTGGTGCACTGTGATCCAAAAGTTTAGACAATGACGTTTTTTAGCTGTAAAATGTAGAATTGATTAGTAGAATTGCAAAACGCGTCTAAATATTTTGAAATGCTATAATTGAAATATAATTGCTTTGAAGAGGTGACTATCTCTGCATTGTACTAAAGTGCAAGAAAGAATAATGCTGCTTTTTTGTGATTTTATATGAAAAATACTGCACTTTTCATCAAGAAAATCGATCAATGCATGTCTCTAAATCTACAAATTTGTGGTCAATTAAGGTGATGGGCTGGTAAGCTATCGGTTTGTATTTAGAAATGTATAATTGTACATTTGAAGCAAATATGATTTGAATAAAGATTTAAAGTGGCTGTATTGTCTGTTTGAAGTAAAATTGAACCAATATCGTTATTAAATATGTTTAGTTCACCGAATATCGTTTTTTTATTTATCATGTAAAAAAAATAATTCATCAATAAAAATTCGAAATTTTACCCTTATCTACTTTAAATTAGCATAATCTCGTACTTGTGTCTAAACTTTTGGATCATACAAAATTTTATTTTGTGAAAAAAATTTGTTATAGCAAATCAAGCAATTATATTTCAATTATAGCATTTCAAAACATTTATTTAATATATTTAGGGGTGTTTTGTAAATCTACTATCACAATTCTAAATTTTACAGCTAAAAAACGTCATTGTCTAAACTTTTGGATCGCATTATATGTTTTTATACTTGTTACATGTTTGCTATATGTTTTACACTTGTTAAAAAAATTCATATTTAAATTAAACTAGAATAATTATACTAAGTCACTAATTTTAAGGACGATAGTCAATAGTTCAGAGATTGTGGTCACAAGTTTGTAAAGTTCTGTGATGTGTTTAAAGGAGTAAAATTAATTTTCTTAAGAGTGTCAATTTCGGGTAACTATATTAATATCTAGAAAGAGGGTGTTCGTTGTATATTCTTTAGACAAAAGACATAACTTTTTTTCATTTCACAATCAGAGTCTTTCAATAAACAAAGGAATTGGCGTGGAGAAAATATCTGGTCTTATTCTAAAAAAATCTACATCAAAAACTAAAAAAAAATCTATTTTTGGTAGCACATCTGTCTATCTTTTTAAGGTTTTAATTGAATATAAAAGTTAGTGGAATTCCTATAACGCAAGTTAAGAAGGAAGTTACTGACAAAAATAAAAATGCTAACCAAAGCTGCTGTACGATAAGCCAAATCTTATGATACTTCCTTTTGTTTGAGCTTTAACTAGTTTTAACTGATAACACATTTTATCGCAAAATAAAAATGTATTGAATATCCATAGTTTAACTATGATATAGTTTATCTTATATATTGAATGTATTTTTTAAATCAATCAATTTAGAATATTTCTGCACTGTTCAGCAAATCTGAAGCTAAGGTTTTATATTTGTGGTAAGTTAAGTTTATTCTAGTTAAACATATAATTTAATAGTTCGTTTTTGAAATGTTTGCTGTTTCTATAATTGTGGATTTGTTTAAATTTTTCATTTTAAATTTTAAGTATTGTTTTTTCTTGTGAAAGTTGTTACCTAGCAACCTATGGACGTGATAAATACAAATAGGGTCGACTAACCAGTGAATAAACGCTTAAGCGCAATTTATTTTAAGAAAATTCATACATTTTAAGAAAACATAGCTTCTGGGTTTATGACAATGTGAACACATCTGTCATTACATGCAAAAATTCTACAAAAAAGGAGGTGACTTTATATTGCATTGCTTTGAGTCTTTCGGGGGTCCAAAGAAAAAGTGGTACAAAAGCCAAGTGAATGAACAGTTCTTTTACCAGTGAATGAACACAAAAATGTCCAATCAATAAACATGCTGGATTTTAAATAATGACGAATTACAACCGACCTATATTTAAAGTTTAAACATACATTTTGAGCAAGAAACCACATTAAGCATCTCCCGTTAACGCGATATTTGGCAACTTTGGCTTGGAAAAAATATTGTTATAACCATGGAAGTTTTAGAAGGTTTTACTTTACTTTCTACCATAATCATAGTTATTCACATAACCCCCAGTTTAGATAGTTCATATTTAAATTTCTAAAGTTCATACACATAATTCTAAAATAATATTATTTCAAATCAAAATCTTAGTTTTATGCACAAAATCACCTTTTATTATTTGGTCTACATTAGTGAGATTGGGAGCTTAGGCTAAAAAATAGAGTTTCAATCTGTTAGTTTTCATAATTTTCTTCATAACTTATATTGTCTTCTTAAGTATTCACTGTTCACATATCCCAGTATAGCTAGTTCACCCATAATTTTTTAAAAATTACTTTTTTTAATTAATGTCTAAACCACATGTGGCTAAAAAACCATTTGGCTTAATTTTGCTGTTGATAATTTGTAACTTTTTTGGACTTAAATAAACTGATTCATAGTTCAGTAAAGCATACCTGTTGAATCAGCAAAGATTTTATTTTGAACCTTACGAGTTCCTTACATGTAAAAAAAATATTGGTTTTAAATATTTTTATTTCAATTTTGATGCTTTAGATATTTCTCAAGTTGTTTTTTACACTTTTTCAAAAGTCCTGTTGAATTGAAATATTCTTTCAATATCTATTAAAAAAAATTCTGTCATAAGAGAGTACATTAGATGAAAGTTTCAAAAAGTTAGAAGATTGAATAAAATTTATGTTACTAATTTCTTTAAAATAAATAATTTTATATTTCAATTGTAAAATTTTATTCGATTATGCATTTTTAGAATCACTTCGTGATCTTCTCAAGACTGAAATCCAGAAGAAGGGAATTATCTCAAGACTGGTTCTAGAAAAACAAAAGCCACCAAATTATCTCCGATCGACAGTGCCAAAGATTCTCAGAAATTCTTAGAACATAGCCACCTAATTATTTATGAACAATAGAGACTGAGTTTCTTAACATTCTATATCAAATTACTACACCTAGACAAATTACACAGCTTGATAAAGACACTTCAAGATGAACAAAGTGACACAAAATAAATGCATCGAAAATCGCCAAGATCCCATCTTTAGGGACGAAGAATTTTTATCAATGCAAATAGCTTCATTTTTCATTTTTATAGGATCGTGTATAGGACTGTGCTTTATGAAAGTAAAACAACCTTTTCCTTTTTTGGTAGTATTTTCCCATTTATTTACTTTTTATGCTGCAAATCGAACCATTTGGACGTATGCCGTACACATACATTCCAATACGCTGACTGAATTTATGTTTGGACGCCAAAAAAATCTTCGGATTGCATATTTGCTATTTGCATTCCAATTGTGTATATTTTCCCAATTGTGTATCGTTGTCATTTATCCTCATTTGATTGAATATTTTTTACTTTTTAATATGGTTGGTTTTATTTTTTTCTTTAAATTCGTGGTTGCCGCTGTAACATACATTAGTTTAAATTTTTTTAGTAAATAAATGAATCGCTAGATCTATCTCAATTCAAAATTCTTGTCATAATAAGTTTAACATCATCAAACTTTTTTTTAATGTTTTGTCTTCTGTTTACGTTGCCTATTACACTGTTCTACGTGCATTCAGCTAATCATTGCGAGGCCCAGCACTAGACCCATGATTTTAAGGTATCCTAAAATTATCTCTAACCCTATAAATATTGAAAACCTAAAAATTTTTGTTTGATTTAATATCAAGCTCCATTTAACTCATTCACATTTAATTATGTAGTTCTTGAGCACCTTGATGTATTTACACATCATAAAAACTGATGAGAGACCTTACTTTTTAAATTCTTTATATTGCAGTACATATATTTTAAGCTACAATATCATTTGGAAACAGCCCCCTTCCCCCCGCAAAGGTATCAGGGGACCCTGACTTGCATAAACGAAGCCTGCATCAATTTTGAAAATATTAAGTCATTGTTGAAGTGAAATGTGTATGGCAAAGCCAAGTATAAACAGATACCCATTTGTAGTGCAGTTCTTACACACCAAGATATTTAGATATTTAAATATTTGCTGTGTTAATAAAAACAAGTTTATATAGTAAGTGACTGAATGCATTGAGTTGTTTTATTTTTACTCTTAAATAATTATGTAGCTTGAACTTTTTGTGCTATATTTAATTTTGTTAATTTGTAATGAATCGAATATTAATTTGTAATGAATCGATTTTGAAAAAATGTACATTAGACAATGTATAAGTAGCATTATCAGGTCATATGGAAATCAGTATTATAGACTTTTGTGTACGTTTATTTCACTTATTAGTAAAACAAATTAATAAAAAAAAGTCATGATTTCTTCTTTTATAAGATATTATTTTTGTTAAATCTATTTCTACTGGAATTAACACGATACTTAAAACATTGCAACCACCAAAATTTAAAGTTATTGACTCCCTAAGCAAGAACTCTTGTTATTTTGAGGGACTCTTATTATGCTATTCAGATCACCAAGTAGAATATATATGCAATTTCCCAGCTCATTCAACAAGATTTTGTGAAAGGTTAAATCCCAACTTGTCTGGAAAAATTGGTTTTATGAATAGAATGAGATCGTTTAAATGTTCCACTGGTCAAACATATAAGCGATAAATATGTTAACAGGAATGGGAAGTCGTCAGAGATAACAGTAAAACACGAAGTAAAACCGTTAAACTCTGATAAGGCTGGGGTCATATTATAGTTTGTTTTTGCTTTCTCTAGAAACTAGCATTCATTTTAACTACGATCACCAGTTCACTTCTTATAAATTCATTCGAAGTTCAAACAATTTTACTTCTAAAGACACTGAAGCCAGGATTTTAACTTAATGGTAAGGTTTACACTTTTTAAAATTAGATCATTTCCATTAAATTTTTTCATTTTTATAATAGGCGTTCGGAAAAGTGTTGTATTCTGCCATGGGCAGGTAAACTACAGTAAGTAGTCTGATGAATTGGACCATTGTTGAAAGCATTTAATGTCTATTTTTTTGTCGTGTCTATGACGTTGCCGAAAAGTTAAATCAAGCTAAATTAAACCATGTGTTTTGATGACAGCGTCTGCAATTTTTTGGATATTACTGTCATAAAGATCTATGAATGATGGCGGAACTCTAATGTCTCAAAATGGCACCCATTGCCGGGCATTCACAAATGTGGTTTGGTGTAAGCTGTGCATCTGGGCAGTTGTCACAGTTTCTATACACCTTCCTGCCCTCTTTGTCTATCTTCATGCCTCTGTGGTGATTGGTTCTTGTTCTTAGTCTGACAATAGTTTTTGTGGTGGATCTATCTGCATTTAAATTATAAAGAAGGTGCTTCGTTTGAATAGAATTTTCTCTCAGTTTATATTTAGCGATTGCATTTGCATCTTGGAGATAGACTTTATTATTATTAATGTTGAGATTTCTGGCTTAATTGGCTAATGTATCAGCATTTTCATTGCCTGCGATGTCGACATGTGCAGGTATCCACTGAAGCGTACAGGTTTTATTTATGTTATTTAATGTATCTAACTAAAAAGAAAGTATAGTGAAAGAAGGATTATTTAAGAGCAAAAATTGTCTGATTAATTGTTGTGGTTTCTGCAGGTTACCAGCCCACGGCAGTATTGGCAAAGAGACACTTTTTCAGAAGTAAAAGTGTAGAAGAATGTAGTGTGCTATTTTGTAATATATGACCAATTTATACACTCTTAAAACAAAAGAGTGAAATCCACTCCAGTTGGAGAAGTGCATTTTCGACACCGTAAAGGCATGCATATTTACTCAGACTGAGTTAAAATCCCTCGTTTGGAGTGATCCTGTCGGAGGTTTAACACACAAAGGATCCACTCCAAAAGGAGAAGTGCATTTTCCAGTCTGGAGAAGTGAAATCCACTCAGACTGAGTTAAATTAGGAGTGTTTGTTTTAAGAGTGTAACTAAATATGAAGTTCTAAATGTTAAAAAAGCGTTGTTCGATATTACAAATGACCTTCATAGTAATAAGATCAGAACTTATAGAAGTTTAAGATTTAATCATTGTATTTAATAACT
Organism: Hylyphantes graminicola; assembly: GCA_023701765.1. Taxonomy (NCBI): domain Eukaryota; kingdom Metazoa; phylum Arthropoda; class Arachnida; order Araneae; family Linyphiidae; genus Hylyphantes; species Hylyphantes graminicola. Next base: position 40,964,139 of record CM043115.1, on the reverse strand, counting down.
GTGTATCTAATGGTTTGAATCCTTATCCTTCGGACATAAAAATAAAGGAAACCTAACTATTAAATTTTTTACGTTATTTGACGCATATCTGTTGTATCAAAGATTTTATTTTCAACTTAACGAGTTTCTTGTGAAAACTATTATAAATATCGATTTTAAATATTTTTATTTCAATTTTGTTGCTTTTAGATGTTATTTAAGTTTCTTTTTATATTTTCTTAAAGGTTCTGCTGAATTCTAAAAATACTTTAATATCTATAAAATAATTGTGATATAAGAGAAAGCATTAGTATTTAAAAGAGACATAACTTTCCTTTCATAAAAATTTCAAAAAGGGAGAAGCTTGAATAAAATTTATGTAACAAATTTCCTTAAAATATTTTTTTATTTCTATTTTCTAATTTTATTCAAATGAACATTTTTAGAATCTCTCACTTCAAGATCTGCAAGAATCATAGCCTAATATCAAAAGATTGCAAGGGATTTGTGAAAGATTTTTCCCTTTATCTTCTTGATTTTAAGACTGAAATCTCGCATCGGTACTAGAAGCAAAAAAGCACCTCATTATCACTGACGGTGCCACCTACTGAATTCTCAGATCTTCTCAAACATAACCACCAAATTATGACAGACAGAGACTGAATTTCAAAACATTTTATATCAAATAACTCCCCCTATTTATCACCGCCAGAGACTGAATTCCTCGACATTTTCTTTCGTGCATCAATTAAAATACTTCAGGATGAACAGGATGACACAATATAGATTCATCGAAAATCGCCAAGAACCTTTCGATAGGAACTTAGAATTATTATTAATTCAGGTATAAGTGACTTTTAATATTCTCCCGCTAGATAGCAGCACTACATTTGACAACATCCATCCAACATCCTATAACTTAAAATATAGCTAATTTATTTAGTGTTAAGTATCGTAAAAATTTTCGGTTCATTAAACAAACTAATAATTTTTTTTATTCTGTTTGGAAATTTTTTATCAAATACGGTTTTTAAAGGAGGTAAATTAAGAAATAATTCAATTATATTTGTGTAAATTCAATTATATTTGGGTACATTAAGTGGTTAAAAGAACTTATGGATTATTTACTGTTATTCATAAAGATGCATCCTATACAAAATAATTCTTTAATTACATAAACTACAAGTTAATTTTTTATACATAAAATGAGGAGGGAGGGGAGTAAATCTTTCAGTAATTACCAATTTTAAATCTTAAGTATAAATTTTAGGTTAGCCAATTCACAATTGTTAATTGGACTGAAAGTTACCAATTTGAACATTTACTTGAGCTTTTTAAACATTAATACTAACTAAATGAGTGCCTGTTTGTTAACTTATATTCTTCTGACAAAAAAAATAACTTTATTTTATCACGCAATATGAGTCTTTCTATCAACGAATTGAAGCCACTGGAAAAGAAATTATTTTCTTATTGGAAAAAAATTCTACATCGGACGTATAGAAAAGCTTTTTTTTTTCTTGGTTGTACGTCTGTCTATTTATTGCAAGTTTTAATGACTTATTAAAACATGAACTTATGTATACCATAAATTACAGATACGTTGGATAGCAGCATTGTTTTTCTGGCTTAGGTTTATTCCGTTATAATAGTACAATTATAATTTGAAATTGTTAGTTAACCCTTTCAGTCCCAGTGATGCCATTTGGCATAATCACTTTCAATATTTTTTTCGAAATGTTTATGTCCCGCTATGGCATCCAAACACACATCATTCGATTCTTCACACTTTGTTTTATCAGACAAAATTTTACTTTAATCTCAATAGAAGTCAGAACTACTATTTTTTTTTATTTAGAAAATAGTCAACAAGCGTTTCTCCTGATTTTTGATAATTTCACTTCAGTTCCACATATTTAAAACACAATTTAAACTCTTTCGGTTAAAATAAAATTACTAATTTTTTTCTAATAATTTGGTCAGATACCTTAAAATATATAACTCGAAGTGTTTTTAGGATTTTTTTATTTTGTTGTTTTCCACAGTTAAAGAATATTGGCATTGTTTCAAAAAGCATATAAAAAATTTTAATGGATTTTTTTTCTTATGGAATTCGTATATTTGACCTAAAATAAGCTTATTTTGTGAATATCAGATGTTTCTGTAGTGTAGTAAATTTTTGGGACTGAAAGGGTTATAACTAGGGTATATACAAAAGCTTTAACAAAAAAATTTTTAATTAAAACTTGTTTTAACTTTAAAAAAAAAAGCTTTGGTTAAGGAATTACTTTCTTGTTAATTTATGCATTTTTTTCAATGAGAGCAAAATTGAAATATAATGAATTATAGCCAGGCACACGGAATCGAAAGGAACCGGACTGAGAATGGGGGAGGGAGGGGGGTTACATACAGCTCTCCGCACTCCAAAACATTATTCAGTAAATATCGCTGCTTAAATCGCTTTTTTTTCTACACCAAAAGAACCGGTTGGTAACATTTCTTCTTCTTGGCGAGCTAATATAAGCTGAATAAATATACTGCTATATTTCCTTTATGTTGGGTTTTCCGGGATTTTGTGTTTTGTGAAAACTTGCTAGCTAACTAGTTTTAACTGATAACGCAACTTATCGCCATATATAACTAAATATTGAACAACTTAAGTTAATTAAGTTAGAATATTTCTGTTATTAAGTTATTCAAACTAGAACACTAAGCCTTCGTTTTTTCTATTATACGTGAAAAATAACTAATATTTTTTTTCTCTTAATTTAATTTGTTCATTAATGGGAATTGTCCAGTAGTGGAAAGATATATTGTTTGACTTTAAAAGTAAAATATTTATAATTTTTTCTCCAAAATTATGTATCTTCATTCGTATTTAAATCTATAAAGGAAGAAGTCCTGATTGAGTCACACTTATCACCACCCAGCCAAAACTGTTGGGGGTGCAGATCCTTTCAGATACCAAATTTTAAGAGCTGATTCCTTTTGTACTGAAGGCGTCATTAAGAAACAATCTTTCGAAATTTGAATCCAAAGGGGAATAGGAGGGCAAAAGTGAGACTATTTCTAAAATGAAATAGCATTGTTCATTGTCATAAGAATAAGATTCATGGTAATTTTTAGCTTCCACTCTAGTTTATAACGTAAAAAGTGAAAGGTATTGTAATCGTTCAGTCCGTCTGTCCATCCGTCCGTCACCAACTCTCATAACCCAAACTACAAATGCTACAGGCAAGTGTGATACGTCAAAAAATTCAGCGCATCGAAATTGGAAGACATTGAAAATCTCAACAAAAAAAAATTCTTTTTAATAATAAATTTAAAGAATTTTTTTTGCCACATCAATCAGTTCGAAATGGCATCAAATATATTTCACTGAACTAAGAGATTCTTTGTTTGTATGTTGATGTGAAATGTTTTGGTTCTATTTAAAAGATAGGAATATTACATATTTATTGTTTGAAATATAAATTAATTTTGCAAACGATAATAATTATTAAATTTTAGAAAGAAAATAAATGAAACTAGCCAAATTTAGCGTTTTAATGTCTATAATAGGATTATTATAGTGTTTGGCGACTTATTTGTTGAAATGTTATTTGCTCAAATGTTGTGTGGAAGCGGGCTGAGTGATAGATTCTGTTACAAACCCACTTGGTTCAATTTCGCCTTATTTGCATAAATGAATACTTCGAATAACTATTTTTTTTTTTAAAAATTTCATATCCTGTAACTGTATAGTCTAAAATACATAATAAAAGTATCTCATTCTACCCCTTGTATATTTTTAGGTACATTGTGACATTCAACAGAGTTAATTCAAAACCATCTATTCAAGTTGGCAAGCTCAAAATAAAGGAGCAACTCTCTTAGCTGGAAGTGTTTTCCTGTAAGCCAGAACTCAAATCTACAAGTTCCTTGGTGAAAACAGGCTATAATTTGACTGGTGCAAAAAAAAAGTGTTTGTACTTTTAAATCTGTGCTGTCATCTGAACACTTAATATCGAAGAAACGCTAAGTTACACATAAAACAAGTAGTAGTACTAGACGGGAAAATATGGAAAATCGCCGGGAACCCTTCTTTAAACATGCACCATTTTTACAAGGGCAGCTATATTCTACTTATGTTTTTATAGTGTCACTTGTATTACTATGTTTCTATAAATCACAAGATTATTATGCTATCCCTAAAATGCGTTTTGCTTACTTGTTTACCGTATATGTTGGTAATCGTAGTTTTTGGATATATGTTATGCATAAGCATTCTTGGCTAACTAAATTTATATTTGGTTACCGAACAAATCTCATATGTGTTGCTGCATCGGTTCTTTTTCAGATATGTGTATCTTATATTGTTATTAGAACTCGTTCACCAAGTGAGAAAGACATTAACAGCACTGAACTAAAAACTTGATTACAATTTCAAAAGTATGTGCGCTCCAGCTATTATTCTTTGATTCTCCATTAGCCGGTAACATTCTCAAATGTTATAGGCATAGAAAATATACTTTATAAATAACAATTTAAAACAAATTGTGATGTACATGACAACTATTACAATAACTGTGTATATGTGATGTGCGTGACAACTATTTTAAAAACCATTTCCTTTTAATGGAAAAAGTTCGCATGACCAAGTGAAGCAAAAGCGTCTTTTTATTAACTTATAAGAAAAAAAAATATCACCTTTAACACTTAAACAATCGTTTTTTATGTTAACTAAGAATGTCCAAAATGAAATCCGTTGAATTTGTCTAACATCACTCTGGTGAAATATCAAAATACTTTCAAAATTATTTTTTATTACATTCATCACATGATTTTATGACGGACGATCAACTGATTTCTGAATTTTTTTTTTACGTAATTTACAATTATAGCTGTGCTTGGATGTTTCTTTTTTCTTTTTTTTTTATTATTTTTTTAAACATTTGTATAATATTTTACTTAGATTATTAAAATATTAAGATACTTAATTATAATCATTTATTTATTTTACTCTAAAATATCTTACATATTTCAATTTTCTAAATGATTGGTGCAATTAATCTATAATATGATACCATGTATGTATTCAATTTCGTTAACTGTGAATAAAAAGACATATTATTTGTATAATCTCTAATCTGTATTATTATTAAATTGATGTAGGCATAATTTTTATAATTTTAAATTTTGTGTTACGGGGCTTTATCTAAAATGAAAAATTGTATGTTTTTGTTAATTAGTTTTTTTCCCTTAAAAAAATGCTAGGAATAACGTATGTTTTTCTATCAAATTATGAATAATAAAAATATATGAAAGTTTTATACATTTTACCCCTTTCTATTGCTTTATAACTACTGCCCCGCAAAATATAACTTCCCGATAGAATATTATACTAACCCAATCAACTCATTACTGTACAACCTTAGCATTGTGTGTGATCAGCCGTCTTCCTACAAAAATGAATTTCTCACTATGAATTTCATGGTGTAATATTTTTAATTTTGATTAGATATTTGATATCATAATATTTAACAACGCTTTGGTGCTGCCATCTATGTAGTAAAGTAACAAATAACACTAAAAAATAACCTTACATTAATAAGTATTTGTAAAGATTACTATAATAAAAAGTATAATAATCCAAACATAATTGTAAGTGGGATAACTCATTTATAGGTCTTATACAAAGAAGTAGTTGTCACACGTACATATCTACTTCAATATCACTGTATAATCCAAGATTTTATGTTATAATTTGAGGGAGGTGGAAATTCACCAATGTTCTGAATCATGATAATGCACAAAAACTTTTTTTTAAAAATTTTAATCAATTAACCCATTTTCGTATTAAAGAACAAGCATTATGTTTTTTAGCTTAACAATCACTTACCTCAACCAGATGAAAGTGCATAATTTAGTAGCTTTTCGTTAAACATAAAATTTATTCTTCAATGTACGTATTTCTAAAATTTGCAAAGTATGTAATAAAATTCGTTAGTTATTATTCAGTTACGTTTAAAAAAAATTAGAGAAAAATACATTTAGTTAACATTAAAAAGAAGAATACATAAAAAAAAATACATTTAAGTTTTTTTTAACGAAGGGCGATAAAGGTCAATTGTAAACCAAAACTAATTTAAAACAAGTTGGTTTGTTAAAGAATCTGTCACTTACACCGCTTCCACACAACATTTTACGCTCAACAGGAAACACACTAACACCTCAAAAAAGAAATTCGCCAAACAGGGCCCTTGGCTAGTTCTAATTCAAACTTTTATAAGCAAAAACTAATAATGTTCCTTAATCTTCTTTTGCAGATTTGATAATTAATCTTTATCGTTTGCTAATTTTTTGAACTTAGAAGAATAGTGATGAATTTTTTTTTAATAAATATCTTTTTGCAGTCACAAGTTTACATTTCGAAAAGTAAATTAGTAAAATTGTTGCTTTAAAAATAAAAGCGAAAATTTGCATATTTTTTATGCAAATTTCGAATTTTTTATGCATCTTTCTTCCCAAAAATATAACGAACCATCAAAATAACTTTATTGTGCTATTACAACAATCCAAATTGAATTATTACACAAAAATAAATATTTTTTTCAAGAATTTTATTTTTATTTTAAACTAGCAAATTTATACCCGTACTTCGCACGGATTAAAAAAATATCAAATCGATCCAAGTATGTGTACCATATAACCTGTTATAAAATCAAAAACTTAAGTTATTTTCTTCCCACTCGTTATCAAGTAAAAAATCCCAATTCATTGCCCTAATATTCTAAAATCAAAAATACGCTGTAAAATGCACTCATAAATGTCATCACAATTCCCTCATAAATACATAAAGCTTTTTAACTCTCTTAGCTCGTTTTGGGAAATAATTTGGCGAGAAAATAGATATAGCTACAAACACACCCAAGCTCTAACACAACGACCTTAGCACAACCAACCAGCTTATACATTATTTTTAAAAACATTTTGTCCATTTGGCGAGTTTTAATAAATAATTTGGCGAGATTGGCAACATATTTGGCGAAACAATAAAGACATAAAACCCTTATATGCAGCTCTAGTGTGATGGCCTTTATTAACCATCATAGTTCAGTAATAGCTTAACAAACATTTTGCGCATTTGGCGAGTTTTAATTAATGAATTGGCGAGATTGGCAACGCATTTGGCGAAAAAAATAAAGACATAAAACCCTAATATGCAGGCGATGGCTTTTATTAACCATCATTGTTCAGTAATAGCTTAAACATTTTGCCCATTTGGCGAGTTTTAATTAATAATTTGGCGGGATTAGCAACGTATTTGGCGAGAAAATAACGACCTAAAACGCAGCTCTAGAACTTATAGGTTAACTACAAATTTATTGCCTGAATATGCACATTTGTAATCAACAGAACCATCATTGAAGAAATCATCAACTAAACCCAGGAATGAAGACTTGTCAGATAAATACGTCACTTGAAACATATCAATTATTTTCAAATAATGAATTTAGTTTCTGAAAGTTATGGCAACACAATAAAATAACCATTTTCAATTTTATTTATTTTCGTTGAAAGTGTTATTTAATTCTTTCAGCAGATGGCATCAGGAAAGTAAAAAAAATTATCGGATTTGAGCCAAAGTGGTGTAGTTTTTCCAGAAAATTCGAATTTTCTCTAAAAATAGAACATTTTGATCTCTGAAAGTTCTTATTTTGCAACTCAAGTATGAACTGCGCATTTGTGCCAAGTTACGAGTCAAACAAATGTCAAGTTTGTGAGTTTCAGAGAGACATACACACATACACACACAAAACTTCATTTTTATTATTATATATAAGGTTTCTCGTACGTTTGATGTCATGGCAACAGTGAAAATATTGAATAAAATGGAATTCGCATGTTATTTCAATGTAGATTAAATTTTTAGTTATCTAAATTTTAAATAAACTTTTAATTTACATTTTTAATGAAATTTGGAATGTAGCCTAAACTGATTTTTTGCTTCAAAATGACGTATCCCACTTGTTTGTGAGACTTGCGGTTCGTTCTGTGAAAGTGGGTGACGGACAGACAGACGGACAGAACGATTATAAAACCTTCCACTTTTTACGTTATAAACGTAGTGTGGAAGCTAAAACCTGTTAAATTTCAAATAAAATGTTTTAAAAGGGTTCTACAAAAAAAAAAAAAAAAAAAAAATAGAATTGTAAATTTTGATTTCGTAGCGGATCTGTGAATAAGTAGAAACACGTGTTGTACATTAATAAAAAAAATCGCAACTTGTTGATGGCAACGATCCCGGAACAAAGCTACAGACAATTCATCTACAGTGAGAGGAATATCCCAGTTGAATATTATATTTCCACAGAAAAAGGAACGATTTCTTTAATGTTATAACAAGGGACTTATTTTCTGCTATGGAACATAATTGATCCCGCCTTTCCTAGAAACAATCATTTAAAATTCAGTAAATACGGGCTTTTTCTCAAACTACTATATTAGAATTATAATAAATGCATAAAAAAGAAGAAAACTAAGGGAATAATAAAAAATCAGTTATGTAACCCGGAAATATAATTGCGTATAAACAATTTAATTTTGAATCTTATGCCTTACTGCCTTTATCTTTAATTGTAAATTTAAAGTAGAAATGTGCAGCACTACCTGACTTTCAATCACCACTCAATAATACAATAAAGTGATTATATACCTTATGAAGTAATTTCAATAACATTAAAACCTAAAAAGCTGTAGAGTAGCTAACTTTTGCGCATGCTCGATTTTTTCGAAAACCTTTTTTGACATGTGACAGATAATAGTAATGGGAAACGTGGGCTGAATTTGAAGTTCGTGGCTCTTTTAGTTCAAGCTGTACAGTGGGGTCACTCAAACAGGTGGACCAATGTTCATAAAATCTCTTTTTTCGATTCAGAAGCCTGGAAAAATTTTAAGCAAAATGTAATTTCTCCATCGCAATATTTTCATCATCTTATATTTCATTTGAGATAATTAAAGTAACTAATAGGGAGCATACTTTTAGCTTCCACACTAAGTTTATAACTTAAAAAGTCGAAGGTATTATAATCATTCCTGTCCGTTACTCACTTTCATAGCCTCCTAAACTACAAATACACGTAAGTGTGATGCATAAAAAAATTCAGCTCGTCGAAATTAGAAGACATGAAAAAGATCGAATTCGAAAGTACTTCAATTATTTAAAAAAAAAAAAAAAAAGCTTGTTTAAGGGGTCATAGGAGTCTTAAAAATGTGCAAAGAAAGTACTACAAAGCATGGTTTGATCTTTCATGTAATTTTTTAACTACTCAATATATAAGTATAATTTTGTTATATGCAATTCTACAAGATTTATTTATTATAAAACAAATTTTAAAATTTATGAAACTTTAGCCAAAACTAAAATAAATGATATTAAACATAAAGCTATTTTAACACATTGGGATTAGGCTTGCGCGGCAAATTTTGAGATCAAAATTAAAAAAATGACCAAGAAAATGACTTTATATAGTACAAATATGTACAAACTAGGACTTATACCTAAATTCTCAGCTCAATTTTAATTAGAAATTATTTTAAGAACTTTTTTCTAAAAAAATTAATAAAAAAATTGAACTTTTAATTTTATTTTTTTTAAAATAATTTCTAAATAAAATTGAGATGAGAATTTAGGTATAAGTCTTTGTTTGTACATATTTGTACAATATAAGGTCATTTTCTTGGTCATTTTTTCAATTTTGACCTCAAAATTTGCCGCGCAAGCCTAATCCCAATGTGTTAAAATAGCTTTATGTTTAATATCATTTATTTTAGTTTTGGCTAAAGTTTCATAAATTTTAAAATTTGTTTTATATTAAATAAATCTTGTAGAATTACGTTTAAAAAATTATACTTATAAATTGAGTAGTCAAAAAATTACATGAAAGATCAAACTATATTTTGTAGTACCTTCTTTGCACATTTTTAGCCTACTTTTCTTTTCTTTTTTAATCGAAGAATTAAAAAAAAATGAAAAAGTAAGTATTGACATGCGGTCGATGTCCGTCCGTCCGTCTGTCCTTCCGTCCGTACCCCCCTTCCAAAATCAGTTCTAGCAATCCGATCTTAAAAATTCTTTTTTTATTAGAAAGGTATAACCTCAGACACCCAACTTTCATACTTTTTGTCCGTCTGTCTGTACGATAGGGCGGACATAAATCTACTATTTGACGACGAATTTACCATTGAATTAGCATTGAAATTCAATTTCGAGTCATTTAAATCGCTGAATTTAACTACAAATGCTACGGACAAGTAAGATACGTCAAAAAATTCAGCGCATCGAAATTAGAATACATTGAAAATTTCAGAAAATAATTCGAATTCGAAGTACTTTAATTATTTAAAAAACATCAACATTTAATGCTCATTTAAAAAGCATAGGAAGCCATTTTTATAAGAATTAAATCACCATTGCCATCCAACAATTGCTTGAGAAACTTTAATTCTTTTAGACAATAAATTAAAATAAATTTATTTTTGAGACATCGATCAATTTAAGATGACGTCAAATATGTAGTTCACTACGAGATCTTTGTATGTTGATATAAATTGTTTTCATTCTATTTAAAAGCGAGGAATATTACATATTTATTCTTTGAAATACAAATTTTTGCAAACGATTTAAGTTATAATTATTTAATTTTCGAAATAAAATAAATGAAACTAGCCGAATTTAGCAAGTAAATGTTTATTGAGGAGTAGTTTTTTGGTTTTTGTTCTACGAAAAATTAAATATTTATTTATAACTTCACATGAAGCTGTGTTTAATGAAAGATGCTGTGTCTAGTTAGATGCTGCGTTTAGTGAAATTTATTTTAAATTTAATGTGGAAAAACGGTTGTTGATGTCACTTACTGTTACGAACCTAGTTTTTTTTTTCAAGATAAGAATTTTAGTAAGTATTTAAGTAACAGGAAAGTAGGCTATTTTAGTTCTTTAAGAACTTCTTGTTTAGACTCCTATGACCCCTTAAAAAGCATAAGAATTAAATCACCATTTCCATTCGCAATAATCCTTCGTGATACTTTAATTCTTGTAAATAATAAATTAAAAGAAATTTATTTTCGCCACATCAATTAGTTTGAGATGACGTCAAATATATTTCACTAAGAAATTCTTTGTATGTTGGTATGAAATGTTTTGGTTTTATTTAAAAGAGAGGAATATTACATATTTATTCTTTGAAATATAAATTAATTTTTGAAAACGATAAAAATTATTAAAGAAATAATTTTTGAAAACGATAAAAATTATAAAAGAAATAATTTTTGAATTCTCGAAATAAATAAATGAAACTTGCCAAATTTAACATGTAAATGTTTATGAGATAACTAATATTGTGCAAGTCGACTTTTTTTCCTGTTGAACACAAATGTTGTGAGGAAGCGGGCTGAGTGACAGATTCTGTTTCAAACCTACTTTTTCAACAATTAAATTTTTCTAGAGCTGTGAGTTCACACATATAAGCTTCGCCTTATATCCGAATCTGAAATCATTGATAATCAAATTGTCATCTACATTAGTTTTCTTATTTCCTCTTATTATATGAATATGATATAACTGGCTTTTGTGCTTTTCTAAAAATAACATTGATCAAAAAAGTTTTAGATTGTAAACAATTAAAATTCCAACTGCATTCTATATGTGTAGTGGGATTTGAAAAATTTAAGTTTGAGTATCTATTCCTAAGTTTAATAGAAAGTAAAAATTTTTAAAAAGTGCCATCTTGTCTCATATGTTGTCATTTCATGTTCAGATGTTTAACGATGTGAAGTTTTTAATCAAACCATTTTCTCACAGAAAAACTGTTATTTCAAGTATATGTATATTGATATACATATGCTCAGAACTTTGCAGAACAATACAAGACTCGAATTCGATTCTAATTTTTATGTACTATCGCCCAAACCTAACGCAACATCAAAAAGAATTGTGATTTCTTCTCTATTTACTGACGCAATCAAGCAAACAATACCCATATTTACCTTTTCGAAAACGCAATACTTAGTACGTCTTCGTGAAGTCAAAAGGCTATTTTGGAAACAACAGACCACATTAACTCTGATCAAAATACTTCAAAAACAACGATTATTCCAAAGGTAGATAAGGTTGTCGAATCTCGAGTACCATTGACGCAAGTTAATATTACTATCAGGGAGACTCGAAAATATATTCAGAACAATGATAAAAGCTGAGAGCGTTTTCAAGTTTTCTTTAAATTATATAAAGTGGTTGGAAATTAAATGAAGTTTTCAAAATTCAAGGCTTTGAGGCAACTTCACTCCTTGAGATAATAGATCATTATCTCTAAATTAAACATAAAATATTGAAATGTATTATTAAAGAAATTTCTCTTCAGATTTAAGTTTTTTCTAACTTCTTTAAACTAATACGAAATCTTTAAATTAAACAAATATTTGTTTAGTAACATTGCTACATGAATAGATATTTACTAAGAAAAAGAGTGCTTCAGCAAATAATCCTCCTTTAAACTAAATTAGGACAGTTTAATAAATATCACATATTTTCTGAAAAAGAATCCTTATTCTTCCCTAAAATTCACTTCTAATTAAAATTTGTAATGCACCTAGTAAAACAGAGCAAAAAATTTTTCACCTTATGTTGGAAAACAAAATTTATTAACAATAACTATAATTAAAAACAATAATTTAATGGCAATAACTATAATTAAAACAATAATTTAATAACAATAACTTTAATTAAATCAATAATTTAATAACAATAACTGTAATTGAAACCAGTAAATTGTAAATCAGTAATTTATTTCTAAATCAAGTTTAAGATGATAAGTTTTTGAAAATTACTTATGACACCAAAGTATTACTTAATATCAACACTTTTTATAATTTTTTTTTTTAATTTTCAATACATGCAATTGATTTTAAAACTTTTCTAAAATTATAAACATAACCCAACCTCGCCACACAAATTTTATAAGAGCCTTTGCTTTTCACAAAGTCTTTTGTAATCTTTTAGTACTGTTTACTTCAGAAAAAAATTTCTATAGCTCTAGCACGACTTTAGTCAACAAAATCACAGCAAAATTTCTTTTCTGTAACCCTTTGACTCGTGAAAACTGTAAATTCGCTTAACTATTGATATGATAGAAAACCCCTAGCAATTAATTCTTTATAAAACAAATTCGAAAGCAACACAAAGAAATTATAAATCTACGCGATAAATCCCAGTAGAGAAAAAAAATAAAACTTTCATAAATTAATAATCATTCTGGATGGGTGAATAGCGAAAGAGAAGTTGAGTAGTTCGAATCGACGAGAGGATGCAGACGAGATAATCACGAGCGGCATTTCTACAAAGGGATAGCGCGATGATCAACAGGTATCCCCGACCAATACGGGATCCGCATTCCCCATGACGTCCGTGGCGTCACTTCCGTTTCGAGTGGATCCCCCACCCCTTCCCCCACCCCCCTTCACTATACAGAACAAAGAAGGAAAAATCATTCAAAACGTTGTCTGCTGCTCGTTGCGGAAACAAACCTGTTTGTAAGAGACGCGAGAAACAACAACCATGAAATTGCTCCTGTGTGCGTTGTCCGTTTGCTGTTTGGTGGCTGTCATTTCGGCTGAAAAGGTAAGTGTTTGTAGAATCTATTGCATTATTAATAGGGGTAAATGCAGTGAAACGCAGTACGATTTCACCGTATTTTATACGGCTTCCAATGATGGGGATGAAGAGTTATGTATCATAGAAAAGTAGTAATAATAATGGAAAAAATCTATTGCATTTTTAATATAGATAAATGCAGTAAAACGCAGTTTTCACCGTATTTTATACGGTTTCTAATGATGGGGATGGAGAGTTATGTATCATAGAGAAGGAGTAATAATACTGCAAATCTATTGCATTTTTAATCGAGATGCATGCAATAAAACGAAGTTTTCACCGTATTTTATACGGTTTTTAATGATAGGGGTTGGAGAGTTATGTGTTATGTCAATGGGGTAAATACAAGATTATAAAGTTTCTTAGAATTATTCTTTTTTTTTTCTGAATTATATTAGTCAGGCTGTCGATATCCCTTATTTACGTAAGCCATTACAAACAGAAAAATCTTATTTTTACAATCAATTACAAAATTTGGAATAACTTTATTTTTCCCATAATGCAATTCCAATCCTGAATGGAAAACTGTATGTTCGGGGATACCTCTGAAAAGGACTTTCATTAATTGAATCACAGCTTGTAAAAACGTGTTTCATTTGATTGCTGTTTTCAATAGATAGACCAGTTAATGGCAGTGAAAACAATGAAACATTCTTGTTACGTCCTATATAATTCAACATTCTCTTAAAGTTTAATATAATGGAATGTTCTTATTAATAAAGAATATGATTTTTAATATCGCATCTTGTATGCTGAATTCAGTGTACAACGTCATATTTAATGCAATAATGTATTAGCGTCATATATAATTCAGTAAATAACGTCTTATTTAATGCAACATCTTTATTGATGGAAAATATATATCCACGATTTCACCATTCATGTTGTACCTTATCAATGCTGAATTTACCTGTTATAAACCTGAATGATCATTGAATGCAGGCTCCGTCAAGGGCATCTAATGATCCCTGTTGCTCAGTACTATCAGTAATGCAATACTATCTCCACTACTCCCTGTCAAACTTTCAATGGAGGTGGTTTATTTTGTAAATTATATTAATACCACTTTATAAAAAAAAAATATTAAACTATGGCACAAAAAGTATCGAAAAACCTATCATAAGCAACTAATTGAAAAATAATAAGTAACAAACATCATTATACAAAGCTAATTAAAAGAGGTATTGAATAAAATGATTGAGACGCATTGCAATTTTTACATTTTTTCAATTTTCTTATTAAATTTTACGAAATATTTAAAATGCTTTTGGTGACTTGTAACACGCGGCACGGATTCTAACCTTTATCAGAATTATATGGTACACAGAATGGATGCAAAAAAAAAACACACGCTTTACAACCATAGAGATTAGAATATCATGATCTTAAAAATCCATAAAGATATTAGTTATTTTAAAGTTACATTTACCTAAACAAACGCTAAAAAGTACTAAGAACTGACATTTATATACCGTAGTTTCAGAGTTAAAGAAGATAACATTCCGTTCTTGAGGTTAATATTATTCATAATAAAATATATATTGTTTTATTAAAATAAATCCAAAAGTTTTTGGTGATTTGAAAACTGCATATATTCTATTTCATACAAATTTTAGCTTAAAAAATTATTTAAAAAGAAAATTTGAACATTAATAGTAATTATGCTCATTTACTACCCATGCGTACAATATTTCTAAACTTTTTTTGCATGATTTTATGCTAAAGAAAATTTGTGTGTGGCATATATAAGCGAAAAAAATTAACAGTACTGG
Organism: Hylyphantes graminicola; assembly: GCA_023701765.1. Classification (NCBI taxonomy): domain Eukaryota; kingdom Metazoa; phylum Arthropoda; class Arachnida; order Araneae; family Linyphiidae; genus Hylyphantes; species Hylyphantes graminicola. The sequence goes on along the minus strand of CM043115.1, from coordinate 40,948,696 downwards.
CCTAACACTGGGTTTATATACGTCTAGCGGCCGCTGAACGTAACGCTGGAAGCGCTTTGACCTCTAGCGATTCGACCTTTGGTTGGCGAGAATTTGGCGAGTGAGATTGTAGCTCGGCGATTTTATTCATTGTTTAAAATCAACTAGATTATGGATGACGAAATTTTGATTGCTGCTTGTGTTTTACATTTAGAGAGCTTAGATAATTATCTAGAGGTAATTAGAAAATCCCCATGTCTCGGATTGTTTATAAACAGAGGAGGTTATTCACCACTCCATATTCTTTTGAAAGCCCCCGCCCCCGTAAATTTCGCTCCCCGACACGTCAAATTTCGATGGGGAGAAAGGCTAAAAAGCCACAGCGTTCTAGACTGGTACCAGTATTTGTGCCCCTCTACTAGAATAAGATATACCCTATGCTGCAAAAAAACCCTGTAAATTTACTTACTTTTAATTTTTAAGTGCAACAGCCGTATTTGGTGGAAAACGGTTTGACCCACTAAATAAAGGGCCTTATCTCAAATCTCCGTATTTTTACAGTTTTTAACTGTTTATACCATCTTTAAGGGACATGACTGTTTGAAAAAACAAAAAAAAAAAAAAAAAAAAAAAAACAGGACATGACTGTTTTTTAACGGGGCATGACTGGTATCTTTGCTGCCGGTCCCTGCCCATTACTAATATTTTACGGGGAATTTTTTTTGTTTTTAAGTGTATAGGAAAGTGCATTTTTTTCTGGATTGTTTTTTTTGATGACTGTCCTTTTCCGTACTTATATTTAAAACTTTTAATGCCGGAGTATTACTGATTAAAATAAGGTCAAATAAAAAAGTGTTTTCAGTATTGTCTGCCAAAAATTTAGAAATTATATGTATTAAAATAACTGATTAAGCTATTAACTCCAACCAGGTTTCAGTATTTTAATACAAAATCTTGTTTAAAAATTAATTGTATTGATTACGGGTAAGATATAAATAAGAGTTTCAATACTTTTATTAACATAGAAAGCATTTTATCATCAACATATTTTACAGTGTCAAATTTTGAATTTCATTCATTTATGTGATTGAATTTTATTTTATCAAAATATTGAATGCGTCCTGCTTTAAGTAAAAAAAATTAAGAAAAACTCAATACAATTCAATTCGATGTTTACATACTTTTTCGAAGGATCACTTAAAAAAGAGATAACACGCCAATATGTTTGCTATTTTCCTTATGGCAACCTTTCCTTTGATCTTGACCAAAAAAACCGACAAAAGTTGGGTTGGTGGCCTTGAGATCCAACTTCAGCGAGCTTTCGAATAAATACGCATAAAGCGGTTACCTTGAGATTCTCAAGGTAACCGCTCGAGCAAGTTGCTAGACGTATATAACGCCGGTATAAGAGAACTCATAGTAATTTTTCAATTCAAACCTTTTTTTTTTTTTTTTTAAAGCTAGATTCTTTTTCCAACAAAACATTTTCAGTCCGCAAGTAAATTTTGGGTAGAAAAATTGGTGTATATCGTCTTTCGTCGGTCAAATGAAACCTTATGTTTATGGGTAGTGAGAGTCACATAACACTCGTCGGATGTAGTTTTTCTACTCGAATTCTGTTTGCACAGATGTTATGGATACGCACTTAAATAACAGTGTGTTTGCCTCTTTTTCAGTAGATGTGATTATGAGTAGACTCAAAGACTATTTGTCACGTTATAAAATCAAGAGTTTTTCTTATTTTTAATGTATTTTCATTTTAAACTATTTGATGATGAATAATTTAAGGTGTAACTAAACAAAATTAAGCGTGTGAAATAAAATAGTACCTTACCCAGATTTATTTTCAAACACAACATTTTGAGGCCTTAAATTCCATCCATTTTTTTTTTTAAGTTACCTGATAATTGAGGCTGGTATTAAGTTTTCTTTGTTAAATTTTTTCTACAACATTTTCTTTAATAACACTATCTTAAACATAATACCCATAAAACAGATATAAAATAAAAATTCCCGCTCCCAGAACACAATCGACTTCTTCCTAGCGTGGCACCCCACTCAGCCGAATGGGACTCAGCCGAAACCGCAAAAGGTAGCCAATTTGGTGAAAAAGTGGGGTTGTGCTTGGCGAAGAGATCCCCCTCTGCTGATAAGATTTTGTGGTTGCTTTACTCCTGCCAAAGCGTTGGCGATAAGAATTCAACCGAATGGTGCATGCGAAGCCAAATATGAGGTTAAATTTGGACAATTGGTGAACGCTCCCTGCTCATGATGTAATTGCGAATACAATGCGATCTCCGTGCAGACCAGGAGTCATAAAAAAGACCCCTCGTTCTAAGAACTCTGGCGGGTCACTCCTGTTTCAGGCGACAAATATAATCAGACAACAGACAAGGATTTTGTTCGATGGATAGAACTTGTTCTCAATGTCTGCACCTATCTCGGTGAAATAAATTTACAAAATAATGTTCAAATAGAGTTAGGTTGAAGGATCATTATAAATATTTTATTTAGTAATTAGTATTTTATTTTAAGCAAAAAAACGAATGCAAGTAGAAAAATAGTTAATAATTTTATCACGATAATATATATATACATATTGTTTCAAATTTAAGTTGTGTTTCTTTACTTCCGTACCGTTAATTATCAGCATATCGCTAAACATCAACAGATTAAATATACAAGTTTTAGAAGTTTTTATACACGTGACGAAAGACATAGTTATTACTTTAAAATATCTTATAACTTGTCAGCTGTTTACCCTGATAATTGATTTTTTGTTATAACATACACTCTTAAAACAAACGAGCTATTTTAACCAATTGGTCTGAGTTAATTTTCACTCCTCCAGTGTCGAAAATGCACCTCCCCTATAGGAGTGGATACTTTATTTGTTAAACCTCCGACAGGATCACTCCAAACGAGTGATTTTAACTCAGTCTGAGTTAATATTCACTCCTTTCCAGTGTCGAAAATGCACTTCTCTTACAGGAGTGGATTTCACTCTTTTGTTTTAAGAGTGTAGTTTTTGCTTGCTCAGGCTTTTTAAGTCCTCAAAATTCGTTATTTGCTGTAAAAGACAAACTTTCATATTATGTGTTCAATTTGGGTAGCATAAAAGTTCGATGATGGTTATTTTTAATATTTAAACAATTATGTCTGTAACAGATTTTGATATCATAATTTAAATACTATTAAATTCATATGTCAATATTTGATTTATTTGAAAGCGCAACGCCAGCGCGAAGCGCTGTGTTAAGGCAACATTTCACCGTAGATACCTTCGCATGTTCTGTTTCCGCCTAAAACATCTTATTAATGTTCCGTTTCAGACACACACACACCATCTCGTCAATAAACGCCGTGTATGTGTGGCTGATGCACGTTAAATCTGTTGACTTTCAAAGCTCTGACACCATGCACGACGTCGCTATAAGATTGCGTGGATTTCAAACTTTGTTCAGGTGAATTCCTCATCTGTTCCGTGTTTAAAACTTATGGAGTTTGTCGCCCATATCCCCTGTGTAGCTTTAGGACGATATGAATCCCATTATCTCTACGTTTGTAAATCGTTAAACATCAACATATTAAAAATATATATAGTTTTAGAAGTTTTTATATACGTAGGACTACGATCGATTTAACGTGCACCAGTCCAATATACACGGCGCAATTTAATGAGATTTTTTTTGTGAAGCACGATTAGTTTATAGGATTTCTAAGGCGGGGACAGAAACCGGAACGTATTATCATTGGCAATGGCAATACACCTTAACTGACCGCGCCACCCTGGCTCTCTACAAAAATTTCACTAAAAATACTAAATTTACTCGACCTTCTAATGCATTCTAATTAACAAGCCGATGATATCAAAAGAAGATGCTTTTAAGGGGTGGGGGACTGGAGGTGCTAGGAGTAAAAACATTTTTAATCGCAAAAATATACATGTGTACATTGAAGCACACTCCACACATGTCTGCTTAATATAAGTTATATCATATATACAAATCATACATCTAAATTCAAACAAATTTTTGAAATATTTACAAAAACGTCCTGGTATTTTAATGATATTTGACCAATACTCGGCTTTTATAATTGCCCCTTTCTGAATTACATGTTTTAAGAATTTATTGTGCACAAAAGGGGGCTGGGGAGCCCAGGCGGTTAAGCACTCTCTTAGCATGCGGAAGGTCCCAGATTCGGGTCCGGGCATCGCCAAAATAGCTGCCGACCTATAAACGGCCCTTGCAGCCAAAAATGTCCGACGAATAATATCCCGTGTAAGGGAGTGCACGTTAAATATCCTTCAAAGTCCTAACGCTGCGTACGATGTCGCCCTTAATGGTTGCGTTGGGTGCCTATTCAGGTGTTGGCTCGCCACTTGACTGTGGTTCTAAAATACGACGCCCGTCGCCAATAGCCCTCGTGTAGCTCTAGTGCGACGATAATTCAAACCTAACCTATTGTGCACAAAAACACCATTTCTATTATACCAAACCATTTCAAATGAATTGAAATTTTTAACTATATGTCAACCATATTTATATGCTTGTTTTCAATGCCGTTACCTAGCTTATGAAAAAATTGAAGAATAATTTCTATATATACAGAGCTATATTAACATTAAGAATCAATATTAATATTTAATTTATTATTAGTATCTTACATTTGTATTAACTGAAAGTAAGTAGAGAAATAAATAATTTAGGCACGATTGATTGTACATTTCCTTCATAATTTTAATTACGTTTCTTTACTTCTACTTAGTTTATTAGTTAATTATTAATTTTAAAACATTACGACTTCTCATCTGTTTTCACTGATAATTGTTTGCTCCGTGCGAATAATTTTATCATTATCATAAATTTTGGTTGTTTATACCTTAATAAAACTATGGTTTGGGGATAATTTTAGCCTTTTCAGTGCTCAAAATTCTTTATTTGTTGTAAATGATTAACACTGTCAAATTATATGTTCATTTTAGGTCTAAATTAAAAAAATCGACAATGAACAATTTAAGACCACATATAGAAATGACATAGCTTGTATAAATGACAAAAATATATCTGATAATTTCAATTCGATAAATTCTAGATTCAAATGTTGCAAAAATTGATTTACTTCCAAAATATTTACAGTATTTATTTTTTTTTGCTTGATTCTATCTTTATTTTCATCACTAGACTTCAAAAATGTATTTTTTGTGCACATGTATTTTTAATGACAGTCTCAGTTTCATAGAGTTTCTATTTTTTCCCTTGTTAGTTATTTAAATTATTTATTAGGCCCAGTGACTTAGTGGTAGTGCTTTACATTGCCCCGCCACAAGTTCGGGGATCGAATCCCAGATTGGGCGAGATTGACCTATCCTTTCATCCTTTAAATGGGTTGATAACATGGGTACCAACATGTTTGGGAACTAAACACTGGAGGTTTCACGTGAGGCTGACCACATTACCAGGTGGCACGACTTGGCCCACTTAGCCCACTCCATGCGCCGAGGAGAGACTTCTATTAATTTTTAATAGATGATATGTACTCTTTAATTAATGTGTGTCATTCCCTGTCAAATCAACCAATTGTCTTAACCTTGACATTTCAAAAGTAGATATGGTTTGATATATCTAGGTAAAACTAGGTGGCCGCTCATTACATTAGTAAGATGCCACGTGAACACAATGCTCCAATCAAGACCATATTTTTATTCCTTTGGAACTGTTGCCACTCAAGACGTGAAACATGCTCCATTGACTGTCAAAAAGTCTGATATTGGCCTAATTCGACAACACTATGATGTCTTTAAACAGCTGTAGAAAATTTTACTGTTTTTTTTAACCGATGCCAAACGTACATTTTTTTTAGAAAAACAAGTTTAAAATTACCAAACAACCACTTTCAAATATCTATATTTGTTTCACTGATTGTAATTAACTATCAATATGCTACATTTCATAATACGATGATAGCTTTCAATAGACTCACTCCTCCAGTGTCGAAAATGCACTTCCCCTATAGGAGTGGATCCTTTGTTTGCTAAACCTCTGACAGGATCACTCCAAACGAGTGATTTTAACTTAGTCTGAGTTAATATTCACTCCTTTCCAGTGTCGAAAATGCACATCTCCTACAGGAGTGGATTTCACTCTTTTGTTTTAAGAGTGTACCTAGTCAGGTGTCGTTTCGTCACTTGACTGTGTTTCTAAATTATAACGCCCATTGCCAAAAGCCTTCGTGTAGCTCTAGTGCGACGTTATTTAAACTAACCTGAAAAGGTATCTTTAGCTTTCTCGCCACGTTTATAACGTAAAAATTGGAAGGTATTATAATCGTCCCGTCCGTCCATCACCAACTTTCATAGCCCAAACTACAAATGCTACGGCCAAGTGTGATACGTCAAAAAAATTAGCGCATCGAAATTAGAATACATTAAGAATTTCTAAAAATAATTCGAAATGCTTCAATTATTTTTTAAAAAATGAAAAAAATAATGATCATTTAAAAAGCATAGGAATTAATTCTTTAATTCTTTTAGACAATAAATTAAAATAAATGTGTGTGTGTTTTCTATATCGATCAGTTTGAAATTACGTCTAATATATTTCATTCCAAGATTCTTTGTATGTTGATATGAAATCTTTTCATTCTATTTAAATGGGAAGAATATTACATATTTATTCTTTCAAATTTTAGTTAATTTTTGCCAACGATAAGTGAATTTCTTAAGTAAAATAAACAAAACTAACCAAATTTGTTTTGTTTTTGAGACGGCTAATTTCCAAAAATTTAGTATATCATCATGAGACCCCATGCCTGATTTATAAATCACCCTTACCGTTATTGTCACGAGAAAAAAAAAGTTTTCATAAACCTATATCTAAATTAGTCATGTAAAAAGTAAAACTAAAATAATGTTTTAAATTATAGATGCTCTGTAAATGTTAAAACAAATAGTTGATAATTAGGCGATGGACTTAGCAAAGCATAACAAATTAGCACTCGTGCACCTCTAATTCGACATCCCCCCATTAAACTTAACAAAAATATAAATTAATTTTGTGCACACACACACATGGCGAATTTCGAATCGCCAAACCAAATCGCTTTGCGAACTTCCCATACAGTTTTCAATAGTAGACACTAGTCTCTCAGCCATCCATCCATCATTGTGACAGCCCTTTGTGATAAGCTTTCAACTTGGAGGGGCGGTGTATGAGGGTTTGTTTTCTGGAATACTTTTACTATTTTAGGGCGCTAAACGAGCCAAATTGTTAGCCATCCTGAAGTGCAGGACAGGAAAAGAAAAATCTATGTTGAAAACATTATCGCCATAATGGTGAATATGTTGCCATGAAATTTGGCGAGATCTTGCGGTTTAGGGCATTCGGCTGAGTCTCATTCGGCTGAGTGGACTGTAACCCTTCCTAGAAACAGACCACCGAACAATATTTATTTATGTTTCCCAACAGTATCTCCGTCAAAAATAAATTATGTGAGGTATTTATATGAAACAAAAAATATTCTATTGTCTTTTCGTGAGAATAAGCCTTAAACTTGACACTGTATGTAACAAAAAAAAAAAGGGAATGAAACACTGCAAAACAAGTTTTGGTTCTTCTCAAGAGCTATCAACAAGGAAAGCCACTCAAGCAAATGGACTCCGAATTTTTATTCCCTTTAGTTTTCCTTTTCCTTTGCGAAGTCGTCATTTTTATGATGACAATGGAACATTTTTGAAGTGTTTTCGAGCTGCTGCGCATTCTGGGGACGCGGCCTCCGCCATTTCTTGAAGCCAATCTTCAAAAATGGGGAATGCAGTATTGATTAGGTGTTTGCGATAAAGGTGCAAAACATTCCTACTTGGAACAAAGATCGTGTTGACTTAGTCTACTTACATATAATTTTGTTACCTAATGTGAGTGCACATTTTTAGAGAGGCAAGCACCATGGGCGTGACTAAGTTTTTGAAATATTACAATTTCATCCATTTGAGTTACGCGATAAGTTGAGAGAATTCCAGATTGAAACAATGCATTTCACGAACACATGATTGAATTACCAACCACCAAATTATGAACTGATCTTAAAATATTCTGCCATTTCTCGAATTCAATATTAAGATTGTCACTATTTTTATGACAATAGGGTTCTTGACTGAAAAAATTTATTGGCTTAAAATATCTTATGCCAAAAATATTCGACCCGTATTTTTTCTCTTTTTCAAATACCCCATAAAAAGGCAGAAAAATAAATTTTAAAATTAGAACAAAATATCACTCCTGAAAACGCTTTCTGGCTGTCACGTGGTATCTGTGATGTCACTAGTGACTATAAACAAACTTTGAAACACCACATATTAATCGATTTTAGGCAAATTTGAAATATCCGCTTCTGTAAAACCGCCCTACTCTCAATATATTATTTCAATAGTAAATTAGATTAAATCAAGTTATCAGAAAACAAAAAAAAATCACGCTTGTTTGTTTATAGTTACCAGTGACGTCGGCCAAACCGACATGTTTGTGATCACGTGATGATCCCGTGAAAAAAATGCCTTTTTAAATGGATTTTTTAAAATTGATTGAAAGATTTATTTCGCAAAAAATATGTGTGCATTTATTATTTTTGACTTTTAACTATAATTTAAATAACATTGGAAGGTATTTTAGCGATACAATCAAGTACCCTATTAGCAATTTTAAATTAAGATAATTCTAAATAACCTTTTAGAATCAACACCACATAATATGCTGTGTGTATAATGGGGGTAAAGACTCCATTTATTCGTCATGATTTTATTCTTATCAAGAAATTATTTCGCTTCATTACCTCCCCGTGCTACGGAAACTTCATTCAAAGAAAAGTGAAAAACATTTTTCGAGTGCTCTTATCTCAATAGAAAATGTCCAATTGTGTATGTAGAAGAGTTTCCCTAGACGTATGTGCATGCTGGGTACATAAAGGGAAGTAATACTTATAGAGAAGGTCAAAGGAAAACTGCCCTATCGACTCTCTCTGGGCATTCAATTTTCCAAGAAACAGATAATGAGTAAGTGTAATTTTCGAATTGTAACAATACTACATGGTGGTGTTTCGATCAGTTCAGCTTCATTACTTATCTTTTACATTGCTTATTGCAATAGGATCATTTCCTGGCGATCTTCGTGTAACTTGTTTCATTGATTACATCGTCTTTGTTGACAAGTTTCCGCTCTAATTATTGATAAAAGTACGCTACAAATGATGACGGTTTCCGATGAAATGAAAAGCGAAAGTTCGTATTGCGTAACAACTTAGGAAACTTTCATTCACGCATTCTTGAAACCTTCCTTATCATACAGAAATAGATATTATTGGATTTCATAGTAAATTAAAATTGCAACCACAGTAGAAATTTAAATCATAGTTATTCTAATTTTAATAAGTGGTTGTCTTATCTGTATTAATTTAAAATTTTAGTTTTTACTTTAAAATAGATGAATAGTTTCGATGTCCTGTAAAGTTATAATGCGACAACAAACTAAACTGAGATTATTCAAAACCTTATAGTCTTAGAACCTTGAATATTTCTTATTGATTTTATCTTTCTCAAGACTAAGAAAAAGTATATAATCTTATAATAACTCTGTTTTTTCGCAGTGAAATAACAAATGCCATTGAATACTTAATACTATATTAACGTAACACTGCATACGCATAATAATTTAAAACACAATGTAGACTATGACGTCATAAAAATCGATAATAAACAAGGAGAAGGTATATGAAATAAAAAAAAAAGAGAATTTAATGTGCAAAAAAATTCGACACAAAATATCTGTGTCGAAATCCAGATACGTAGTATATGCTTCAATTCAATCAATTGGAATGCAATTAGATCACATCCACTTTTTTACGTTGGTAAATTACAAAACCAAATTGAAAGGGAAAATAAAAAAAAAACTATTATTCTGTATCCTTGCAGCGGATGTCACGCCACCATTGTATATCTCCTGATCTCTGTTTTTTTTCACCTAATTAGTTTAAGCAAATGCAAACACTAATTATCGTTACGCTTGACCCTAATTTAACCAAGGGCTCCACATTCCTTTACTAATAACGAATTTGTTAATTGGAAGGGTGGTAAAACATCGGCATCCCTTGTGTAACATGAAAAAATAACGTAGTGGAATCTAGAGAGGAGTACTACCATCAGGCTCCAAAAAATGAACTGGTTTAATTTTATAATATGTTGTAGTGTTGATGAAATTGAAAAATGTTGATGATATTCAAACAATTGTATTGGTGTGATTCGAATCTCTTTAAAGGACCCTAACAAAATTAACTAGTAAAAAAACTAGTTTGTATTATTCTATCTGTTATTGAGATTGTACGGTTTAGTTGCATACGTAAAACCCAATAACTGACATCAATGCGTCCTAGGTCATTTAAATTTATTATACATGAAAATCATATATTTTTGAAGAACGTAAAATTTCGCAATGACATTTTTTCCTTTTTTAGTGATTACGTGTACTCTACGCTACTGCATTATCAGATTTCTTAGCAAATGATTATATCGCATGCACTTTCGAAGCTTATTATTATTATTATCATTTATTTATTACTTTTTTTTTCAATTTTACAATTATCGTTATTTTTCACATTTATTCTTGATTGAAATAATTATTTCAATTGGCATGATGCAAAAACGCCATTCAAATAACAGCTAGGTAGCCCTAAGTCACGAATGTGTTGCCGTTTTAACGATTGTCAGAGTTTGCGATGGGCATTCCTTTTCATATGACTCACGAACCACTTATCTCACGAAGATCTTGGACTTCAAGAATCGGGTATCTTCGCCTGTTACCTAAGGTAACTACTCCTGAAGTAAAAAAAAATTCTAAAACACGCATTTCTATATTTTTTTATTTGAGTTTTATGTATGAAATATGATATTTCTGTCCTAAGTATTTATTGGAAACATATTGCTCAAATAAAATAAGAATATTTAAAAAAAAACAACACATATTATTAATACTGTAGTGTTTATCAACTCACAATGGTCTAACTTTTAGTAAAAAGAAAGCGAGTTCATTAATTATTTCTAACGTTTTTTCGAGTGAAGAAATAACTTTATTTTGATTAAATTCTCGTATTCCCAGGTAAAAAAAAGTTAAACTCTGTTAAATCCCATGACACAATTAAAATAAAGTACGATTATTTAAAAAAAAACAAGAAGTTCTTAAAGAACTAAAATAGCCTACTTTCCTGTTACTTAAATACTTACTAAAATTCTTATCTTGAAAAAACTAGGTTCGTAACAGTAAGTGACATCAACAACCGTTTTTCCACCTTAAATTCTAAAATAAATTTGACTAAACACAGCATCTAACTAAACACAGCATCTTTCACTAAACACAGCTTTATTTGCAGTTATAAATAAATATTTAATTTTTCGTAGAACCAAAAACCAAAAAACTACTCTTCAATAAACATTTACTTGCTAAATTCGGCTAGTTTCATTTATTTTATTTCGAAAATTAAATAATTATTACTTAAATCGTTTGCAAAAATTTATATTTCAAAGAATAAATATATAATATTCCTCGCTTTTAAATAGAATGAAAACAATTTATATCAACATACAAAGATCTCGTAGCGAAATATATATTTGACGTCATCTTAAATTGTTTTATGTCTCAAAAATAAATTTATTTTAATTTATTGTCTAAAAGAATTAAAGTTTCTCAAGCAATTGTTGCTATGGCAATGGTGAATTAATTCTAATAACAAGAAGTTCTATAAGAACTAAAATAGCCTACTTTCCTGTTACTTAAATACTTACTAAAATTCTTATCTTGAAAAAACTAGGATCGTTACAGTAAGTGACATCAACAACCGTTTCTACATTAAATTTATATACAAAAGAATAAATTTCACTAACCACAGCATCTAGCTATAATTTCAACTTCGTAAAGCCATTATTTTCATTTATTTTCTATCACCAATAAAATAAATATTACTTATCGTCCGCATGATTTATTTGCAGTTATAAATAAATATTTAATTTTTCGTAGAAAAACCCCAATAAAACTATTCCAAAATGCACTTAAAATAATAAATGTAAATAAACAAGTAGGTTTGTAACAGAATCTGTCACTTAACCTGCTTCCAAACAACAGTTGTGTTTAACAGGTAAAAAGGCGCCAAACACAGCATTAATTCTATATTAAACATTTACCAGCTAAATTCAGCTTGTTTCATTTATTTTATTTCGAGAATTAAATAATTATTACTTAAATCGTTTGCAAAAAATTATATTTCAAAGAATAAATATGTAATATTTTTCTCTTTTGAATAGAATGAAAACATTGCTTACCTACATACAGAATCTTGAAGTGAAATATATTTGACGTCATTTCAAACTGATCGATGTCGCAAAAATAAATTTATTTTAATTCATTGTCTAAAAGATTTAAAGTTTCTCAAGCGATTGTTGCCATGGCAATGGTGATTTATTTCTAATAAAATGGCTTTCTATGCTTTTTAAATGAGCATTAAATGTTAAAGTTTTTTAAGTAATTGAAGTACTTAGAATTCGAATTCTTTTCTGAAATTTTCAATATATTCTCATTTGGATACGCTGAATTTTTTGACGCATATCACTTTTCCGTAGCATTTGTAGTTAAATTCAGCGATTTAAATGACTCGAAATTGAATTTCAATGCTAATTCAATGGGAAATTCGTCGACAAATAGTAGATTTATGTCCGTCCGTTCGTACAGACAGACGGACAAAAAGTATGAAAGTCGGGTCTCTGAGGTCATAGCTTTCTAACAAAAAAAGAATTTTTAAGATCGGATGGATAGAACCGATTTTGGAAGGGGGGTACGGACAGACGGACGGACGGACAGACAGACAGACAGACGGACGGACGGACGGACATCGACCGCATGTCAATACCTACTTTTTTATTTTTTTTAATTCTTCGAATTAAAAAAAAAAGAAAAGTAGGCTAAAAATGGCTTCCTGTGCTTTTTAAATGAGCATTAAACTTTGCAGTTTTTTAAATAATTGAAGTACTTAGAAATCGAATTCTTTTATGAAATTTTCAATGTATACTCATTTCGATGCGCTGAATTTTTTGACGTATCTCACTTGTCCGTGGCATTTCTAGTTAAATTCAGCGATTTAAAAGACTCGAAATTGAATTTCAATGCAAGTTCAATGAGAAATTCGTCGACAAATAGTAGATTTATGTCCGTCCTATCGTACAGACAGACGGACAAAAAGTATGAAAGTTGGGTGTCTGAGGTTATACCTTTCTAATAAAAAAAGAATTTTTTAGATCGGATGGATAGAACCGATTTTGGAAGGGGGGTACGGACAGACGGACGGACAGACAGACGGACGGACGGACGGACATCGACCGCATGTCAATACCTACTTTTTTATTTTTTTTTAATTCTTCGAATTAAAAAAAAAGAAAAGTAGGCTAAAAATTATGTAACTTCAAGTCCATTTTTCATTCACGGACTTAGTTGAAAGCGGTTGGAAAAGCAGTTGGAAGCTGAAACAAATCTTGATAAATAATGTCAAACGATTTTCTCAAAAATACGGCAACACCCACTACACCAGAAAAAAAAATACAGATATAGAATTTCCTTTTTGTTAGAATTCGGGCTGACGAATGAAGCCCCTCTGTGCATCAAAACAAACCAAACAAAGCGGGTGTCCGAACCGGAGGGGGCGGAAGTTTAGAGGGTGGAAGACTTCAAGAGCGATTACCGCTCCGATTTCGAAGAAAAGAGACCCCGGACCGCCCTCTTTTTGACATTGAATGATAAGCAAGTGAAGTTGGGGGTCGGTATAATTAACTGGTGGGTAATAATCGAGTGGATGGCTCATGTTGCGGTTGTTTATTTTGTGGGTTAGTTGTTGAGTGGGTGTTTGTTCAGATTTTCTTATAGAAATGGAGATTAATAAGGAGATTCATTTGATATAACTAAACCAATTTTAACCATACACATTTTTTAAAGTACTAGCTTGTGTGTGAGCCTTGGAGGGCACTCAATAGTTGAATATTTTTAATTTCTTCTCTAAATTCGCATTAACTATGCCACAAAACGTATATTTTACTCCAAAGTATTTACATAAACGTTTGAATTTCTGGGTTTCTTTTAAATTTAAAATTTAAACACTGATTGAAATCTTAGTGCATAAAAAGTAAAAAGTATTTTTTTATGAAGAGCATAGCTTTGTGATTACTACTTTAATAACATATGAACAATTCGTAAAACTGATTGTTGTATTTAATTTTATTTTTTTTAAGAAAATATTATATTTAAACATATGAAAAAAAAAGGCAGTGAATCCTGAACATTTGAACCGATTTCTTAGTAATGAGCATTTCTAACATATTTATTCAACGCAGTAAGCCGTGTTATTTTAAGACGTTTGTTCGGTTATTATGTGTTGGACATAAATGTCAATGGTGTTAGAATTATTGATAATTAATATTTGACGGAACCTCAGTTTTATTCTTAGAAACTCTTGTGAAACAAAGGCGAACTATAAATTGTACTTATTCGGTATTACGAGATTTGTGATATCTTACATCTTAGCGATTCCGAACAGTAAACTTTAGCTTTATTTTCATTGTTGAAAAGGAAGGATATTTTAATGTGTACAAAAAACGGAACAAATTATTAAATAATAGATATCGGCACACTCATGGACATCTGTAGTTCTCCCAATGGACACGACACCAACCATATCGGTAACTTCTAACCCTTTCAGTCCCAAAAAAAATACTACACTACAGAAACATCTGATATTCACAAAATAAGCTTATTTTAGGTCAAATATACGAATTCCGCAAGAAAAAAAAATTCATTTAAATTTTTTTATATGGTTTTTGAATCAATGCCAAAATTTTTTAATTGTGGAAAACAACAAAATAAAAAAATATATGTTACCTAAAAACACTTCGAGTTATATATTTTAAGGTATCTGACCATATTATTTCAAAAAATTTAGTAATTATTTTAACCAAAATAGTTTAAATTGTGTTTTAAATATGTGGAACTGAAGTGAACTGATCAAAATTCAAGAGAAACGCTTGTTGACTATTTTCAAAATAAAAAAAATAGTAGTTCTGACTTATATTGAGATTAAAGTAAGATATTGTCTGATAGAGCAAAGTGTGAAGAATCGAATGATGTGTGTTTGGATGTCGTAACGGGACACAAAAAATTTGAAAAAAATATTGAAAGTGATGATGCCAAATGGCATCACTGGGACTGAAAGGGTTAAACATCAAATACTTGTTGAAGATATTTTATTATCTTACTTATTGATTTAATAAAGTTTTCTTAAGATTGGCTGTACGTTCTTACATTTTACATTACTATTTATTTGCCAGCATTTATAAAGAAGGAGAGAGATACTAGAAGATTTCAGCACATTTCAGCAATCGCCTCACGCATGATAATATGCCATTAAAAATAACTAAAAAGCGTCTGTCAAATGAAAACAGATTTCAATTAAAATTTCGGATGCGTTGCTTGGATTCGCTTTACATTCCATTGAAGGTCAAACACACATCTTGTAGGCGTTCGTCATAAGACATGAGTGACGTGCATTTACAAAAAAAAGAGAACCAGACATCGGTCTGGCATTGGAGGGAGAGGACGTTGAACAATGATAGAGATAACCAAACATCCCGGATTTCGGCATGACATCATATACCAAGGAGGTTAGAGGAGATAGGTCAAGAGGCTTGGCGCGAAAAGGAAATGAAGCCGTCTAAAATTCGCCAAATCGATGTGATAAGCCCAAACAAACTCTAAACAGCATTATCAGAGAGATTTGTGTGCAAAAGGTCTCATTTTGTTCTCGAAGAACCTGTTATAATTTTTTCACTATTAGTGTAGTAGCAGAACTTGGTAGAAACAACTTTTATTTAAATACCTGGTACTGTAAAAGGAATGAGTTTGGCGGGAATGATTAATTCTAAAGAATTTTCTGAGAACATAGGACACGTGAAATAAATGGCAGTCTTGTTGATTTTAATTGAATGATAAAGTATATATATTTCCGGGAAAAGTATGAAATGTGGAACTCTATATAGAATGTCCGATTGCGAATTCAAAGTATATAAATACTAATTATTAAGTAGTACTATACGCTTTTAAACAATATTGAAATGTATTAATTCCAATGGACGTAGTCATACTACAAAAAATAATTTATGATACTCGATAGTATGTTATCATCTGCCAACTCGATCCTATAGATTCTCTCGTTTTTATACTTTACTCTTTAAGCACTGCATATAATTTTAAGCTTTGTTTGCAGTCTATATAGATAAGTGCTGTATAGATAATTCAAGCATTTGGGCGTATTTCATTAGCCTTATGGCTTCACTAGGCTTAACCAATATTCTCAACCGTCCTGACCCAGCAGCATCTTCATTTTACTCTAACCTCTTTGCATCATGCTGATCAGCTGAACACGAGTAGGGGGAAAATAAGAAAAATAATCTATTCGAGGAATGGTCAGCAAAATATATAGATATAATTGCTCTCAGAAAAAAATGGTTTTGTAGAAAACGAAGCAAAAAGATAAGGGGCTTGTCATAAATAAAGCTTTTTTTTTCTCTACAGTATTTTGACTCTAGTTTAAATTTTAAAATGGTTAATAAGAGATGTACAGTAAAGTCAATATTCTTTAAGAAAAAATAAATCTAATCATATATAATATACAGCATAGTATAAGCGCAAGCGCAATAATTTATCTGTTTTTGTAAGAAAGCAAATGCTTTTAAGAAGGCTTGAATTTTTAAATAGTTGACTGATGAATCTCGGCGAGTTATTTGAAATCATAGAACACGCGAAATAAATTCGCATGCTGAAAAAATTTAATGTTTGATGCTGTAAAAATATTTATGTTCTGAAATAGAGTACTACATTATTTAAAAAAAAATTCAGAGTTCATTATCCATTATTAACAGTTCCTTTATTAACACTCAAGACGTGAAACCTGCCCATTAAGCTTAGTAGAAATCAATCAATTAAATTTATTTTTAATATATTATGTAATAACATTAAAGCTTCATACATCTACAAGATAATAAGAAAATCATTGCCTGATACTCTATAATAAAAAATTTGTTTAGTTGAAAAGAAGTCTACTTGTAGCACATTCCTAGACCAACTTCACACTAAATCTTTTCAACAAAAAGCGGCACATGAAATAAGTCAAAATTATAGCGGGATCCCCGAATGGGACTATATCTAAAAAAAACATTCAATAACAGGATTTAGGAGGTAGGCTCTTTTGTTAGGTAAGAATCCGATCGAGTGAGTAATTTTCGGCCTTTTCAAGTGCCATTCAGGATTATCGCATAATCCTATAAGTTTTTTTTTTTTAAGTTATAAACTTCATATCAAAATAAGAACATTGTTAAAGGTATGTAATGCTTATATTTTTTTCGAATGACCTATGTTGGTCAGTAACTAAATTATATAAACGAATATCCGTAATTTATAAGTTATAATGTTTATTTATAAGAATTTTTTAAGGATTAGTTCATTATCGAAGTTCGCCTGAATATGAAGTATTATACCTTTATCGAAAATTAGTTGCATACATTAAAAATTCTACTGTTCAATAATTCTAATTACCGCTCAATAAACCAAAACTCAAATTTAAACTTTATTCTAAAACGAATCATTATTTATTGTATAGTTCGAATTGTGTATAACATCATAATAAAATAATATTGCAATATAAATTACTGTATTATATTACAAAGGACCCTTTGGAGATGTTTTTCCGGATATACATTTGAAGTTGAAGGGCAAGTCGCTTGTCCCATCTTACAATCTTCTATTAGTGATGAGCCATTTACTTAGGTAATCCGACCCCTAACGAATCGAGAAGATGGAACTGGAAACAATAATAATCTGTTATTCAGGCTAGTTTCATTAGTTTCGGGCTTGGCAAGATAAGATCATTGTTGCGTATGTTTTCATAACATAAACATGGAAAGACAATTTCGAGTTTGAAACTTCGGGGGGAAAAAACTGTATCCAGATGTTCTCAAAACATTTCCCTTATGAATGAGCAGTAGTACGATATATAAACTGTTTAGATGTAAGTTATTTCAAAAATTATATAATATATAATAGTTCTAAATATGCAACGTTTCTAAGCCATGTCTGTCGTAGGAGTTGATCAAATACGCGAAAGAAAATTTATAAACTCCATTGAATGAATTTTAAGTTGATTTAAACAATTCAATAAATTGCTAATTAAATATTATAAATTAATGTATAAAACGCAAAAGTAGTTCTGGGCGCAAATAAAATTTTGTTGTGTGAGAGGAATAAATGCCATAAAAAGAATTATTTTTCAACAATCATGGGTTCATAGATAAAGAGGCGTTTCAAAGACTATAATCTTTTATAAAACCAACAAATAATATCATCTAAACCTAAAGTAACAGTGTTTTTTTCCTACAAATAGTTTGCTCTGTCATAGATAGATGGCGACACGATAAAAAAAATATTTTGGAACGGTTCATGATCGTCATTCGATAGTTTTTGGGTTCGGGGCTGAAAATTCTACGCTGATAAGAATATTTGGATGTTATTTTTTCAATTATGTATGCATTTATTGAAATTTTTAATCAATGTTTTATCTTTAAAAATGTATACTTCACTTTTTTACTTCTCTAAAAAAAAAAAGAGGAAAGTCCTTGAATTGACATGGCTTTTAATTTGTATGTTAAATTTTCCGAATGTCTGTGGGCCAATGGCGCAACGGATAACGCGCCTGACTACGGATCAGGAGATTCCAGGTTCGAATCCTGGTTGGCTCGATTAATTTTTTTTTTCTCTTAGAGATTTTTAAGTTACTTATTGTGTATATTTTCCTCATTTCATTTGTAACATATATATATTTTTTTGATTTCAAATTAATACCGAGGGTTTAAAATTTTTGTTTAACTTTCAAACATGTATTACAAATCATAAAATTATTAAACTAATTATAAATTCTGAAATACATGAAAGAATTATTTCATTAAAGCAAATTTTAGAAATTATTGAAACACTTCAAATTAGTTAAATGCATAAAATATCAGTTGCATGGCACATTCGTAAATTGTATGTTTTCAGAAGGGACAGAAATGTATCTTTTTTAAACGGAAAGACGAGCGTTAGAGAAAACTCTGATGTCATTAAATTAATCATGTTTCTTTCAATTCTATTTTCTTTAATGGACAAAAATGAATAGCATTTGATTGAAGTTTCTTTTCCTTTTGTAGGCCGTCGAGGAGAACCTCGACCCGCTTGAACCCGAGACCAGAGAGCACAGTTCGAAGAAATACACCAAAGAACACCAGAAACCTCACCACCACAGTGGACACAAACACAAGAAGCATGCTGCCGCAGAAGTGGAGGTGGTAAGTAGAATTTATTTGGTACAGCTTCCAAGCCTTTCCTTCAAAGAAGGAAACTGCACTTAAAACCGAAGTTGCTAAGGTAGTCTGATCCATGTGGAATCATGAACACTCTTAAAACAAAGGAGGGAAATCCACTCCTGTAGGAAAAGTGCACTGGAAAGGAGTGAATATTAACTCAGACTGAGTTAAAATCACTCTTTTGGAGTGATCTTGTCGCAGATTCAACATACAAAGGATCCACTCCTGTAGGAGAAGTGCATTTTCGACACTGGAGAAGTGAAAATTAACTCCGAATGAGTTAAATTCGCTCATTTGTTTCAAGAGTGAAGGCTTAAATAGCAACCTCCTAATCGGCGTAAATAGCAGCAATATTATAATAGGCGTAGTATCAATCTCTTTCTGCTGAAGGTCAAAGTTCTTTATTTTAAACTTTTATGTTAAAAAAAATCTGGCGAAGTCTAGTCTGACATCATTTAAAACTAATTTACAATTCGAAAAATAAAATACCAAAATTTATAAAATCTTAAATTGGTTCGTTTAATACATACCTATTTTCAGTTAATATTCAATTTTCATAGCTTAGTTTTCCAATTTAAAAAAAAAAAAAGTTTTATGGAAATCCTTATTCTGCGCATCAAAAATTTGATGTAAGGGAATTAATATGAAATTAAAAGTCAGTGTAAACTCTATTATACCATTTTCATTATAAAAAACATTTTTTTCCTAAACTTTTACAGCCCAAAGCAGCCGAATCCAAGCCCAAGGACACCCCAGTGGAAATCCCAGAGCCCGAAGTGAAGCTCCAGTCCGATCTTGAGACCAGCAAGAAGACAATCAAAAAAGAAGAGCAGAGGTCCAACACTGAAGATCTCCATTTGCAGGACTTGGCCTATGAAGAGTCGCTCAAGAAGGACAAGAAGAAGAAGAAGGGTCACCATCATGGAGCACACCATGCTGGTAAATATAACTATAGAATGATTTAAACTAGTTTATTGCCTACCAATGTAGAATAAATTCTAAATAAACCTTCAAATTCTTCCATCGGCACAAATAAGAACTTATGATTTCAGAAACGCCAAAGACTTATAACTTTTATTTAAAAATATATACTCAAATAATTTATAGTTGCTATGGCTAAATGTTAAAAGTGAGCGGCTATGATATAATGACAAGTCTTGATTTGGCGATTTGCTCTACCGCTGCCAAGCAATGAAAATGCCTATTTTCATTTGCTATCCGCTGCTGATTTGCTCTACCACTGCCAAGCAATGAAAATGCCTAAATGCGGTAAACATTCCATTTCATATAACTCAATACTAGAAATAGCTACCTTAGGTTAAGTTTTCAAGTTCGACAAAAGTCGTCAATGAACAGAATGGACATCACATCATTTTGCGTAAGATTGACAGAATAAGTGAAACAAAAGGCATGACTGACATGCATTTGCTGTTCTGTAAAAAAAAAGCTTTTTCAAACATATTGTTGGAGATATAGATGACAATAGAAAGACTATCTTGTATTGTTTCTAGCCTTTTGCGACCCGTCTAGATCTCCAAGGTAGAAGTAGGTTACTTCAACTTTTATACTACTGTATTATTAGTCAACTAGATAACTGGTAGGAACTTGCAGCTCCGTCTACTTTGACCAGTCTTTCTGTAGTCTTGCTATAGTACTACCTTTTTTATTTTATTTAACTCATTGTTTCAATCATCCACAGAAGTGCTCGAAAAACCCAAGGGCAAGGGCGACCACAAGCTCTTTGCCGAGGAGGAAGCCAAAACCCCAGAAGAGAAAGTCATCGAGGATTCTTTCGAACGCTTGAAGGAGACCAGGGGCAAAGGGAAGGACAAGAAATCCAAGGACAAGTCCAAAGGCAAGAAGAAGGCCTCGGAGAAGACCAAGGGCAAGAAATCCAAAGATGCCAAGAAGAAGGACAAAGGCAAGAGCAAGAAGTCTAAGGATGGCAAGAAGAAGTGGTGATATATTGATCACTCGAAAGAAGGACTTTTTTTACACAGTGCATAACAAGAATTCCATTGCTACATTTATGTACATTCTTTTGATTTGATTGTAGGTCCTTGAGATCTCTCTTTTTTTTGTACTTATTATGTTTGGGTCCAAACAAACATTCATATTCCATTTGTAGCTGTTTTTGATATCTATTTATCTATACATACACTAGATTCTAGTTAATTGGATCACTGCTTTGTAAGGTAGTCACAGTGCAAAACTAACACACTACAAATCAAATGCTGAAGTGTTCCAATTAGCTAGAATCTGCTGTAGAGTATAAAGCAATTTTTAGAAATCCTTTTTAATTGATTGAAATAAAATTAAAAATTTGATAAACATTTATAAATGAATGAAAACTTGAATTGTTGGTATGAACATAGCGTCGAAAAACAATCAAAATTCGTAAACTATCCCACTTGTTAAAAGTTTTGTGATTGATAATAAACCTTTGTATGATGTTTTTCTTTTAAGATCATTGCCACCTTTTTATAATAAAACTTTTTTCAATTTAATTGTTTGAATTGTGATTTTACAAAATTTATCTATGCAGAGCTTAGATATATAAAAAAAAACTTAGTATGTATACAAATGATTCTATTAATTACAATCAGCAGAGCAAAATAAATTCAAAACAAAACTTTCATTGGAACAAATAATATCTCATGATTTTTAAACAACAAAACTAATATATATATTTTAAATATATATTCAAATTATAGTAGGTAATTAGATAGTTCACTTATAAGCATATCAATTCAATTGTATTAGTTTGCACTGGGCTCCCACACCAGTCTTACAGGTACATTCCTAGGATACTTTAAAGGCTACTTTAACATTTCATTAAGAATTTGTCTAAACATAAACTTTTTTTAGTTGATTTGCCAGATTTTAATTACTTAATTCATTACTTATTAACTTGAATTAATTTAAAAGAATCAGCATTTTTTTAAAAGTAAAGTTAGAACCAACTATACTAAAAGTGATATTTTCTTTTAAAGGCACATTATATAAAAAAACAGGACCTTTTCCAAAATTAGGTAATAAAGCGCTTTTTAGGCATGTGAAGTGTTTTACTAGCTTCAAAGAATGATTGCTACCAAATTGCAAAATTAATTTCAAAATTTAAGTAGGTATTTATTTTTTTATTTAAGTAGGTATAGGTTTTAGGATAATTTTGTACATATTCATTCAGGCAACAGTAGTTGCCGTACTTTTAATGAAGAAATCATATACATAACACAATAAACAATTCACCAGTTTAAGAAAATATTACAAAATATGTGGACAATAAATTTTAATAAAGCCATTTGCCAAAAATTTAAGTTAGTAAAATTATAAAATCCATTTATAAATAAATTTTGAAATCTTCACAAACTATTAGTTTATAAGAAAGATTTTTTTATTACAAATGACTTCTTTCGACTAAAATATTTCTATTAAAAATACACAACTAAAATTTGAACCAGGATTTACAGGTGTTATAAAATATTTACAATGTTCCCTGTTTAAGGAACCTAATCTAGTTGAGCAAAATAAAGTAAATTCAAACATTGGCAAAGCTCTAAGATTCCATATTGGCAGTGGAACATAAAAATATAAGAGCTCAGAAACTAATTGAAACTGACAATAGGTGCGAAATAAGCTGCACTGGTAAATAAAACAATTTGGTAATTTGCATATAGTAGTAGGCTTTGTATGTGAGGAAAATTATAATTTTTATGCATTGAAAAAAAGTTGTACCATTAATTTATAATAAAATAATATTTAAAATAGTAATTAAATTACTCTATTTTTAAAAAATATTTAAAATAGTTTTTAAAAATGCAACATACAGCACAAGAAAGTTATTAAAAGCATTACTCAACAGTGGCGTTTTACAAGACCAAAATCAATGAGTTTATTTGATTCATCTCTAGCTATACTTGCAAAACAGTTGACAAATATTTGATATTATACAGGATAAGGTTCACTTTAAGGACATTTGTAGAAGATAAATTATAAAAGCATATGATACAAGTTGTTTTAAATACACCTACAAATTTATTTCACTAGTGGGACGCAGGTTATTGCACATATTCCAAACTATAAGCTTATAAGTTTTTAGGTGTTGCCAGCCTTTTGTGTGTGTGCTTAGTAAAAGGGGTAATGCCCCTGATTTTGGTGTAAATTGGATCTACGTAAATATCTGCATACAATTCGTCTTCGGAGATTTCATTGGCGGATTTGGCAACAGCAACAGCTTCTTCCACTTCTTTGCGTACTTCCTGATCGATTTTCTATAAAATACCAAATTAAAAATGTAGAAAATTAATTGGATTGTTTCATATACTGAAATATACTTCATATATTGAAAAATATTTTTTTTTAAAATACAAGTTAGGAACTGAATAGGATTTTAAAACATTTAAAAGAAATACAAATATAAATCATTCCTTATATTTAACAGTTTTTTAGGAGGCATGTTAAAATATCAAGGAATTTGCAAATGTTTGAACAATTTTTAAAGATTGGAGAGCTTGAGAATTATTTTCCATATGTATACACAGAGCTGCAACCAAGAACATCTAATAAAATTATTAGAAACCCTTTGCTTGTAAAAATAAAAGATTAAAAAAATATCCCCCCAAAAATATTTAAAATTCAATAGATCCTTCATTATATTAAAGGCCCTCACCAGATAAGACAGTGAAAAATGCCCCCACTCCAATCGGGCTAATTTTTTTCTGAAAATACCTCATAGTATGGACAATTTTTCAGCCAAGTTTCAGCTCTAAAATATGACGCATTTTTGAGTAAAAAATTAAAGTCTTTTTTCTTTTTAAATTGATTATTTCCTGAATATATTTGATAAATCCAAAAAACTGCTCATGAGTTTTTAGATATCATTGAGTAGTATTCTTAGAAAAATCCGCACCTAAATCTGATTGAGCGATCATTAGTAAAAATGAGATTTTATTTTTCAAAAAAAAAAAAAAAAATTCATGCAAAAATCGCTTGGTACACCTTAGGTTTTTGTCTTTACATGTTCCTGTATTATCAATCTATAATATACATTTTTTTCAGTTTTTTAAAAATATTGGATGATAGCTAAAAAAAATAATTCTTAAAGCCTTATTTTTTGCTTTAAAATCCATAGATTTAGAAATAGCATGCCCATCGATTGCGCAATCCCGTACAACGCAATGATGCGTGATGAATCCACATTTCGTCGTTTTCGCAATGCATCACAGGATACTGGTTCACAAAAATGGTTTTTTTCCGAAGAGTTACATACAATAAAAACTGCATTTTTAACTTGCTTCTTTTATGAATATATACCTCATGCCTTACAGAAATTATCAATACCAATGCAGCTATAAAATTATGCTAGCGAAACTTGTAAAAAGTTTTAATTAGTTAATATTGAATATATATTTTTTATTAGTCGAATTATCTCATGGTGCCATCTGTTGGCGTAAGGCATGCCATGTGCTAGAGCTTGCGAACTGCCTTACGGGATACTGGTTAACAAATGGCTTCACCTTTCCCCCTAGGGGCAGATATGTTACTTTCTAAATCTATGCTAAAATCCTTTAGTCTGAAAGAAATTCTCCCAGATTGAATTTCTCTACCTCTGTTAGGAGTGCCATCTGCCGAGTAAGTAGTGCGAAAAGTCAAGTTTTAAGAATATTTTATTTTTTTAAAACTATCGTCCAATAATTTTAAAAATCTGAAAAAAATATATATTATAGATTGATAATAGAGGAATATGTAGAGACAAAATCCTAAGGTGTACCAAACAATTTTAACATAAACTTTTTTTTTTTGAAAAATAAAATTGCATTTTTAACAAGGATCGCTCGATCAGATTTATGAGCGGATTTTTCTGAGAATACTACTCAATGATATCTAAAAACTCATGAGTAGTTTTTTGGATTTATCAAATATATTCAGGGAATAATCAATTTAAAAAGAAAAAAAAACTTTAATTTTTTACTCAAAAATGCGTCATATTTTTGAGCTGAAACTTGGCTGAGTAGTTGTCCATACTATGAGGTATTTTCAGAAAAAAAATTAGCCCGATTGGAATGGGGGCATTTTTCACCGTCTTATCTGGCGAGGGCCTTTAAAAAACTTATTGAAATGCAAATAGAACACACAGTTTGACTATTTGTTTGACTATTTGTGACTAACTATTTGTTTTGTATGCAAGCATCACTAAAATTAATAATATTTTTTTTTACATTAACTTTTAAGAAGCATCCTTATTATTTATTTAAGATAAAATTAAAATTAATTATAAATTCAATTTGCAATACCTTCAATTCATCAGCAGCAACCAAATTGGCATTGATAATTTTTTCTCTAAAAGAAGTAATTGGATCTCGAGTTTGTCGAACTTCTTGGACTTCCTCACGAGTTCGATAGCTACAAAAAAAATCCATTGTAGAAAGCATGTTGTTCATTACAAGTAATATGACTAAAATAAAAATAACATATACAGAAGATGCCGCTTAATGTGATCATCATGGTTAATGTTATCAAAATCGCTTAGTCCCGTCCACTCATATCAAAATATGGGGGTATTTTGCCATTTTCCGTCAAGAGCAAATCCTGAGAAGTGGTGAAAACCAAACCAATTTTTTTTATTTTTTAATATGCACATGTCTTACATCAAATTAAAGTATGGAATCTCTACTTCCATATTCTAACAAAATAAATAAATTATATTAAGAAATGGTACTACTTATGGCCATATCTGTGATGCTTGTTCTCAACATTTATAAATTATCATGTTAGATACATATCTGGCAATATGTTTTTCTCCAAGTGATGCAATCCAAAATGGCTAACTTGATGTTCTAAGTTAATAGGAACATAAATGGTGTATTTTTTATCAAAAGAATTGCAAAGCCTCAAGTTTCAAGGTAAATAATATTCATTTTAGTAAAACTAATTAACATGTCACAACCGTAACAAAAAGTAACCTTTCAATTAGAATAAAACATATTCTGTACTCAGTATTGTTTTGTAACATGTGTAATACAATCAAAAGTAATAGTGGCCATGTGTGCAAACATAATATAAACAAAACTGATAATTTTTCCAGTTATTACTATTTATAATTAGGGTTACGGTTGTGACACAAAAATGTTTCGGTTGTGACACAAAATGTTTCGGTTGTGACATGTTATTTTTGTTGCTGTTGTTTACACAATATAACTACGCTACTAAAGTGTATTGTGTATTAAAGTGTATTATATTAATTTTTAAAGCTAAAATAATTGCGTTATCTAGTGGTTATAAATTATATTTTAAGAATAAATTTAAACAAGTTTATTTTTAAATTGGTTTAATTTCTTAATTCAACAGTATACTTAGTAAAATTAAACACATGTTATTACAGTTTACTAATTAAAATATCTTATAAATTACAGAATTTGCATTTTAAGCATGGCAAGCTCTGCAGAAAGAGTCCGACGTTATCGAGAACGTTTGAAGGAAGATCCAGAAAAATATGCTGCATATCTAATTCAGGAGAAAGAAAGAAGCCAGTGTAGAAGAGTCAAGGAAAAACATGCTATGACAACAAATTCATCAAAAGTCCATAAAGCAATCAAACTTAAACGTCTCCGACAAAATGAGAGACAACGAAAGTGTCGAGAGAAGAAAAAACTTAAGAAAGACTTACCTATAAGTCATCAAAGTCCAGGTTCTTGTGCTGTCAGTCCCATTGGAAGCTACCGTGTTTCAGCAACATTTAAGAAAGCCCTAGTACGAGTTCGTAAAAACTTACCTGAAAGTCCAAGAAAAAAAGAAGCCATTGTGCGTTACCTTGCAACCAATTTGAACATCTGTTCAGAATTAGTTCCAGCAGAGCCAAAAAATTCAGAAAAATCCCCAACAGATCATCTGCTTGTATCAGAATTTTACGAAAGAGACGACATCAGTCGTCAAGCGCCAGGGAAGCGAGATTATATATCCATTTTAGATAAAAATGGAAAGAGAGTTCATATGCAACGCCGGCATATGTTTACAACCATAGATGAAGCTCGTGCTATTTTCTGCGAAGAGTATCCAGAAACAAATGTTAGCAGAACCAAGTTTTTCGAGTTGCGGCCTAGACATGTCTTGCCTTCATCAAAGATGCCTCACAATGTGTGTGTCTGTAAATATCACGCAAACATGGATTTCATGTTGAAAGCAGTGCCAAACCTAAAGATCAAAGCTGCAGAATTACGTGATTTGTCTGTCTGCAGTCAATATAATGAAGACTGCATGCTAAGTAACTGTGGTGCCTGTGAAGATAAAGTAGGTGAAGTTTTGCTTGGTGCTCTAGATGAAGATGAACGTGCTGTTGAAGTATTTTGGAAAGCTTGGAAAAAAGTTGAAGGAAGGGATAAAATTGTAGATGGAAATAATGAGGGTGATGATGTGGCTACTTTAGTGTCAGAAATTACAGATGCATTTCCCAAATACCTGGCACATTCATACACTCAAAAATTACAAGATCAATATTTTCAACAGAGCCGTGAGAAAATAGGAGATGATGAGGCTATAATACAATTGGACTTTGCGGAGAACTATGCTGTACTTACTCAGGATGAAATACAAGCTGCCCATTGGTCAAATGATCAAATTACACTCTTTACTACTGTTGTATGGATGGCATCCAAAAAGTGTCAGTCTTACATAATTGCTTCAGATGATATGGTTCATGGCAAATATGCTGTTTGGACCTTCTTAAAAGTAATTACTGAATCCCTGAAATCCCAGTACCCAGATATTCAGAAAGTTCATATATTTTCAGATGGTTCATCAGCCCAGTTCAAGAACAAGTATAACTTGATGAACTTGTCATATTTTAAAAGCGATTTTGGTTTAGACTGTATTTGGTCATTCTTTGCCACATCCCATGGAAAGGGAGCTGTTGATGGCATCGGCGGTAAGGTTAAGCGAGCAGTTGCTACAGCAGTCTTAACAAGAAAGTGGACAGTTCGTAATGCTGAAGAGTTTGTAGTTTGTGCTCGCTCTGTGACAAAGGCAATATCTGTCCTTTTCATTCCACAATCTGATATTGAAAATTGTGTGAACAGTTTGGATGAAAGGTGGGAAAGTGTAAATGCCATTCCAAACACACATTCCATACACCATGTTGTCCCTGTACCAGGAAAGCATGGTGTTTTGAAAGTCGGATCAACCTTTAGTAGCACGCTAACAGAGATCACCCTTAAGGAATCTGAACAGGACAAACAGGAAAAAGTTCAATGTGAAGACGAAGACATGATGACTACTGATCAAGAAATTATGACTATTGAAGAGTGTATGGAAAAATACGTAGTTGTGGAATACAAATCCAAGTCAGTGGACAATAAGTTGGTAGACTTGATCAAACCCTTGTATTATCTTGGGTACTGTAATTCCGTGCAAGATGGTAAAATTTGCATTCAGTACTTAAGAAAAAAAGATGGGAAGTTGCCTTATTATGTTTTTCCAGCTAATGATGATTTTGACACTGATGTTGGAATCGAACAGATTAGATGCTCGTTGCCTAACCCGAAAGAAATTCGTGGAAAATTGTATTTCAAGAATAACAAGTTTCTTAATTTAGTGCTTCCATAACATTTTAATTTACTATATCATTAATCATTGAAGTATGGATTTAGCTATATACGTTGTATGTAATAAAAATAATGCCAATTCATTTTGTTTTTATCTTGCTTGAAAGTTTCTTGCTTTTGGTTTGCATAAACTGTACGATAAATGCTGAATTTCTATTAATTTCTGTACAATGTCACACCCGTAACACCCTGTCACAACCGTAACAAATTTTTAATATATTTTTTTCTAAGGGACCAACAGGGAAAATTTAAAAAATTCAACTCTAAATAGTTAACTCTATATCTGTTGTAACAATTATATTTTTTTCATTTTGGTATTTTTCTTAAAGGGGCACAAAACGTGAAATGATCATCGAGCGGAAAAAAAATTGTCACCAATTGTGTCACAACCGTAACAACAATAAATTAATTTTTTGGTAATAAGTAAAATATTAAATGTCAATAAGTGAATGTTCCATATTGTACCTATAGATGAATGCTAACCCCAAAAAATGTTTGTTACTGTTTTCATATGACAAAGTAGACTTTAATCACCTGACAAAGGTGACCTGTGTCACAACCGTAACCAGGATTCGCTCTCAAGCATTGTAAAATTCTGTAGCACTGTGAGAATATGGTGCATACGGAATACAATGAGGGCCACCTGCTTACCTTAACAAGTTAGGGCCCTTATGTCAGAAGACCTTCTATCCTCTGGCGTTGGGAATGAATGACTTTTCATTACGTGCATAAAGGTCTTTCTTGTAAATTGTCTAAAAGAAGTCCAATCCCTATATGGGGCAATTTTGCACTTGGTGAAGTCAACACACAAAGCCCCTTCTCTTTTTGGACACACTTTTTCAAAACCGATTGTATGTAAAAAACATTTTTTGGTTTCAACTTTTTTTTTTCGTGTATTGTAATCAATTGGTTTTTGTTACATATCACGTTCGTCCCGATGTGATCACATTAAGCGACATATACTGTAGCATAATAAATTATTAAATTGCATACCGAAATGGTGGTAAAAATGGGTTATTAAAAAAATCGTACTTACCTAGTGCCCGGATCACTCATACTGTGACCACTGTATCGATATGTTCCAACTTCCATGACAATTGGCCCTTTGCCTGCACGGCAGATCTCAGCTGCAAACTTGGTTGCTTCTCGCACAGCCAAAACATCCATTCCATCAACCTGAAATTGGGGGGAAAATCAGCATCAAGAACTGAACTAACAAGTATACTATACTACATGGGTCCTTTTTATCCTAAAGAGTAAATTTATCCCAATATTTACACTAAACAAGCTTTTTATCATATACTTTTATTTCATTTTTCATAACTTTTTTTTATATTATATTACCTAATATGAAATATAAGGTAATATGAATGTGTTACGATCTGCACATTAAAATTGGTAGTGAGAGTCGCCCTAAATGGTGCCACAAAAAATGACTCTCAGTTCTTTTGAATATGCAGAGCCTGCAAAGGCTTGACCGGCCAGTGTTGCAGCCCCATTACAGAGAAAAAAAAGTGTTACGATGGGGATGAAAATCCAAAATGTAGTTTTGTGTTTTCTACATGTCTGGGGAGGTCTGATTCTTAAAAAGTAGTCTTTGGACATTGATGCATGTGTCACAATTTCTGCCTAAAGTAACTATACAGAACTAAAATAGCTACAGACTTCAAATTTAGAACGCTAAATCTCAGTATTTGTCTGACATTATAATACGGTTTGAGAAAATTGCTCATTTTGCTGCCATTGGCATTTTTGAGTTTCAAAGGTACTGCTGAAAACAAATAAAGATACAAACTTCAAATTTGGCACACAAATTCCCATAGAGTTAGGAAGGAGGAGTAGAGGGGGCTATCAGTTCAAATGGTTTGAAGCAGGGCTGTCAGGTTTTTCAAGCTACTGCACATACTGAGGTATCCCAAGATGCATCGATTTAGGGGATTTTTTAGCTACTGCACATGACAACTAGCACTGAGGTATCCCAAGATGTATCATTCTAGCCTGCTTCTTTTGTACGTTACTGTGCACATACATGGGCCACTCTATTCTCTTTCCTAACTCTATGCAAATTCCCAATACCTGTTAGACATAATAAGGTTTTGAAAAAATTTGCATGAATAAATTGTAGCTGAATTAGAACTATTTAGGTTTTAAAGTTATTAAAATTACATTTACAATTACTTTACATGTATGTATTTATTGAGTGGTAAGTCAATGCTGTGTAGTGTTACACACCCTTAGTTTAATTAGCTACAACTCTGTCCTGACTTATCAGTACGAAGGGTTTTATGTTGGGAGCAAAGTTACCCTGAAAGATCAGTTGCCTCATTTGAAAGTAGCTAACAAAAAAGAGCGATAAGTATTGCATTTGTCGACCAGCTAGTGTAGTGGTTTCGACCCTTGCTTGCCAAGTGAGTGGGCCCAGGTTCAAATCCCAGGTAAGGCATGGATATCTGTGTTGTCCTGAGTACATGCAAAGAACGTGCTTGTTTAAATCAGTGGGTCTGAAAGTCTTGTGGTCGGTCATAGCACAGAACAACCAAAACAATTAAAGAAATCTACACTTCGCGACAACCTAACTTGGGTAAAAACAAAGAGTAACAAGGCAGAGGGAAAAGCAGAGTTATTCTGTTAGTTGGGAAACTCTTGTAAGGTAATATTTACATATAAAATTATCTGTATACAATTACAAAATACACTTTTCATTCTGAAAAAATTGCCAAATTTTCTCAAATAATATTCAAATCTGTTAGACCTTAAAACGAAATTAATGTTTTAAACATGTTTTCTGGATGGATTCACAAATAATTTTTTGGAACTCTTTAGATAAGGAAGGATCTACGCGGAAGTATCTTCTCCAAAGCACATTTCTATTTACCCAACTTAGGTTGGCAAGGAGAGTTATTGTTGTCAAGAAAATATCTTAATTATGGAAAATTAAAAAAATAATATTTACCCATATTCCAGGAATGTAGTCACCCCGAGTGTAGTAATCAGTAGAAGCAGACGCTCGCTCAACACTAGTTCCCATACCAAAACCATTATTCTCGCATATAAAAATGACGGGCAAGTCCCAAAGTTTCGCAATGTTATAGGCCTCGAAAACTTGACCTTGATTTGCAGCACCATCTCCGTATAAAGCTAGAGAGATGTCATCCCGGCCTTGGTATTTCATAGCAAAAGCTATACCAGCACCAAGTGGGACCTGAAGCATCATAAAGAAAGTGTTTGAGATGCTGAAGAATAGAAGGAGTTCTCACAAGATAGAAATTGTTACTCTAATGTTGAAACATAATAGGTAAAAAAAAATAAATGTGCACAAAAACTCCATAGTAGGTTTTAACCCTCAGAGGGATACAGTCATATAAACCCCTCACCTGACTGTTAGGTTTTCCAGCCACACTCATATTTATTTTTTAATTTTCTAATTTTATGAAATTTAAAGTACAGTGAAAACTCCACGACTGACCACCTCCATTAAATGACCACCTCTACTTACGACCAATTTTTCAATGCACCGATTCCCCCCCCCCCCATGTGTTCAATGTTAAAAACCACTCTGGGCGAGACCAGATTTCAGACCTCCATTAAATGACCACCTCTACTTACGACCAATTTTTCAATGCACCGATTCCCCCCCCCCCCCCCCTATGTGTTCAATGTTAAAAACCACTCTGGGCGAGACCAGATTTCACTCCCCAAACGACCGTTTTCAAATCCCATTTCATGAAAAATATCTTTTTATAACCCAATTTTTTTAAAAATAAATTTGAAAAAGTAGTTATTTAGGAAAAATCGAAAAAAAAAGAGAAACAGCCAGAAATGTCTTCTTACTTTAAAAGGTATAATTAGCTCACACTAGTTTATTAAAATATGTTACAGTATTTTTTTACATGCTACAGTTTGTTCAAAAAAGTAAGTTAGCAAAATTTTATGTACATTATTTGCGAATTAATAAATAAACGTAATGATGAATAGATTTTTGTAATGGTTAATAACGCGTTGTAAAATGACATTTAAACTTTCTAGCTAATTCACTTTTGTACTCTAGGAGCAACCAACCTCCATTTACGACCGATTTATTAGGGAACAGGCGGATGGTCTCCCTTAGAGGTTTTACTGTATCAATCATTTATGACTATCTGTTATAGAACTACTACTAAACTTCTTGGTGCAACAGCCCATTAGTGGGCCAAGGCCTGCCATGCCTATTCCAGCTTTCGTGACCAAGAGCTCTGGGGTGCAAGGCATATTTCCGGGTAAGGTGGTCAGCCTCACACGGAACCCCCAGTGTTTAGTTACCAAGCAAGCTTGTAACTCATTTTATCGACCAACTTAAGAGATGAAAGGCTGAGTCAACCTCGTCCAATCCGGGACTCGATCTCCGGACCTGTGGTGTGGCAATGCAAAGCAATACCACTAAGCCACTGGGCCTCAACCTGTTATAGAAATAATTTTAAAATTTCTAAAAAAGTTTGGAAAAATTATCAGTAATCAGGAAAATCCCACATTTGTAATCATATTGACCCTGTCACTTCCGAATTTAAGATGTATTACTGTATATAAAAATATTTAAAGATTTTAGATGCTGTATCATACTATCAATAAAACTAAACTAAATTACTATTATATTTTGTAAATATATACTTAAAAACCACACAAATTATGTCAACTTTATTGATGCAGTATCTAAAAATAAAGCAATAACTTTTGATATCGATATAATGAAAAAAATTTAAATAATAAAAATAATTTAAATAGGAAAACTTACCTGCGCACCCACTATGCCATTTCCACCATAGAAGTTGTCATTGTACATATGCATAGAACCACCTTTGCCTCTGGCACATCCAGGTTCTCTACCTGTGAAAGAAGTAATATTTCAACAGATAAAAAAAATTAAGCCTATTCTAAGATACTTTAATTTAAAACTATTTAGTTTTTTTTGCCTAAATTAAATGCAGCAATATTCAATTTAAATTAAGTTTGATTGAAAGCATTAAAGCTTGTTTTATTTGTGATATGACTGCTACTTACCAGAACCTACTGCTTATAGTTTATTCTGAATTACAGTATAATATCCATGCCAAAATTGGGATTCTAACTTATAGATCTACATTTTATTTAAGGATATGAAAAAAATAACTATATTTCAAAACAAAATGCAAATCAAAAGAAATGAAATTATAAACTGAAATGACCACAAATTGAAAACAATTTATGTAATTTAAGTGGAGATGGGACACAACTAAAACCATTTTTTTTTTTCTAAAACTAATAAAAAAAAATTGTGTTTACAATTCAACAATTGGAGGATTATATAATAAGACAAAAACTTTAAAAATATCCCCATAATAAGTTGAATTGATAAAAAAAAACTTTTTTACCTAAGTATAGATAAATAAAGTTGTCAAACTCAACAATTAAAAAATAACCAGTTTAAAAAAATATCTCCATAAATAACTTTAACAAAGAAACTTTTTTTACCTGTTAGTTCACTCAGGACACCTTTAACACTAATTCCCCTTAGATATGTCCACCCATGAGCTCGATAAGATGTGATAACAGCATCTGTTTTACGGATAGCAGCTTCCATGCCAACGGCACAGGCTTCCTACAAGGAGCACACAAATCATAAGAATGTTAATGAAATACAGGTAAAATAAGCATTAGAATAACAAGCTTCTGAAAATTAAAATGTATTAGAAAATAAATGAATTAACTCTTTATTTTTTCATATTTGAACGAAGATTTTTTTTTTATGTAGAAGTATAAAACATTTAAAGTAGATGTGTAAAAGTTGTTTAATTGTTTACGCAATATTTATAACAGTTATTGACTATTTATAACTTTAAGACTCTTTATTAAATTTAATTTCAATCAATTGGTAAAGACAAACATACATAAAAAGTAGTATACTATGTACTAGTGTCTAAGTGTATTTAATAAGTAAGAAAAAGCTAATAAAAATTTATTTCTTAAATACAATCACAAAAATCCAAAAAATTTAAATTTTAACTTATACTGAGGTTTTATTATTAACTTCTGAATTTAAACTATTCTGTATTCAATAAAAATATTAATTAATAAGTTATCAACCACATCTCTTATTATTAAGCTTTTTTAAAAATTAATATGGAACATACAAACAAACAATTTAGAGTACTATAAAAGTGAAGTACTGAATTTTTTTAAATAAATATTATTTCAACTTCAAAGCACACACCATGTTTCCTTACCTGACCCGAATACAAATGACAAAAACCTCGAATAATTTTTTCTTTGTAGAGACTGTTAGCAGCTGTTTCTAGACGCCTTATGACCATCATTTCTCTGTAGTATTTCAAAGCATCTTCTTGGCTGACAGTAACTTCACATGATGGACCATTTTCCAGCAAATGTAGTTTGTAAGGCTATAATTAAAAATATTTTCTTTTTAATTTCTTTAAATATAATAGCATGTCGATTGGTTTATCAAGAAAACCAAATCACTACATAATTAAGAGACAAAAGAATGGTTTTGCCAAGTTATTCCATTTTCTCCAGGTAAGGGAATCGTCATAATATCAATTTAAAATAAAATTAAAAAGAAAACAACATTCAGTTATTTAATTAATAATTGATTAAGTTTTAAAATAGTTTTGCCATCTGCTGTAAATTTTTAGTATTTAAAAACTTCAAAAATATATAATTAAATAACTAGATAACAATTTTGTTTCAAATTTGTTTCATTTTGATGTTATGTTGATTCCTGCACCTAGGGAAAAGAGCAAACATGGCAAAGCATTACTTCTGGGAAGTTGTGATTCCAAAACTAATACATTAGCTCTATGGAACTGACAGTCCCTCTTAATGTGAAGATCAAAATTTAAGCAATGCTCTTATGTCCAGCACCAAAACGACTCATAGAATCCAGGACCATTTTCAGAAATTCTTTTTGTACCTCACAACTGCAGAAAAATGAGTAAACATACAAAAATATCATTATCCAGATAAAAGCAACTGTACACTGAGAGATTTTAGTTTGAAAATTGCAATTAGTTTTTCAGTTTAGAAGTGAAAACTTTGGGCACATTTTTATGTCTGACACCATGGAATTGCTATATTGTTAATACAAATACATTCTAACTTTGTTATAACGACCTTGTTTCCAATAAACGTTTCAAGGAACTATTTGCTCCATCATGATTAAACTACTACTAATAGCACTTAGGATTAAAATTATTAAATAGATGTCACTTTATAACTGAATAATAATACGAGTACATAACATGTATTTTACATGATTTTCTATATTTATTATTCAATGTTGTTTAGAATATTGTGGTCCCTTGAATGACACTTTAACCGGGTTATACTGCACATAACACTACTCTAGTAGGCTGAAAGCCAAGATGGTTAGGCATTCATCTAACATGCGTAAGGTTCTAAGTTTGGGTCTGGGCATTTTTGAAAATCCTTCAAAGTCCTAGCGCTGCGTACAATGTGCACTAGTTGCGTTAGGTGCCGACTCAGGTATCGGCTCATCACTTGACTTTGGTTCTAAAATAAGACGCCCGTCGCCAATAGCACTTGTGTAGCTCTAGAGCGACGATGATTCAAAGTAAACTAAATAACACTACTCTTGGTGTCCATGAAATTGTAATCTGATCATTTGGCTACAGGCAGTCTTTACTCAGCCTTAACTGGTCTTGTTATTCTATACAGTGCTATGAAAAATGTGATGCAGGATTAAATCTTTGCATAGAAAGAAATTATCTCATGGAATATCAGCCAGGTAACTCAATAAAAAAAAACTTAATAGAAAGTGGCCAATGAGCAACTTGTCTTGAGTAGGAAAAAAACAGATGAGGCAAAAATATTTCGATAATTTGCTATTTTAACAAACACAATTTTAAATTTAGCTTATATTAAGGGACAGGGTTTTTTTTTTAAAAACTAAATCCTTTTAATAAGATCTTCATAATCATATGCAACACAACAAACTATATTAAGCAATCCTATTTTTAAAAAGGATATTCATAATACCTTTGTTTGAAAAGTTGCTTGAGAACCTCCAGAACTGAAGAGGGACAAAAATCGATTTGCTGCAAAGTTTATCTGTTTTTGATTTTTCTGGAAAAAAAGTAAGTGTTGTAGTTTTTACATAGATACATTATAATAAGATAATAAGTTGATAGTATTTTAATGGAAAATAACTAGTACTAAGTAGCTGAGTCCTTATAGTCAAGTACGTTATAGTGAAAAGATTTATTAATATTATTAAGATTTCATCAACGAAATCAATAATTATTGTGGCAGAATTATTTACAACTAAATTAGTATAAGTATACTGATCAAAAAAACATTTTTTTTTTGTTCAGTAATCGCTATAAATATGAATGATGAACAAAAATATATATATATCATTGGTGGGGATATAATCAATCATTACAAGTTAATCCATGAAATTACTAACTAACATGTCAGATTTTTACTACAATTGAAGCAACACCACTGTACGATAGTGAAACAAAATGATTAAACAATATTATGTATATGATATTGATTTAAAAACCCGTTTATAACGTATAGTTAATGACATGTAACTTTATTATAGAAAATACTGAGGATTAAATAAAGTTTTAGTTTCTCAATACTGTTACATAGCAAAATTACTTAAGTTTCATGTGAAGGTCAAAATTTAAGCAATGCATTTCATCAAATAAAAATCAAAAATGGAATCGAAAACACTTAATACCAAAAGTTTAGATGCAAAAGAAAAACCAGGTTTCAAGGAAAATGGCATTTTTAACTGTAATTATTTTTAAAAAATTGAAGAAAAGACGACTATTATACGCTGCTTTCGTATTTGTTTTCTGCTACTTAAGAAGACGGTTGGCTGCTTGGTTTATTTTCTTGACATATATTATCAGGTTTGTGTGCCTGGTTAGAGACAAACAAAACCCACATACTTTTACACATAATGACAGATGCTGCCATCTGTGGCCATCTCCATAGTTAAGACATGTCCCTGAAGGGGAGGGAAATAGACTACAGAGATCTGTACCCGTTAAAAACTATGCAATGACCGCCCACAGGACTTTTGAACTTACATATTTAACGATAAAGTATTCCGCAAATGCTCGTTGGGTCTTTAGTGGTAATGGGACTCGATCGCGGGACCTTGAGATCCCGAGACTAAGACCTTAACTATTAGGCTAACAAGAGCCCTACAGAAGACTTTGAGTTTTAATTCACTTCATACTAGATGAAGGCATGAATTAATAATGAGGCCTAAATATAGTTGACCTGTCATTTTCTTATATATTAAAAAAAAGGGTTTTGAATAAATAATATATTTGCTTCAAGAACGGTATAATATTCACTACTAATGTTTGTCCTGATATACATTTTATTTAATAACGTTTTAAAAGTTTTTGGTAAAACATTTGAAAACTAAATCCTCCCAAACCCAAGCAATATTATTTCGAAAATATGATAATTTGCCTTAAAAACAAACTTTCTCTTGTTTTATATCTCCAAAAACGTTTTAAATTACATTTTCTACCTCATATTACGCAATGTTGCCAAATGAAGTTGCTAAATACCCATGTATTGCAAAAAACATGCCGCAAGCTTCAAGTGTCACATGACGTAAATGGCGCGATGCTATTGGCTCGGTGCATGTTTCCGTCTAAAGGCATTATGAGAGTTGGTGAAAAAGAATGGCGACCCTCTGAAGTGTGTTCAAGGTTTTAATGACAGCTCTTTGTGTTAAATCTCGGACTTGAAGAAGGGTAAAACCTTTTGTTGCTTCCTAATATGTCAACATCTTCATCGAGATTGACAAGACAGAATGTTAGAAAAACCAGAAAAAAGAATTTCAAGAGGACAGTTTTTCCACGATCTAATAACCCAGGTATGTTTTTGTACATACTAAAAAAAAAGCAATCTGATCTTTCACAATAGGCCTAACAAATATATACTAAAAGATTCATGAATATCAACACACTTTCATCATATATATAGATTCAAAGTTCTTAGTTTTATTCAGTTTCCCATAAATATATGCTTGCCCTTCTGGGTACTTATATCCGCAACTCGCGTCTGTCGTCGGGTCACTTGACCTATTGTTTACATTGTTGTTTTCCTAACGTCTGTGGATTACCATTGTCATAAAACTTAATTATCCTCTGTTTGAAACTTAATTTCATAAAACAAATCGATCATGTATTCCATCCTGTTAATAAAATTGTTTTTACTTGTCATGTTTATTGCAAAATCCCAATCCAATCAATTAACTAATTTATTTAGATGTGACAGTTCAACTTCTTATGCTTAGTGCATCGAGGATTGTTATCAAATGTTTACATTTATAATTCGATTTGTATAATATAATCTGTCGCAAATATTTAAAAGTAACAAGATATATTGAAGTTCGTACTATGATCGCGAACTCTATTTGCATATCTTAAGACTTATCCTACTTCAGAAGTTTTACCAAAGAATTTTCAACTGCATATGTTAAAGTACATCTATGTATTGTAAAAGATAAATTATGGAATTCAAACTAAGCTAATTCAGTTAGTCATTTAAGTTTGTATATGTTTGTTGACTTAAGTTAAGTGAATTAGAAATAACATGCTTTTAATCAATATTTGTTTACAACTGTAATCACAATTACCTATCCTTGAGAATTTTTTTTAAAAAAAATCTTTGATTTTCTAAGATGTATATGCTTTCCTACACTACGTTTATTTATAATTCAAGATATTCTAGGAATCTGATTTTTTGTTGTTGGTAAAATCCATAGCAAATTTGTGAATTATTTTGATTAGCATCCATCTGTAATACTTTAGTTTATATGTAACCTAAATTACTTAGTAGCATCTTGCAACATATAATTTTATAGTTAATTAGGCTGACACTGAAATGATCAAAACTTGCTTTTAACAAATATATATTTAAAAATAGGGCTCGAACATTTGTGCTTTCTGATGAAAATTGTTAAACAATTTTTTAAATATTAAATGGTAGTGTTTTTTTTATTTACTGATGCAGATGTAAGTCATTTTTCAATCGGCAAAATACCTAAAGCTATAATTGGTTGACATCTGTCCAAATGGCCAAGGTTTGGTTGACTGATCTGTACCAAACAAAAACTATATTATAAAAATAAAGGGACTGTGTTGTGGTCATACAGAAAACTGTCAAATAATTCAAGGAATCAACTTCTTAACATGCCTTAAGAGGAAAATAAAAACTGTTATTGTCTCATTGTAATGCAAATCAGCAAATAAGAAATTAAGGTTTGAAAATTTTGTTTTCTTTTTCTAGATCTTGCATCTTTTACTTTTTATACATACAAATCATCGACTAATACTTGCTATCAAAGACTAATAAATGTTTTTAGATTATCAGTTCTAAAAAAGTAAATTATGTAGTAACAGAAATGTAAATCAATACATCCTTTTAAATGGTTTTCAGAAGATGATATGTGTAGTATAATTTTTTCTAATTGTAATATAAAGGTAAAAATTAGCAAATTTGGTTAATAGCCAGTGGCCGGTAGCCTCAATATTTTAATGGCAACTTTTTTTAGTTAATGGCCACCCACCAGCGGATTATTTTTATGTAAAAATTAATATATGAATTTATAAAAATAAACTTTTATTATTCAATGTGTCATTGTGAGTCAGTTTGAATCATTACAGGATATCATGGTAACTTTGAAATATCAACATGGTACAAGCTGAAGAAAAAAAAACTGAAACTTTTTTCCTTATAGAAATTACGATAGTAAAAATATTTCAATTTGCGAACGATGGATTTTTGTAATAATAAAACAAATAGTTAACTTTTCTAACCAATATAAGATGTTAACAAGATAATTGGCTTAACAATATAATTCCTAATTAGATAAAATATAAGAACAATTTAAATAAGTAAAAAATAATTTTACTATAGATGTAATAAGCATCAATTAAATTTATTCTGAATGTTAACTCCAAATTAAACTGTTTGCTCCAAATTAAAATAAAATGTATATTTTTTTATGAAATATTTTCTGGATTAAATTATATTCGTCACACATCTTTAGTTGAAATCTGGAAAAATCATGAAACTAAGTCGATCCTACTATCTCGAAACACCGGCGATCGTAACATCGCAAAACTCCGGTGATTGTAACATCCCAAAACTCCGGCGATCTTACTATCCTGAAACTCCAGCGATCGTAACATCACAAAACTCCGGCGATCGTAACATTTTCAACAAAAATTTGACTGAAAGATAAAATAACACAGTGGGAGGGTGGCGATTTAAGTGGCGACCTATGGCAAATTTTTTAATCGCCTATATTGACTTTTAAATCGCCACGTGGCGAGTGGCGACCGCTAATTTTTACCTTTATTGTAATATATAAATATAATATTCTAATATTCAGTTCCTTCCTGATAACTCATATTTAGTGTCTTGACTATCAATTGAACAGTTCCCATGTTCTAAATAGCGCCTTGCCATCACATTAATACATTCTTTCTGAGCGAAATTGCAAACATATCAGAATTTGTTTTGACGCTAGCCGTAAAGGTTTATTTACTACTTTAACTATTTCAAAAGAAAAGTTATGGTGGACGACATCCAATCTTCCTTCATTTCTGGAGATAACAAGTATGCTCTTCTGTGTTAGGGAAAATTAATTGCATATAATGTTAAGAATATTTGAATGATGCACTGATAATCTTATAATTATCTCGCCTCTTCACCATACTCTTCCAGTTCGTGATCTAGAGCCCCACATCATCTATCCAGCCCCAGGTAGCAGCACCAGTGGCATCAGCAGTGCTGTTCACCAGTCGCCCTATGCACTGCGACGCAAGCTCTCACCACCCGAGCCTAGCAGCCCCTGTGGCTCGGGAGTTGCCACATCTTCCGAGAACCTTTGTACACATTCACTGTTGCCCAGGAAACGGCAGCGGAGGGTGTTTTCGGCTTCACAGTCAACGCCCGATGGTGAGTGTTTTTGTGGTGTTAAGTTTCAAATGGTTCTTTGAGGAGTATATGTGGTATTTTAATTAAAATTCTTGTACCTAGATTGACTACTTTTTTAATGGATTCATTTTAATGCATTCGGTTGAATTGTTTAGAATTGCAATTGCCAATGATTTTCTAAATTTGATTCCTTTATAAACTCAGCTTTGCAGAGGAGTACACTTAGTAACAGGACTTGCATAGTATATTAACTTTTATTTTATGCCTAACAATTCCTCTACTGGTTGGCAGCCTACCAGGATATTATTAGCTACCCCTCCCTACACTAATCTAATAATTATTTTTTATTTGGATTGTCCAACTGAATCCATACCTTGTTTTATGAAAGCTCAATATCTACATTTTCACAAATATTCCCCAGTATTTCTATTTCTTTCCATTTGTAAATGTCAAAACTAATCTACTAAATCTAAAAAATTAAAGCAAATGTGGAGTATTATTAGTCGAGTAAAGAAAATTTGACCAATCATTACAAATCTCATTAAGATTTGAAATTGGTAACCAGAAAAAAATCACACAATGCTTTAAGTTGTAATCTTGAATATTAAACTTGTGTGCATTTTATACTTATTTTTAATTGCTATAAATTTTTTCTTAAATTAAAAATTGAAATGAATCCTTGCAATGTTATTTCTATCTGGCGTTTGGGTTTGTATTTTTAAAAATATTGCTTTTGAATAAAAAGCTCTTAATATTTGGAATCTGTACCCCCAATAGATTATACTCGTTAATATATGTGACTGAGTGAATCGATTGGGGTTAGAATTTCTTCCTTGATAGATTGTTGTCTTTGTGAATTGATCAAATTTATTTGAGATAAGTTAGCTGCTTCTTCGTCCAAATTATTCATAACTCTGTGCCTTAAAAAAAAAGTTGATGACCAATATTGTTAAATTTCCTATTGAGATACTGATCTATTATGAAATTTAAAAGCATGTTTTGGTTAATTTTATTTATATATTATGCATTTTGATGTTTCAAACTTAAAGAAAATTTTAAAAAAAAAAACCTTTACAAATAAATGTCACTACTTTTAACAGAATTTGAACCCTAAATGTTACTTCTAAGTTTAAAATATCTTTAACTTTTTCATATGTTTATTAAAAATTAAGTTTTCTTACATTGCAATTGTCTTTAACAGACACAGGAGAAGCAGCCCATTACCTTTTATATGAACTCCCAGATGAAGTTTTATTAACTATCTTCTCTTACTTACTGGAGCAAGACTTGTGCTGTGTTGCTCAAGTATGCAAGCGCTTCCATATCATCAGTGGTGATACAGAGCTATGGTAAGTGGGAAGTTTACTAAATTTATTTTAGCCCACTAGCAGAACCTCTTTAAATGTGTATACATTGCCACAATCTGCGTTAGACGTTGGATGAAAAAAAGTTTGGAGCAATGTGTGGTACTAACCTTGGAAACTACCATAAAAAAGTTGATAGTAGCATTAAAAGCAAGATATGATAACTGCGACTAAATTAAATTTGAAATTGCACAATTTTTGGATTAAGTTACATTTTGGGACTGGCGAACATTTTTATTATTATTTTTTTAAACCCTGCTTACAATTACACAGACCTCTGCAAAACTATTAATTTTTTTAAACTTGTTTAGAACCCTTCATCAATTTCCAGATTTCAGTGTTAATTTTTCAGTTTCATGTTACATTCAAGTTCTCCAAGCTAACCTTAAGTTTATTTTTGCTATTGTAGCAAATACACAATATTGTTAATTGAAAAAAAAAGTTTTGTGTACATTTCATAATACATTTTACTTGTATTTTAATTTTTTTTTTAAAAATGAAATTGTA
Organism: Hylyphantes graminicola; assembly: GCA_023701765.1. Lineage (NCBI taxonomy): Eukaryota > Metazoa > Arthropoda > Arachnida > Araneae > Linyphiidae > Hylyphantes > Hylyphantes graminicola. The sequence goes on along the minus strand of CM043115.1, from coordinate 40,904,807 downwards.
GTAATATTATTTTTAAAAAAGTTTTGTGTTGGACACAGATGGCATAACTTTTTTTTTGTATAGAGCTAGAATCACTTCAGAAATTTATTGCAGTACACTGAAGAATAACTGCTGTGGGTTTTAAGATAACTCAAAATTTTGATGTTTTATTTTGTATGATTTTTAAAAATAATCGTAAATTATTTTTCTTTGCTGTTAAATAAAGTGTATTTTAGATTTAATGCAACGAAAAAATATTTTGTTCTATACAGGAAAACTCTATATCAAAATGTATTTGAATATGATCTTCCACTCTTTAATCCTGTCCCGTGTAAATTCGAATTCGCCCAAGCCGAGGAATGTAAATATGAAAACCCTTGGAAAGAAAGCTTCAAACAACTGGTAATTATTTTAATATCATTTATGAATTTTTTTTAAACATAGATAGGAATTTAAAGGCTTTCTATTTAAGTTTGAAACTTAGTTTCATTTTCTTATTTGTTTTTTAAAAAATATTTAAATATTCCCTTTAAAGTTTTCTGAATCAAACAGAGTTCCCATAGGCGACTATTGGGTCAAAATCAACTAATTTGGCAACCTTTTAGTGCCTTTCTGAGCATGTGCAATTCAATCTAGTGTGACCCATAATAGAAACTCGCATGTTGAAATATGCTAGCGCAGTTGCTGGTAGTTGCCTTCAGGGATGCAGAATATGTCCGATCCGGCGATCCTAGATCGGGGGAAATTTTAGCCTTCTGGGGAAATTTTGTGGAAAATATTCAATTATTTTTGATTTTATCAATGTATTACGAAATTCCCTGACCAGCCATTCGTTTTCTATTTTAAAACTTACTGTAAATTTACTTTTTAATTTTGTTCTAACAAACCAAAATAGCGTTTGTATCCTAAATTCAGCATATCATCGCTGTTGATCGTTATTTTTACGGTGCCCGGAATTAGGGGAAACTAAACTTAAATTTCAATAAACTACAGGTTAAAATAACAGATTTTAATAATAAAGATAAAAATTTCAATCAAAATGCGAAGATGAATTAAGATTAGATTACACTAAGATGTCTTCATATCTCGGCCTGCCAGTGCAATCTCCCAATAGAAGAAATTCTATTGATGAAAACTATGCTTAAATTTTGATAAATAACTAGTTCAAATAATGGATTTTAATAATAAAGATAAAATTTTCTATCAAAATGGGAAGATGAATTAAGATTTGATTATACTGAGATATCTTCAAATGTCGGCCAGCCAGTGCAATCTCTCATTAGAAGAACCTCTGAACTATTCTTAAATTTTGATAAATAACTAGCTTAAATAATGGATTTTAATAATAAAGATAAAATTTTCTATCAAAATGGGAAGATGAATTAAGATTTGATTATACTGAGATATCTTCAAATGTCGGCCAGCCAGTGCAATCTCTCATTAGAAGAACCTCTGAACTATTCTTAAATTTTGATAAATAACTAGCTTAAATAATGGATTTTAATAATAAAGATAAAATTGTTAATTAAAATTTGAGGATGAATTAAGATTAGATTACATAACGAAGTCTTCACATACCGATCAACGGCCAGTGCAATCCCCCCATTAGAAGACGATCATTTACCGTGACAAAAAAAAAAAAATTATAGTCAAATAATGTTTCCTGATTTACTTATTTGCCGCCTAGTAATTTTCACGAAATCTACCGATTGCATCAGAATGATTGACAGTTCTGTGGCTCTACGTGATCGGAAGAGTATCTTTTGTAGCTCCGGTTCAGGCCAGTCGGACAACCGCATTATTTGTTTCTGATCAAGTGCCCGTGAGTCGTGAACACTGTGAATGAAAGTTAAAATTCTTTTGTTTACGTTTGAACCTTTTTTTCTATTTCGGCCTATACTGGGGTTTCTGATTGTAGACAAGTTTTAGTTTTTTTTTTAAAAAAGATAGTGTCGGACTTATGCACGATTTATATATTTAGATTTTATGTTACTAATAAAAAAAAGCTATTATAAAGAAATTAAAAGTACATTCAGAAGTATAGTATTATATAATTATTATAACTTGTCTTGTTGAGATAATTGTTAAAATTTAAATTATTTGGTCACGCTAAGTTCAGCTTTTTTGGCTTTTCAAACCAAGCATTTGGTTTGGATTTCAGTTTTTTTTTCAACAAGCACAAACATCCCTGTGTACTGTGTATTGTAAAATTTTCTATACCTACGGTAATACAGAATTTATGTAAGTCTATAATATATGGTAAAATGGGGGAAATTTTCGAACGGATTGGGGGAAATGTTTGGAGTTAAAACATTTTCTGCACCCCTGGTTGCCTTTACTATTTCCAGTTTTTCAATAACAAACATCGTTAAAAAGATGTTGTGGATTTAACAGCACAACCCCTTTAAGAAATGTGTGGTTCTTCGAAAGAAAAAGTGTTCAGTTTAACTGGTTCAGCCTAAAATCTAAGAACATATATCAACTTCCTGAATTCTGACCTCCTCACTTTCAAATTTTGGTGTGACTGCCCAGCCCACCTTTTAAAAAAAATTTTTTTTTTTTCTATTCCAATTTCTTTAATGTTCACGTAAGCCGCTGATTGAAACCATTAGTTGAAACGGATGTTGCGGGTTTTGGTTTGGCCGTTTCAGACTGTCACTTGTACTCTATTTAAAACGTTTACAAGATTTTCTTGTATCCTTGGGTTGGACATTAGAGCAGCCGTGGCCAATGCCAAGGTTAAACTTGATGGAAATCCCGCAATAATAGATTTATCAAAATTAAGATATATATATACATGATTTTTTTTTCCATTTCAGTATCGAGGCATTCACGTAAGACGGGGCTACCAAGCAGATTACGAAAAAAATCCTGAACATTATCGAGGAAGAAATATTAGTGTAAGTTTTATAATGAACTTAAGATAAATTACTTGTTTCCAATATAAGTATTTTGAACATAAGAAGACCAATGAGACCTACAATTGAACATTGGTGAATTTAAAGCATGACAATTAATTTTCCTTTATTTTCCCTCCTAGCATTTTGATACCATCGAAGATGCATTTCAAAACCTTGATGAAATAGAAAATCCTTTAATATTTATACATGCTGGAGTGTACAAGGGAGACTGTATAATTATTGATTCAAATATATCTTTAGTTGGAGCAGGTGAGCTAGCAGGCTGCTATATTAATTCTCTTAATTGCATTAAGAAATATGTGCATTCTTGTAAATGAAATATAAGATTTTCTGAATAGGATTCTTACATTTGTTATATCTTTTATTATTTTTTTCAATTTACGTCCTTATTTGTTACCTAGTGTAAAGTATTGTTAGCATCTTTTATTTGTAATTTTGAACCAGGTAGTAACAGGATTTTAAGTTTTGGGAAAAATATGCAGAATGCTTTCTCTATCATGACTCTGCTAGTTGCTCCTTTTTGTACAAAGGTCAGGTTTTTCAGGTAGCTGAAACTTGATTTGCCTTAAACTTGATTTGCCTTAAACTTGATATGTAATGCTCTACATTGCTTATAGTAATTTTTTGTGTATAATTTTGTTTTATGTGAACTTGTTTGCTTTTTGTTACAATGCTTTGTAAACTTGACAATGATTTATTTAGTTTATACAATATAACCCAGTTATCATTAAAGGAACAACAATGCTATAAACAAGTAACATAAGTTTGAATATTAAGTTTAGAAAATCATGTAAATTCATATTATTAAACAAAAATTATGAGAACAGCTATTGAATAAATTTTAACCCTATGTGCTATTAGTAGTAATCATGAAAAATTGTAAATAGTAGTGAAGAATTAAAAATTATTTAAGAGTGCATTTTTGATACAATAAAAATTTATTTTTCTAACGTTATAACCGGGGGAGTTAATTAAAATTGGTCTTATAATCAAGTTATTATATCACTAAGTTCTATGGTCAGCTCAAGGAGTTGTGGTTGCAAACAGAGCTTGATTGTATTGTTATTTAAAAAATATATATATAATGGGAAAAGCCTTAATAATGTTCTTGATTTTAATAGCTCCCGGAAATGTTGCTGAAAATGTGATTTTAGAAAGAGACACTGATTCAACAGTAACTTTTGTTGAAGGTGCAAAAGAATCATATTTAGGTTACATTACTCTAAAAGTAAGTTTTTTTAAAAAAAATTTTAATTCCTGAAAATATTCCAATGTTTTTTTTTTTTAATAATTTAAGTTTAAAAATGTAATTACTTAACTTTTGTTAATCTTGTGTATTTGGTTGTAAAAACTAATTTTATTGTAAATTGATATTAGCAAGACATTTTTTTGTGCACTGAATTGCTAAGCTTAAAAATGTCCTCTTAATTTTAGTTCACACCAGATGTATCTTCCTCTGTCCCTCACCACAAACATTACTGCTTAGAAGTAGCAGAAAACTGTTCGCCTACAATAGACCATTGTATTATAAGGAGTGCTTCTGTTGGTATGTGTATTATTTGCTGTAAAAATTATTTTAGTTCTTTTGAATTAAAAATAGCATAATATTTTTAAATAAAATTTATATTTCTGAAATTAATTTGATTAGTTTCTGCTATCTTATAAAGTCAAGTTTTGGCATAAAGGTATTTGTGTTCAAAACTTTTGATTATTAAAAAAAAAAAACGCTGCAATGTTGAAATCAACATTGAACGTTCCATACAATCGGTGTTAAAAATTGTTATTCCAAATATGAACTGTTGGGGTTGGGTAATAGTTTTTAATATTTTATTTAAGAATTGTATCATTTGTTGGGCCAACAGGTTGTCAAAATAAGAATACTGTATAAAAAAATTTGTATGTAATAATTTTATTTGTATGAGTACATTTAGCTTTATTGTTAAAAATAGTAATTTAATTAATAAAGCAATATAATATTCTATGTATAAATGAAAGACCCAGAACAAGTAACAAAGTAATACTTACAAGTTACTAAGTAATGTGTGTCCTCTTCAAAAACTTGATCAGAATTTTAATATGCATAATGTAATTAATGTAGGATCTCAATGTACAACTTGGCTTATAAAATTTCCTGATTGTTGTTTATATATTCTTTATTTCCTAAATCACACTATAACCCTAGTAACAAGGTAATATTGTCTTCAATGTGTTAATGTTTCTCTCGTTTGTTTAGTTGGTGCAGCAGTGTGTGTCACAGGGAGAGGGGCAGAACCAATCATTAAACATTGTGATATCAGCGATTGTGAAAATGTTGGCTTGTATATTACGGACAACGCACAGGTGAGCAGCTTATATTCACAGTGCATAACCTTATTGAATACTGCCTTTTAGACTTTAATTATTATTAGGATAGTTAGTATATAAAATTGCCATTGATTGTTCTGCTTCGAAAAATAGCCTTATTAAAAACAGACTTTTAAACTTGAATCGTTGTTTAGATAGTTTGTATTTAAAAATTGCATTGATTACACTGCTGTGGGTGGGTAAACTGCAGTAACCCTATCAATGATTTGGTCCATTTTTGCTCTGAAATAATTATTGTCCCGTTATATTTTCTTCTAGGTTAGAGTAATTGAGTTCTTGCAACAATGGTCCAAGTTATTAGGCTAGTTGACTTGCCTACAGCAGTACAGCTATGACTTATCTACAACTAAAACCTTTTTATTTTACAATATTCAGGTTTAAATATATTTTCTAAAACTGGACTATCTTTTTTGATATTCTTAACTAAGAACATTCACATTCAAGCACAGCCAACTTCAATAACAAGGCCAGAGAAGCTCTCCCAAACATGAGCATAGACAAAAATTTTGATGTCACTGTACCCAGTGCTGAAGATCCAGAAACTAGTTTGGACGCATTCGGAACCCTATAAATCGTGAAAGTCGTTCCGAACAGGTTTCGAGGCAGGTTGTCTTTATGTTTGGAACTACGACGTTAAAATTTCTGTCCTGTGTTGTTTAGGAAAGCTTCTTCAGCCTTGGTAGTTAAGTAGGCCGTGATTCAAGTTGAAGTAGATTATTTTTGTTGCCTCTGTTTTTTGTATTGTTTCCTAACTGCAATTAACTTGTACGGTAAATGTACTAATTATGTATCTATAATGTAGGTTTAACTTCTTAAAGAATAAAACAGTTCTAGTTCTAAAATCTCATATATATATCATTCAATCTCTTTAGGGAATCTATGAAGAGAATGAAATCAGCCGAAATGCTCTGGCTGGAGTATGGGTGAAAAACCAGGCCAATCCCATCATGAGAAGAAATCATATTCATCATGGCAGGGATGTTGGGGTCTTCACTTTTGACAGCGGTCTAGTAAGTGGATTTTTTCCCTGTGTAATAGACAAATTTAGTAGAGTTTGAAGTTTTTATGAGGATATATAGAAAATAATTAGTTGATAAAATGTTTTTTTTCTTAATGGGGGCTGCAATATTGGCAGTCAAGCCTTTGCAGACTTGCATTATTCCCCAGAACTGAGAGCCATTTTTTTTTTGTGACACCATCTAGGCGACTCTCTACCAAATTTTGACACTCAAATTACAATGAATCTAAGCTCTCTGTGGGTTAAAGTATGCCGAGAGAACCCCAACCAAATGGATACTCCAGGGATCAAATCAATTGATCAAATATATCATTAAAGGATTTATACTGTTTTTAATTTATGTTCTTGAATGTTCTTTATTTTCCTGAATATAAAGATCTGCATGCTGGTCACTTTCTTAGTGTGCAGAATTTGCTCTTGTAATTCATTATGGCATTTCAATTTTTGGATTGCATTTCAAGTTTTGCCACTTGTAATTTTTTCAAGTAGAGTAGTATTTTTGGTGTAAATGACTAATAATACTGTTACTAGGATTACTAGCTTATTATATGGGTTCTTAGATTTCGTATACAGTAAAGTCCCGATTAAACGATCTGGGAGATTGGGAATGAGCAGCAAATAGGGAGTTTACTGTATTATTAAAGAAAATTGTATAAAGTTGTTACTCTTGCTCTTACAGGGCTATTTCGAAACAAATGACATCCACAACAACAGAATCGCTGGTTTTGAAGTGAAAGCAGGTGCCAATCCAACAGTCGTTCGCTGTGAAATCCATAATGGCCAGACGGGCGGCATTTATGTTCATGAGAACGGAAGAGGCCAGTTTATAGAGAACAAAATTCACTCGAATAACTTTGCAGGTGTCTGGATAACTTCACATAGCAATCCAACAATCAGGTAGGCTTCTTTAAAAAATTTTATTTTTGTTTTAAATAGTTGTCTTTTGTGTGAAGTTTCTTTGTGAACTATTATATTTTTAATTTAGTGAAAATGTCATGTTACTAGGTTGCAAAAGCTGTATGTGCAATGTATAAATATTTAGCTCATTACAGATTTCTTATGTTATTATAATTGTAAAATTTAGTATTTTTTATCAACTAATTTATTTGTTTAGGCGGAATGAAATTTATAACGGACATCAAGGCGGTGTGTACATATTTGGAGAAGGAAGGGGTTTAATCGAACATAACAATATTTATGGTAAGTTTTTCTTTCAGAGTTATGGTGGTAACATGTTTTATTCAGGTATCCCCGTTTACTGATATATTTTTTACTTTTATTTCTCGTGATAGGGAGGAATAATTTTTGGTATGTAGGTTTAATTTAAGATACATTGGTTTGCAATAATAATTGGAATATGAATTTTGAAATTTTAAGTTGTATTTCCAGAGCCCTTACGAACTTATGGAATTGATAATCTTTTTAAAACATCCCACATGGCATTGGATTTTAAGGATTAAATTTTTTCTACTCGTATTTACTAGTTATGATGATAGCATAACAAATGCTGTTATCATCTTTAGGGTCATTCTAAGTGAATTTCCAGCAACTTATCTAAAAGATGCATGACTTATGACTTTCTTGGCGGGGGGCAAGTTCGCCAAACACTGCGACCTCAAGTCTATTGTACTCAACCCCAGAAATGACACAGGCACAAGAGATGACACAAACACATAAATAAAAAAAAATTGACAGACACAACCATCCATGCCTTACCGGGATTTGAACCCAAGCCCTTAAGCTCCAAAGGCTAGCTCCCTAACAAAAAATGATAACACTGAAAGATGCATAATCATTAGTTTGTTATTTCACTCACAGGTTAAAATTTTAAATTTGTTTACTTCATAAGTGAGATGATGCTCTTTATATGTCAATTTTTTACTTTTTGTGAAATTTGAACGCAAGAATAGCTCTAAAAATGGAGTTTGTTATTTTGAAATTTTTACCCAGAATCTTGAGGAAGCTTGTTTGGATAGTGGGCTATAATAAACCTTGACAACCAGAAGTAGAGGGAATCATATATTATTATTTTTAATTTTAAAATAATCTGTTTCAGTTTATTTTTGATAAGAATTATTAAGTGTGGTTGGTGAACAACAATAAAATTTTTTTGATTTGCAGTCTCGTGTATAAATCCGGGCAATTCCTCTGTCTGGTTGTAGGGGATTGAAAAGTATGATGATACCAAAAGGAAAAAAGACAATTTGGGTCAAAGTTGCACAAGTTTTATTATTGTTAACCTCTGTTTAATGTTTGCCTGTTTACTTTTTATTTAATTTTAGCTTGAAATAAACCTGGTACAATAAAAACATCTAATAAGACCACCTTTTTTAATTATAGGTAATGCTTTAGCTGGCATTCAGATACGAACAAACAGCGATCCGATCGTCCGATACAACAAAATTCATCATGGACAGCATGGAGGAATTTATGTTGTAAGTATATTTTTACTTGTGCTTACTTCCATATTTTATATTTCAAAAAGTAAAAAATAAATTAAATAAGTATTTGTTAATTTTGAAATATAAATTGTCTTAAGAGTTTATGTCGATGTAAAAAAAGCCTAAGTAAATTATTTCATTATTTCAAAAAAGAAAAAAATGACACAAATTTGAAAAAATCTTTCAATGAGTTTTTAATGTATTTTTTCACGAAAACAGATTTGAAAATATATTTAAGTGTATACAAAAGCTACAAAAGCACTATACAAAGACTAGAATACATAAGTAGCCTTATCATAATGCATACATAAATTATATATCACAGTGCGCACGAAAAGGTATGTATCAGAAAAATAGTCTCAAACTTATTGTTTTCCATTGCATTTCTATGTAAAAATATAAACAAGCTTTTCTAACTGTACCACAACTATTCTATCAATCATATTACAAATATAGCATTTTTATCTTGAAAAGATAGTCATATTTGTCTGATATGTCACTTTGTCTCGCAGGGGGGAAATATGTCCTATTTAATTACACTTACCATTGCACTTTTTCTTTATAGAACAGATAATCTATCAGTGTTTTCTTTTGAAACATTTTTTGTATAGTGCTTGAATTCCAACTGATGTTTTTATTATTTGCAGCATGAAAAGGGTCAGGGCTTAATTGAAGAAAACGAAGTCTATGCAAATACTTTAGCTGGTGTTTGGATAACGACAGGGAGTATTCCAGTTCTGAGGCGTAACAGGATACACAGTGGGAAACAAGTAATTATTTTAAGCTTTAAATTTTTTATATAATATATATTTTATGATTTTCAATATGTCATAAATACTTGCTCGATTAAAACAAAATGCACGATTTTTACTAAATTCTACAAGGATTCTGTTATAAAAATTAAAAAAAAAGGCACATAAAAAGAAGTGTCTTTTTTACTTTCTAAGTTTGTAAACATTTTAAAAATACTAATATTTTACTTGGAATTCTCAATTCTGCAAATATTATTCAGAAGATGCATTTTATATGGAGATGTTTCAAATCAAAGACTCATCATTATGTGGTTCCTGTACAAATTGTGTCTTTATTTGTAAATTAAGAAATGTTATTGTAATTGCCTTATTTTTTAGGTTGGTGTATATTTTTATGATAATGGCCACGGAAGGCTTGAAGACAACGATATTTTTAACCACTTGTATTCTGGTGTACAAATTAGGTAAGTGTAATAAAATGATGCTTTAATATTATCTTTAAAACTTGAAACAGTTTATAAAGATGTTAGTTATTTAATAAGCTTATTATTTTTTTTGTTAGATCCAATTGCAAAAAGTTATTGTACATATTTTTGTCTTAAGATGTATAAATTTCTTATGCTAATCTAAAGATAAGTTGTGTTTATAGGAGCATATAATACCATTTCCCAAAATTAATTTTTTCTGAATTTCTCTTTCAGGACTGGCAGCAATCCCATCATCTGTCGTAACAAAATCTGGGGAGGTCAGAACGGAGGTGTACTGGTGTACAATGGGGGTCTAGGGATCCTGGAACAAAATGAAATCTTCGACAATGCCATGGCAGGGGTGTGGATCAAGACAGACAGCAATCCAACGCTCAGGCGGAACAAAATATATGATGGCCGAGATGGGGGTGTATGCATCTTCAATGGAGGAAAAGGTATGTCTTTTCTTTATTCACTTATTGGGTAGTCCTTTTAGTAAGGCAGGGCTGGGGAGCCTAGTTAATAAGGCCCTTGCCTTGTATGTGGAAGGTCCCATGTTTGGGTCCGAGCATTGAAATAAGTGCCAACCTATAAATACGGTCAGTGCAGCTAAAAAGTCTGGCGAATAATACCCTGCTTAAGGAAGTGCTCGTTAAATGGTTTCAACAGTCTTTTAAATTCTGATACCCCTCACCAGTGGATCTTGCATAGTTCTATTACAATGATAATTCAACCTAACTATTTAATAAGGGTCAGTCCTCGCATGTAATGATCTTCTGTGCGATTTTTTTAAAATAAGTAGTAAGGTATTCCACTTATAACTCTACACATTATACTTTAAATCATTTCTTTAAAGTATATGAGAGCGAAAGCTTAACTTATACTGACCTGTTAACTGTGGTTCTATTGTAATGTTGGTTTAACTGACCAACCCGGTGAATCTCCGATATAGGCACGATAATACAAATTTTCTTCCTTTTTTTTTAAAAAAGTTTTCCCTTTTGAATATCCTGCAATTGGTAAATATGTCACTAAAATTCAAGAAATAGTTAAAAGTCCTGTATTGCTGTTATAAATCCAGTTACTTAGCAGATCTACCAATATTTGCTTTTCAAATTGTGTTTTTTCTGGAGAAATTTCACTTTGATCTACAAGTTCGCATGTAATTGTTGCTTATTACTTTTTAAACATTAAATGCATTCTGATTCTGGCATATTTTTCAATTATATATTTTATTTTTACATTTAAAATCTTATGTTTAAATCTTAAATTTCTCTGAATATTTCAGGAATCCTTGAGGAAAACGACATCTTCAGGAATGCTCAAGCTGGTGTGCTGATAAGTACCCAAAGTCATCCAGTGCTGAGGAAGAATCGAATATTCGATGGCCTTGCAGCTGGAGTCGAAATAACCAATAATGCTACAGCGACTCTGGAGCAGAATCAAATATTTAACAATCGCTTTGGTGGGCTTTGCTTAGCAAGTGGGGTTAATCCTACGTTGACAGGTAGGGATTGTAAAACAGTCAAAAGGAGCTATAAATAGTAACTGCCAAGCAACCCTAAATATATAAGTACTGTCAAATGGGGTAACTTTGGACCATTCATTAAATACAAGTACACATTTTTCCCTCTCATTAAAACATCATCAATAGCTAGACAGTCCTGGGTAGACGCTGACTTTCTCAAGATTTGCCCAGTTTCCCTTCTGAGAGCAACAGCTTTCCAGTATCTGACCTTTATCGAAACAAAATCATACTTGATGCAGTCGACCCACCTCAGTCTGGGTCTGCCTCCTTTTTCTAGTTTCTTTCGTTTAGCCCAAAGATATTTTTTTGTCTCATTAAATCCTCTTTAAAAATGTGCTTGCCTTTTTCAATTAGTAACATCTCTATTTTGCCTTATGAGTAAAAAATAATACTAAAAAATGTATCAAATAGGATTTTATGCTTGGGTTACTGTTACCCTTCTGAGCCAAAGTTACAGCATTGGGCGGTAGTTCAGTGGTTTACTGAGATATAAATTTATTATATTGTATTTTGATTTTAAAAAGTTTATTTGTGCCTAATTACTGGCTTTAATGTAAAGATGAGTTCACAAAATGCTGAGATATCTAGGGTCCACCTTGGCTTCTTTGTCTGCATTGTTTCTTTAATCTATTTATATTTAAATATTTTAACTTAGAAAACAAGTATTTATTTGGATCTTTAGAATCGTATGCTTCATGTTAATTTGTTTAAAAATTAATGCAGCAAATTTTCAAAGATTTTTTTTTAGGAAACGGTTTTCAGTGTGCAGGTCAAATTGCATGGCATGTAATAGCTGGACTCTGTCCTGGAAACTGATCCATTTATAAAAAAAATAATTTTTGAAAATATTGAATGTTAGAAATGACACATGCAGTAATTTGGAAGGAGAAAAAACTTCTCCAATTCTAATGAAGTTAGCAAAATCTTGAGAAACAGTAGGTAGCAGAAACTCTAAACTTCAAAAACAGTTTAATTTGACAGTTGAAGCTTGTGCAATGGAGTTTTTGTCATTTTAAAGTGTCCCTGTTTCATTTTGTAAAGGATCCAATTATTGAACCCAATTTTTTTTCTGCACAGACCTTTGAATAGTGGAAACATACTAGTGCAAATGTAATTGCTCAATGATAATACCTAGTCTAAAATAAAGTGTTGAAATGTTTACATTTTAATTTCAGAGAATCGAATATTTGAGAATCACAATGCTGTTGAAAAAGCTGTAAACAGTGGTCAATGTTTGTACAAAATTTCTAGTTATACAAGTTTTCCAATGCATGATTTTTATAGGTAAGTCCACCTTGATAAAATACAATTATATTACTGGCCTTTGTGCTTCAAATTTTATGGTCATTTTTAAATTATGTACTAAAATTTACTATCTTTGTTATCAAAATCAGTTTTTAACATTTAAATTTTAACTGTAGTATTACTTTGTTTCAAAATTATTTTCAAAATATTTCATCCAGAATTTATTTTACCTTATGGATATTTATATTAAAAGTATAGTTTTTTTACTTGCATACTGATAAATTTGAGGATTAAAATGTTAAGTGTTATATTTATAAACTGTGTTGATACAATATAATTTTTTATTTCAGATGTCGGACCTGTAATACCACAGACCGAAATGCTATTTGTGTAAATTGTATAAAAACTTGCCACGCAGGTCATGATGTCGAATTTATTAGGCATGACAGGTCAGTGATGAAAAGTTTTTTTCATTATAGTAAAGATTTTAACTCCTAAACAGTTGTAAAATCTATAAAAAAAATATTACATGGATAAGTATAGAAATAAGTAAAAGGTTATATTATAATTCATGTATAGTTTTTGAGAAGTATTATAGTACCTAAATATTTTAATTTTATAAAAAGCCACAAAATAGTGAATGTCAATGACCTCAAGTGTTGTGAAGACACTTTTCTTGTAACTTAATAATTATTTAAAAGATATTTCCTTTATTTCTTTCAACTTTCTCTACCAATTGGATACTAGACTGACAAAGAGACACACTGTAGTGCAAACCATAAAAAAAAAACATTTTGAAATTTTCATCTTCATGATGTTACAAAATGTATGGTTGAAATCATATTATGATTAGTTATGTTGGGTAATTATTAGTATAATGATTTCTCCCTCCTACGGACTTCTTGCCTCCAAAAAACAGATCTTTAACACAGTCAATATTTCTTCATACTTGTTTGCTTGATCCGAAATGGAGATTTTGTGTTTTCCATATACGTTCTTTAGATTGGTGATTCTAAAAAAAATATTTCGAGCATTGGTGTATCTGTTAGAAACTTCTCTATAGTTTGAACTAAAAAAAATACAGACTTCAAATTTGGTACACATGTTCCCAGTACCTGCCGTATGTCATTAATTAGGTTTTCGAGAAAATTGCTTTTATACAAAATTATTTAGTTTTGAAGGTATTGCTGAAAACCGAACGAAATACAGACTTCAAATGTAGTGCACAAGTTCCCAGTATTTGTCAGGCGTCATAATAAGGTTTTCTAGAAAATTGTGCATGCACAAGGAGAAGCTGCCATAGAAATTTTTTGGTTGTAAAGTATCGAAATTACTTTGAGGCATATAACCTTTAAATGTGTGTAATGATTTTTAATCAATAAATCAGTCTCCATTTTATTTTAATTAAAATATTATACAAACCCTTTACAATGTAGTACTTTCTCTCTAGGTTCTTCTGTGATTGTGGTGCAGGCACACTGAGCAACCAATGTCAACTGCAAGGGGAGCCCACACAAGACACAGACACCCTTTACGACTCGGCCGCACCCATCGAATCTCACACACTCATGGTGAACTAATTAAAGAAACACTTCTTCCTCACTCCTTACCTTTATATCAAAGGTGACTGCCAAAACGAGGTCAAAAAACGGGTCAGACCCGGATTTCGGTTTCTAGTCACAATCAACGGCAACACTCGACTCTGGAGTGTTGCAGCTATTTTTGCCAACATTGACTGCCAACAAGAATTCGGACATCCTTTTTATACATCTTTATATTGTTACCGTTTTTTCTGTGAGCAAGGCCGTGAGCTATGCAAGAAAGGGGAGGAAAATCAGGTTTTGTGTACGGTAGATGAGTTCACGTTTCGTTCACACACTGCATTGTACATAGTCACATATCATATGGATATATATGCGAAATGTATTTAGAGAGTGGACCCGAAGAAAAATTTCCGAGTAAAATTGTATGTTTTTGTCATTTGTTTTTCCTTTTATATTTAAAAAGTATATACATTTCTATACTTATTTTTTATGATGAGAGAAAGAAGCATTTTCTATAGCTTGTTTATTATGATGCTCATCAAAGCGTGGGGAGCTAACATAGTTACCTTTTGAGTAGAACTTATTGTGAATTGTAACCCATTTATTTATTTTTTATATTGATAAAAATTTTGCATGTTTCTCGTGCATCAGATGGATTGTAAATTTGATGACTGAAAAATTATATATGTGTTGTCCAAAAATTTATTTCAAAATCACAAAACCTTTAGTTATATTTGCATAAAAGTTTTGTTTTCTAAAACCTTTCTGGAGTTAAATGAATTGATATCCAATTTCCTTAAACGGTTTATACATATTTTAAAATTACATATAGTTGCTATGTGTTTGACACAACATTTGATGTATGTATTTGAAG
Source organism: Hylyphantes graminicola (assembly GCA_023701765.1). NCBI lineage: Eukaryota > Metazoa > Arthropoda > Arachnida > Araneae > Linyphiidae > Hylyphantes > Hylyphantes graminicola. The sequence continues at coordinate 40,889,674 of CM043115.1, read as the reverse complement.
AAATTTGCTTTTTACTATAGTATTAAATTATTAGTTGTGCATGAATAAATTTTTACACCTTTTGCTGTAAGCCTGTATTGGGTTTGTAATACCTAAATGGCCACTTCACTTTCAACGACAAAAAGTACAAATGACGGTTAAACTATGTAAAATATCCGGTGAAAATGAAATCTGTTGAAAAATGAATTTACATTGAACAGTTATTGTCATTTGCATTTCCTGTATATTTTTCTTTCCATTGTATTGTAGAAATTAATATCCTTTTTATAAAGTTGACTTACAGTTGCACTCAATTACTAGGATTTCTTTTACGAAACGATTTTGATGGTTTTGTGATTTGGTTGTGTTGATCGCATATCTTTTACGCTTGATGTTTAGTAGCACACTTTGACTGAAACCTTTGTATAGTGAAGTTATTAATCCATTAATGCCTTGTTGTGTTAATTTTTTTTTATCCTTCTATAAAATTTTTGATTTATCAATAAGATTAAAATATCTTATTCTACATTATTTAAAAACAAATCTGTGGCATTAATGGTTTATTAATGAAAACACTGTAACAACTCAAAAATATTATTTATTGATTTTAATATATAATTATATTTATTTATAGTTAAGCTTATGTTTTTTTAATGGATGCATTCCACATCCAAAATTGTCCTGTGCCTTATTTGTATTGATCTGAAGTGATTGATGTATTTTTACATAGACAACTGAAGCTCCCCATGCTGGTGTATAAGCAAATGTTATACACCCTGCAAATCTTGATGTTATTGTCGGAAGAGGCACCTGCATTAATTAAAAGCATCTGAAGGATACTAATATACAAACCTCTAGCTCTGGTTTTCTCAGCAACAAATATTTTTTTTAATTCGTAAATTTTATAATTTAACTCAATTTTAAAGTGTGGAGCATTCATTTATAATCTGCTAAAAAAGATAAAATTGAAAACAATTTAAAGAAATTAAATTTTCAGTTAAAATTTTAATATTATGCAATGGAAACAAAATTACAATTAAGCCAAGCTACATATCCCTTGCACCGTTAAGCCTAGTGTTTTCAAAACGAGTTAAAACAAAAAAATATTTCTGTTGGATTTTACACATTTTGGTTGTATTCTTAACATGTTATCATACCTCCAGGACCGCGTCGCTCAAGCTCAAGGAAAAAGTTGTGTTGAAGAAATCTAGCAGATTAATTTTGCTCATTCAAATTGTAAAAACTTTTTTTTTTCAGTTGAAATATTTTCGAGCAATGTCAGTTACCACTTGTTTCAAATTATATGTACCTTCCTTTGATCGGTGCTCTGTTCTCACGTGACATTGATTCGCCAATCCGGGCTTGAGAAAAAAAAATTTCATTCAGTATTTCTGTTGCCACTTAATATAATATGAAAAAGTTAAGCTTGATGTGCCCTACCCAACTTTAACTCCAAGTTTGCAAGGTGTGTTGCCAATATGTAAGTGCATTCACAACCCATGTAGCTTGTAAACGTGTTCTGTGTTGTCCCCTTATCGGTGCCTCAACTGAAGTGCTCATGTAAAAAGAAACTGCTTTCACGATATACTGAAAGCTACAAGATTCAGGTTATAAATGTAAATGAACTGAATAATAACGCTATTCAAATCGAAATGCCCAGTCACTAACTATGCAATACAATGAATAGGCACTTTTACAAAACAAGAATGTGCGAGTTATTATACAACATACCAGTATATGGCTGCTACTGTCTTCTACTTTGTTGCACGTTTTCACACTGGGGATGTTTTACATACAGTATTAAATTTTCCAGTGCTCTGGATTAGCCCAAATTTTTATTTACTTAAAAATTGATGAATTAAGATTCATTACTTTTTATCCTACTAAAAAAAAATATGAATTTCAATGTATGTCTGCCTTGTCTGAACTTTTATTTCTTTTCATATTAAAAACAAATCTTAATTAAACATTTGTATGTTTTTTTTGTGTAAAGTGCATCAATTTTTAATTAATAAATAAACATACCTGATATAAATGAATTATTTTACTTTTAATCAGTACTACAAACTTTACAAGGTCTGCTACGAGATACTAGTAGAGCTAAGATAATACTAGATAAGAGTTATGATGTTATTCACAGAAATTTACTCTTTCAAAGTAGCGTTAATTTGAATGATAGTCGCCCTAAAGCTACTGGCAGCAGGCGTCATAATTAGAACCAGGCAAGTGACATGACTCACTCACTACTTTGCATTACTTTACTACTCAGTGATTCACTACTTTGCATTTTCGAATATTTCCATTCTCCATGGAAACTAAATGATGTCATGAAAATCACTCATTGGTAGAAATACTTTTTTGCACGTTATTATAACAAATATTGTAAGCAAGCACGTTCCAAATAATACTTTATTAAGCTATTTTCATTATTTCACTCGACCTACGGTATCGTGAAATAAAAGCTACTCGCTTAATAAAGTACCATTTTCGGAACTAGTTGCTTAAATAACTATACTTTGAGTTAAACTGAGGATACAAAGTATCTCCTTTTGAAGAGGGGGGAGTATTAAGGGGTGTCGGTTGGTTTTATCTGGCCCATGTTAATTTGCCTAACTTTAGGAATTTTATTCTCAGGAACTAAATGAGATATCATTATGAACTTTTTATATTTTATTCCTAACATATAGCTCTTTGATTTAAACTGAGGAAACTTCGAAAGCCCATTTCACACCTGCACAACTACTTGCAACTGCAACTCGTGGTAACCTGGTTTTTCGGGTTCCACAAAAAAATATTTATCTCACAATTTGGCAAGTTTCATCTTTTAGAAAGCAAACTTTAATCAAACTATAGGCATCGTTTGCATCAAACAGAAATTTATCTTTCCGAACTTTTTTAATTAGATCAATTTCCATTTTTGCCATCCATTTACTACCCATTTTTAATTGCGCAGATTTTTGCAAGCAAGGAAAGTTGGCGTCGTAAAAAGTAAATAAACAACCAGTTGGCGAAGTCTAGTTCGCCACAATGCAGCCAAGGAAATACTGAGTACTGATTGGCTAAGGGTACATGCAACTGCGATTTTTTCGTGCTTGTATGAAAAAACTTCTTTTTGAGCAGAGATATTTAAAATTCCTCAGTTTAAATCAAAAAGCTATTAATGAGGAAGAAATAACAAAACAGCATCTACATATTTTGATGTGTTATATAGTTCCTGAGAAAATTGTTCCTAACTATTGAAAAACCATTATTTCAGAATGAACGTGCAACAATGCGTACCCTAAAATATCAGACTAAAAAAAAAGAGGCTCATTTTTAAATATCGGTTCAGTTCTTGTATCTGTTATCCGATTTAGTAATGTCGCCGTAACAAACAATAAAGGACTCCACCTGAGCTTCAATTCCAAATCGCTGTAGGAAAGCAACAAGCAGACAGAGGCTCCCAGACTTATTTTCAATACCACTAAGCATATAATGGGATTATGCATATATGGGATTATATATTCTTCGATGTAGTGTTGGTTTAGGCTTAATAAGTATTAGTGTGCGTTGGTTAGTTTTGCACTTAAAATCAAATGATTATATTGGAGATAAGTTTTTTTTTTTTTTTTTTAAGAAAGTGATGTATGTTATGAATGTAAATATCTATTTTCCTAGCCTTCAATTTGTCCCATTTTATTAGCTGTATGAATCTAACAAAAAAGGAAACTTGGTTATATTTTTTTTTTATATAAATTGTATTTGCTTGTGGTTTTCTAAGGAATTGTGAGGGAACAAACACCAACATCCAATCCCGCAACTTAAGAATTCAAATTGAAACTAGTCTTGAATATATTTATCGAAGTAATTCATGGAAAATTTAACAACATATCAAATTTAAACTATTTTTATACATTAGTTTGAGGGCATTCTTGCCTTAAAACTTGGTTGTAAGGAAACATTATTATAATGCTGCTGTGAAAATGTAAACAAGAGATTAAAATTTCAACTTAACAACCTATTTAGCTCTATTTCAATAACCAAAGTTACTAAAAATCTCAAAACAACGATTTCTAAACAACAAATCACAAAAGATCCAACGCTTTTATATAGTAGGTTTTGTATTGAACCTAATCGCGACACGTGTTTGGAGAGCTGTAGGATAACAAACCGCGTGACGGCACGTGAATATTGCCAATTGAGGGGGGCGGGGGGGGGGGGGGGGGAACTAGCTAAATTTAAAAAAATTTCCGCGTGAACACGGAAGGCAGAAGGAATTTATCAATTTGAGAGTCGAAAGATTAAATGTCTTGACTTTTTGAAGCTGTCAAACTTTCAGTGTTTCTGAACGCCATGGACTTCACCTTTGTCGGTGTGAATTTTTAAGATATGCCACGTTTCGACGCTATTTATGGTTTTAGACTACAAATATTTCTTTACTGCAATAAAAAAAAAGGGGGTTACTTGGAGATTATCGCCAGTCTATGTTTTTTAACATATTTCTCGAACAGATGTCTTTATATAGGTCACTATCATTTTTTTTCAGTCATCTTAAACGTTGGAGTCACTAGAGTTGAAGTAGGTATAACTTACTTTATAACCATCCTTTATTAATAATCGTATAGAATATTTATTAACATTTGTAACAGACAAATAAGGTTTTTATGTCAAATATTTCATATAGATAAAACGTTAGGAATGCATTCAAATCTAATACTGTGAATATGATTGTGTCATTACCAGCATAAACTACCCCACACTTTGCAGTAATGAAGTATATTTCAGAACATTTTCAGCTGTCATTTTCCTTTTCAAATAAGTTTCTCAAAAAGCTTGGAAACGAGTTTTATAATAACTGTTCCACTACATGAAATTTGTAAACCGTAACGTAAGCATATTGAAGGACGAATAAATTATCGCTAAACTTTCTTACCTTGTTGCCGAAATCTTCTCTCTGTGTTAACCCAACGGAGAAAAATGATTTTACAAGCGGAATTACTCCAAATGTATTAATATTTTTACACACACTCTTAAAACAAAAGAGTGAAATCCACTCCAGCTGGAGAAGTGCATTTTCGACACTGGAAAGGAGTGAATATTAACTCAGACTGAGTTAAAATCACTCGTTTGGAGTGATCCTGTCGGAGGTTTAACAAGTAACGGATCCACTCATATAGGGGAAGTGCATTTTCGACTCTGGAGGAGTGAAAATTAACTCAGACTGAGTTAAAATCGCTAGTTTGTTTTAAGAGTGCACTTTTTTAATAATAAATGTATAACCGGTTTAAATGTCTCAATAATTCTATAGCTTATTCAATTTTCATTCTGTTCATATCGTTTTTGTGCATAGAATTGTCCAGCTACGTTCCTTATACAAAAGTTTGTAAAAATATTTTAAACAGCTGAAGTAATTTAGCTTTGAAAATTATTTTCAAGTATGGGATGAACACAGAAGACTTGGGTTTGGCGATCCCACTTTCAGTCCTACCATCCCTTAACGAATAAAAAAAATTCAAAATATTCTCAAGCAAAATTTATTGTACACATGAATTCTTGCAATTTATTTGGATTTAATAACTAAAAAAAAATAAGCAACACGATATAAAAATATAGTTAACACATTTTTTTCCTTTTCTCCCTACTATTGTATAGGATACTTACAGGATAGAATTCAAACTCAAAAGTTAATGATAGAAGATATTTTCAATTGATGGCACAATTCTTAGAGTTTTCTAATTGTATATGTTTGGTTTAACATTCACACGCACTCACAAATCATGATTTGCGTTTTATTGCATTCTATATTGAAAAACACACACCTTAAAACTATTATTTTAGTGTTGCAACTTATGATAGTCGATACTTTCAATCAGTTTATTAATGCAGTTAGGGTATTAAATGATCAATGTATTAAATTAATGGTTTTATAATTGCTTGCAAAGTGGCGATGTCTAAAGCCACCTTGAAAAGATTTTGGTTAGAAGTAGAGAAATCGGCAATCTTAAATATGTAATTTTACAATACTTAAATTTTGAATAAAATGAAATCTAGAATATAGCTCTGGTGATTCATAAAGGGTAGCGAACATTTTTTTAAAAACCAAATTTATTGATAATCGCCACCTCATGCATTGAAATGTATAGCGGAAACTGTTTAAAAATTAGCTCCTTATGAAGAACTAGAGATGTTAATTTTATTGTTCGTTTCTAGATATTTGTTTTGAGAATATTATGAAACTTCTAGTCATTTCCGATTAATCTACTTTAGACGATTAGCACGCAAGGAAGAGTGGGAATATTGGATATGTATTGATCGCATAGTTGATTTTTCCAATAAAAATTACTTTAATAACTCCACTATTGTACTCAGACTACATGAATAAACTGAAATGTGTACACTTATTTGAAATAGTTGTTTATTTAGTGCAATAGAACCTATTGAATTACATCATTTATTTTATATGTACTAATTATACTCATTATTTATTTCAAATGCATAAATTCATCATTTTAACTGCATAAATTCATCATTTTAACTGCATAAATTCATCATTTTAACTGCACAAATTCCATTAATTGTATTGCATCAATTGATTCAATTATGTTGTAATAATTTAAAAAAAATTTTCAACCTTTTTCCCCGCGAAAAAAAAATTGTAGTTGCGCAACAGGTAAAATGTGAAGCCTTAAAAAGTAGTAGCAAATTAAACGATAAGAGAAGTAGCTCACTGTTTCCAAGTCAACAATTAACGATATAGAATGATCTTGACAAATTTAAATGATAATCTAATGCTATTTTAAATTTGTCTGAACTAACGTAATAGTAAAAAATATCAAGATTTTTATAGATATAAATGAATTGCTAAAAGTAAAATGATGTAAAGAATAATATAAAGAAAGATTTTCGAACTTTTTCATTAAAATGTTGAAATGGGGGGGGGGGGGGTCTTCATTGTACTTCAAGCCTTTTAACATTTAGCAATTTACTTTGATATAAGCTTCATTTTTATAATCATATGTCAACATGATGCAATGTTTGAAGTAGAGAAAGAAGTTAGCGAGTCTCCAAATACCGGCAAAGCAAAGCCCCAAAGATCGGTTCATCGCAAATAGTCGGAATTGGGTTAATGGCGAACTGTGGAAAATAAGTAAATTACGAAACATTTAAGAAGTAAATCGTAGATCCACGTTATCGAGATATAGCAATTACTAAGATTTTCGTGTATTCATGCTTAAAATTGATAGCAATAAAAGCTTTAAAAAAAAAAGGAAAATTGAAAAATATCCCAATCTGCAAGTTGAAATTTCAAGCATTCACTGTTATTAGAGAACGGCGAACAGCAAAATCTCAAAAATTATAAACTCGCCTTTTTTTTTAAATCGAGAAAAGATTAAATGCCGTACAATCAAATCCTTGAAGATAAGCAAACCCGAAATTCCCCTGTAGCAACTCGTTGCACTTTTAAAGGGAGTCGGATGGTTCTATCTCGCCCATGTTAATTTACATAACCTTAGGAACATTTTTCTCAGGAACTATGCGAGATATCATTATGAACTTTTTTATATTTTGTTCCTTACATATAGCTTTTTGATTTAAACTGATGATTTTTTTAAAATATTAAAAAAATACTTTTACAGTGAATTTTTTAAAAATATGCATTGAAAAATTCAAAAACCAGCTTTAAAGTATTATATTTTTTTTAGAAGAAACATTTAAAATTCCTTAGTTTAAATCGGAGCTATTAACGGGGAAGAAATAACAAAACAAAATATGTTGATATATTTTATAGTTCCTGAGAAAAATGTTCCTAACTGTTGCAAAACTTAATATTTTGGGAAACGCAAAAGGAAAGTAAGGTGTTAGACTTGATATTAGAAGTTTCTCAAAAATGCATAAAAAAGGAAACCACTAGAAATCAATAATCTTGGTCTTCAATTAAAGCATAAGAGAAGCAAAGTATAAAAAGAAGGAAAAACAGAAAACCGACATACTTGACCTCAAACACCTATCCGACCCCCCTTAAATCGGCAAAGCGAACGTTTTAAAATCAGCTTAATTCTTACCTTTGAAAGCCATTAATTCTAAATAAATGACAAAATGAGTATTTAAAGTATAGGTTTATATGTATTAAGAAATTTTTAAAAATTGACTAGTTTTATTTGCTAATATTTTATAAAAATGTATAATAGGGACGAAAAATAAAGTAAGATTAACTGAAACTGAAAAAAAAAAATATATATTCTTGGGCGATCTAATTTGTCGAACAAAAAGTCCTTGGATTATGGAAATCCAAGGATTGTCTGTTTAGTTACCTAGTTATTGTCTGTTACACACTAATCATGAACCCTTGCTTTTCGGATACCAAACGGGTTCAACCACAGAGTAGGGGAGAGTGTTGTACCTTGGGACAATTTTTACATTTTAATTTTTTTCTTCGATAATTATTGTCAAAATAAAAATTTCAAAGCAGCATTTCAACACACCAATATATTCCTCTATAATATATTTTTTTAAATTCTGGCAGCTTGAAATTAAAAAATTGCCACTCATTTAAAGTAGAGAGGATAAACTGTCCCAAGGTACAACATCATGTTGTACCTTGGGACATGCTTTATAATTCAGTCAATAGTCATACACTTGAACTAATTTGTGTCAGGAAACAAACTTAATTTCAAAATACATCAGAAAATGTGCTCTTAGAAAATTTCATCACACGGAAGGAAAAAGATTTATCAGGTGTTGCCAGAATTATATTTTCAAACTTCATTCATTATAAAATATATCCAAAACAAAGTTGAGTTGTATATTACATGTTTTGTGGAATTGCTCTTAAAATAAATAATAAAGATATTTTTATTTATCCAAATTATTAAGAATTTAATCAAATTATTAATACTGTCCCAAGGTACAACACACTACATGGTTTAAATAAAAGCAAGATAGTGGCCAATCCAAATGCATTATCATTATTTTCTCATAACCAAAATATTTTAAAATATTCTCTTTTATGAAGAAAATAAAATGCAGTTGACCTTTTGTAAGAGTACTAAGGTAAAAAATTATATTAGAATGAGAAAAATATTTATTTTGGGGTAATGAAATATTATTTTTTGTCACCATTTCATCAATTCAATGATGCTAGTGTTAAATTTTATTATGATGATGTCTGTTGGTTAAGGCTACTATTAGAAATAAACAATGCATGAATATTGCCAATAGATTCTTAGAAATTGTCAGTGTCCCAAGGTACAAGCGTCCCAAGGTACAACACTCTCCCCTACACCGAATATGCGAGTTCGAGAATTGAGAGTATCCTTTTATCACCATACACACAATATATCGTTAGGTATTAGTTCAGAACCACAACTTTTCAGGGTGAATATTTTTCGGTCTTGCGTTCAGTCGTGTTAAAAAATGGTGTTTTCGGTTGTGTGGAAAACCAAGGATTGTTTGTTTAGTTACTAATCGCCTGTTACGAAACTAATCATGAATTCTTCCTTTTCGAATTGCAAACGAGTTCAAACACAGAGTACGTCGAATTTGTCAATAAGTTCGAGCGGTGCGAGTATCGTATATCACTTTTCTACTATATACAAAATAAGTAAAATTAGGCATTTATTTAAAACCATAACTTTGAGGAGTGAATATTTTAATGAAAGATACGTGTTCGGTCATGTTATACGTGCATGGTAAGCCAATGAATGCTTCCTTAGTTAGTAATCGTCTGTTACGCACTAATAATGAATTCTTGCTTTTCAAATTGCAAAACGGTTCAACCACAGAGTACACCGGATTTGTGATTTCGAGAGTTGCAAGTATCTTTTATCACACTTCCACTATACACAAAATATGAAGAGTTAAGCACTTTTTTTAAACGATAACTTTGCGGGTGAATATTATTTGAATGAAAGAGGTGTTCGGTCCTGTTGCGCACTAATCATGAATTCTTGCTTTTCAGATTGCAAACGGGTTCAACCACAGAGCACACACGAACTTGTAAATGAATTTGAGAGTTGCAAGTGTCCTCTATCACTTTTTCACTATACCCAAAATATTTTGAGTTAAGTATTAGTTCGGAACAACCATAATTTTGAGGGTAGACTATTTTAAAAAGAGACACATAAAAACAAACTAATGGCAATGTAAAACAGTTCGCACGAATAGTAAATGCAGTAAAAAAGACACCACAGTTACAATAAAAAGAAACATTTATAAAACGCTTGGCAATTTTTCTCGAAAATGATTTTTTTCTAAGATTTTTAAAAAGTGAAAGCATTCGGATTTTTGCGTCGTAGACAAATATATTACAGAAAGAAATGCATAAAAAACTATGGTGTACTGTAATCGATTTACATACACTGAAACAAACATATAAACAAATTCAAATTATGATTTGAATACAAATGATAAATTATGGTATTCAATTGACTCTTTAAAATATGGTATCCAATCCATGTTTGAAGAGAAAAAGAGCTTGCAGAAAAAAGTTATTCAAGTTTTACTATTTCATACAGGAACTGATGTTGTGGTTATTAACTGTGTGAATTATTCTCATAATTATACCAAGTAAAAAAAAATTAGCAATACTTTCATTGTTATCATAAAAGTAATCAGTTAGCCAATTTAAACACTCAAATTTCTAATATGGAATTAAATGTAATTTGAAAAGGAGATTTTTTTTAAAAATTCTAATGTAAATGTAAACATTACCTTAGCTTAAATATTGTGTAAACACATTTAAAAAAAAAAACAACATTTTGCAGAATTTTCATTGCTTAAATTGAATATTAATTTTTCCCTAGAATACTGGTTTCATTCTTTAGATATCGGTTCAAATATAAAGTATTTAAATTTTGAACACTTATATAAACTTAATGTGCTATATAATTTTATGAGTATGCCTATTTTTACACATAAAATTGCCTTTAAAAAACTTGCCAAAAATACAGACATAAATGTTTCAAATTATTTATTTTGAAGACTTTTACAAATTAGGTAAAAAAAAGTAACAAAAAAAATAAATTCATAGAAATTAGATTCCTTGAAGTGCAGAAATCAGCAACTCTACTGTGTTTTTGATATAGAAGGACAAAAGAAAATTGCATATCACTTATTTCTAATCAGGCATATTTTATTACCTTTCACAATACTTAACATTACATGAACATGGGACAATGTAGAGATGGAAGAGACACAAACTTATCTACTTCAGGAATTAAGATGACATCGAGATAGAAACAATTCAATAGCGACGAGGTCCGCCCATGCCACCCATGTTTTGCGATCCGCCGTAACCGCCCTGACGTGGCGGCATATTATTCCCCATATTCCCCGAGTTATTGTACGATCCTCCGAAATTACCTGGACCACTGCCACCCTGGAATTTTCCGTACTGATTCGGACCAGAATAGCCTCCTGAGCCCATACCCGGAGGGGGACGATCCATCCTGCCAAGGTCGGACATTCTGGGCGCACCCATACCGGAGTCCGTCATTCCCCCACCGCCGCTGTTGAACCCTCGGCCAGAATTCATGCCGCCCATGTCTCCGTAACCGCTCCTCTGAGATCCCATCCCCATCATGTCGGATCCTTGACCCGGTCTGCCCATGTCTGACAAATTGCCGCCCGGACGCCCCATATCGGATAAATCCCTCTGTGGTCCCGGTCCGCCTAAGTCGGAAGACATGGGACCTGGTCCCCGCTGAGGTCCTGGCCTACCCAGATTTGACATACCGCCGTCCTGTCCCCGAGGGTGGGCCATGGGCATGCTGCCAGAACCCCTCATTTGATCCCCACCAGGGATATTGGATAAACCCCCAGGTCCACGAGGACCCAAGTTACCACGCTGCATTTCCATGGGTTCGTTGGAAGAAGACCCCATTCCATGAACGCTGGTGATAGACTTAGAAGCATTTCCAGAGAGGCTATTGTTGGGTGTAGAGCCTGAACTAGTCATGGAGATACTTTTCAACAGGTTAGGACCACTCTGCATCAAGTTATCTAGAGCCTTTTGGACACTTGCATTGTCAAAGTTTATGAAAGTTGGAGATGTCCCATCACTTGGGGGATTGGTCACTGCAGCAGAGGAAGAGAAAGGAGCATCTGCCCTTGCTGCACTTTTTTCTACCCCTAGACCATCTTGAGGAGATGTATTAGATTTAAGTCCTGCCATTCCAGAGGATCCTAAACCTGCCTGAGAACGCATGTTATTAAGATCATCTCCCATTCTTGATTGGTCAGACCTAGGTGGAGGTAAATTGACATTTGGCAACCCTGAACTTAAGCCTTGAGAATTTCCAATAGGTGATGGTGCGCCTTGATTCATTATGTTAATGATGCGGTTTTGAAGATCTTGTTCTTTCTTTGAAACATCAATATCATCTTCTGTAAAAAGAAATAAATTATAATTAATGTAACGAAACTAATAATTAGTGCATAAACATTGAAAAAAAAAACCTTTGCATGTCTGTAGGAAAAAAAACAAATTAGTTTCTTTCATTCTAGTCCTTTATTAAAGATTTAACAATCTATAACTATTATAATAACAAACTTTTTTGATTATATTTAACAACTTTTAACACTCCTTTTTAGCCTAATAATTTTTAAGTTAATTATTGAACAATATTTAAAAGATGAAATGATTTTTAAATCTCTCACTGAAGTAATACCCAACATAGCAAAATACTTACTTGGTTTGAAGGGGACATCAAGTTTGATATCCGAAGCCGGGATAGGTGCCCTGCTGAGAACTCTGTCCCCGCCTGGCGTTGCCTTCATTTTATCCCTTCGATCGGACAAATATCGAATCACGTCGGAGATCTCAGCGAGGGAAACCCATCGCCCGTCGGCTAACATACGCAGAAGAAATTGAATTTCACGATCGGCCGCAACACCTCCCACGTAAGGTCCCCTCTCGGCTCGTTCGCGTTCCATGGTCTCTTTTTGTGCACGAATGTGTTCGTGGAAGTTACGAGCGACCAACTTTAGTGCATCCTCTAAGGGCATATTACGATGTTCTGCAAACAAACAATGAATACTTAGTCACAGACATGCTGAAGAATGACTAAAATCAGGTGTTATAAAAAGTGCATACATACATGTGAGTAAACTGAAAACAATAATTTCACAAAAGAACAGCACACAAATATGAATTATTCAAATAAAAATTTTGGGTTAAACATTGAATAATATATTAATTAAATTCGTATAAGACAGTATTGGCTATTGAGTTTGCAACTCCAATATGATTACTTGAGAATGAACAGCAAAATAGAAGAAATGCAGTAAGGATCACAATACTTTTAACAGTGGTATATTGATGATTCCCAGTTACAAAGGTGGTAAAAATATTCACAGGAGTAATAATTAAAAAGTTGGTTAAAGTGAAAGTCGTATTGGCTGTCATAAAATCCTTTATTTGCAGAGAAATAATGATAACGAGTCTTTCCTTCTTGGGATCAACACACATTTGTGACGTACAACAAGTTTGATGCGAAAGTTTTTTTTGAAGATGATTAATTTTCATGATTACCTTCATCTAACAATAACGTTTCTGCTTCTGTTAGTTATAAACACGGATTACACATCGAGTGCTTATCAACGCGAGGTTGTGCAGCCCGTTATCGGCTTGCTTTTAATAAAAAGGAAATCACACATTTTAACCGAGTTTGCGCAGTCCGTTAGCGGTTCGCTATGAATACAAACACAAAGGAAATCGCACATTTTTTCCGATGTTGTGCAACCTTTTAGCGGTTCGCTATGAATACAACATAAAGAAAATCCCACATTTTATCCGAGAATGTGCAGCCAGAGAGCGGTTCGCTTTGAAAACAAACATAAAGGAAATCGCACATTTTATCCGAGTTTGCGCAGTCCGTTAGCGGTTCGCTATGAATACAAACACAAAGAAAATCGCACATTTTTTCAGAGGTTGTGCAACCTTTTAGCGGTTCGCTATGAAAACAAACATAAAGGAAATCGCACCTTTTATCCAAGGATATGCAGCCCGTTAGCGGTTCAATATGAATACAAACATAAAGGAAATTGCACATTTTATCCGAGGTTGTGCAGCCCATTAGCAGTTCGCTTAGAAAACAAACATAAACGAAATCACACATTTTATCCGAGGTTGTGCAGCTTGTTATTGGCTCGCTTTGAATACAAACACAAAGGAAATCGCACATTTTATTAATAGTCGCCCACATACTTTATATTTCGGTACACTTTCCGTGATTGTCATAAAGTAAATTTAGTGGTAACACATACCTCCTTTGACGATCCTTTTATTAAAAAGGAAAACATATTCGCCAACACACTTCTTATTCAGAAATTCTTATTAACATCTCACCTAGATTTTAGTCGATATTTTACAACACAGATTATCTTATATACAGTTAAATATTTAGGTTGATCTTTACATAAAAGTTAAATTCCTGTGTACTGTAATAATTGACTGAGGAAGTCACACAGAAACAATGTTAACAAATAAGTGCTTAATTGCTTTGGAAGAAATTAAATCGGCCTGAATTTTTCAGAACAAAACAAAATAATAAAATAAACTGAAACAAAATGCAGACATGTGTAAATATTTGAATCCCTGCACTTCTAATAATGAATAATTTAATTATTAATTGCAAAAGATTTTTTAAAAATAAAAACGGAACATCAATTAGTAAAAAAAAGTAGAAAGTCGAAATGCACAAAGATTAAGTCAAAATTGCCACAACCCAAAAATAATAAATGTTGTACACACTGCAACATGTTACAACTTCTAAGAAAATCAGGATATCTACGATGAATCGTCAGTTTAAATTCAATTGCTTTTCTTAATTGGTGTCCTTTAAAATTTTCCTAATTTTCTGCAGAATGTACTACTCCAAATGAACTTAATAAAAGTACTATTTGTATACATGCATTATAAGTGTATTACATTATACAATTAGATTAATTTTAAGATGTTATTTTTTTAAAACTATTCATGGGTTCAATGTAATTTTTTAATTTTGCAGGTTAACATAAAATTCGGTTAACACGAAATGTTTCAGTGCTCCCTTCGAATTCACGCTTACAGGGTTCGAATGTATATGTTACCGTTAACACTCGGAATCAGCTAGAACTAGAAATAACTAGTGAAAACTAGTTTTAACTTAAACCATTAGTTAAAACAAGTTTACATTAGCTAAAAGCACTTATCCCCAGCTAATATTAGTTTTGACTAAATAGATTTGTTTAAAATAGTTTTAACTATAAAAACTTACATTTACATAAAGCTAGAATTAACGAATAATTGCAGGATATAATATAATAAGTTTGTATTAGTCGAGTTAATTATTGCTCAGATACAATGAAGGCGCTTTGGTTATTGGACGAGTCTCCATTTAGGTCAGTACAGTGCAATTTTTAAGGACTTCATTGTCGCAATAAGATTTAAAAATTCCTCTGTTTGGACATTTAATAATGGATTCATGCTTAATTTATAAAGTAAAGTGGAGATTTTAAATTTCCAAGAACATAAATAACAAACTAATCGTATTACCTTTTCTTTTTACAGAAATTAACATTCAAAATAAATTAAAAGTCAAGCATTCAACAGTTAATACTAGTTTTATCTAAAACAAGGGTAGATAATTGTAGTTTTTGATTATTACAACTAGTTTTAACCAAAACAAATGGTCAAAACTTGTATGAGATAGGGGGTCTATTTTTAGCTATCGGTTAAAACTAGTTCTCACTAGTTTGTTCTAGTTTCAGCTGATTTCGGGTTGTAACGGTAACATATATACAGTTTATTTACATCACAATATATCAATAACTACTTATAAAGTATTATTACAGTACAACAGCGATTTGGTCACCCTTATGTTAGAAAGACAGCTTTGGAAATCAGCATTTTTAAGAGCGAAAATTCAAAAGAGTTGAAAATCATGTCATTGTTTGTTTGTAACGATTAAAGGGACCCCTTATCGGGCAAGTAAATAGTTCCTATTGCCAAGTGCAATTATTTTGTAAAACAGGTACTGAAAACTTCGAAATCCTAATTAGTTTAACACATTTTTTTAATCTATTTTTGTTAACATAACAGAGTGCAGGAATATGAAAGAAGTGTCAATAAGGAACCAATCTGAAAAAAATATATATTCGGACACTAGGCTTGGTGTTATCGACCGTGATTCAGGGCTCGGGCTGCTAGATTTCGAAATCTTTCATTTATGCGTCATTGACTTATAACGTTAGTCACTGGTGCAGTTCTAGTGTGATGAAAATTCTTCGCAATTAAGTGCCAAGTCAGTTTTAAAAATACCCTTGAAATATCTTTATTACACGAACTTTACATTTGTATCAATCTATTTATCATTTCCCCTGCTTTAATAGTTTTTAAAAATGCATCAATATCAAGTGATATGGATTTGTGAGGTAATTTTTTTCCCTTCTACCAGTTGTAAAGTAACTGCAAAGAAAGGTTTTTATGAAAATTATTGTAGGATTGCATTCAAAAGTTCAAAAAGGTGTATAACACAGATAGATACGCAAGAATATCAAAAGTAGACTTTTTAGTCAATAATTGGGAGAATACAAGACGTGGGACACTTAGCACATTCAACAAATATCCTGACTGAACAAGCAATTTATAGCTATTTAAGGCAATTTTCTGGTGTTTAAAAAATAAGCAACTTAAATGCATATATTTTGTGATAAAGTATTGACAAATAAATAGAGGAAAATTTCAATGCACCATAAGATAAATGATGTACTTGTTTGTAAAAAGATTATAGAAACAATGAATTTCCTCCGAAAAGTTCCATTCCATTCCCCCATTTCCGAAACTTGCACAAAAATATTCAACGAAAATCGCAAGACAGAAAACAGCACTACATTTCGCATACACTTCATTAAAATGAAATTTAACATGAGCACGACTTTCTGTCATGAATAATAAATTGTTAATGTGAGCGAGGTTTTTCGATATAAATTAGTAAAGCCGGTTTCTTTTTAGGTTGTTTAGTTTAAAATCATATCAGAGAGGAAACAAGAGATTTCAGATCAAGTCAACTGCTGAATCAATAGAAATTTGCATTGGAGAACTAGCAAGTTTTAATGAAAATAACTGGAATTTACATGCCTGTTTTTCTAAAAAGTAAATTCTTTTCCGGTCTGAAGTTATTCAGAACACGTTTCGTAGTTTAGCGTATCCATACAGTAGTTATTTACATGCCCACTTTTTCTAAAAAATAAATTATTTTCCGGTTTGAAATTATTCAGAACGTATTTTTGTAGTTTAGAGTTTCATACAGAAGTTATTGAGAAATAATATACCAATGGAGAAGAAAGCCAAGTGAGTCTGACATCACAATTCTGCTGTGGGATAGAAAAAGCAGTATCTGTAAACTTGGTAAATTGTAGTTAGGCTGATAGGTTAGTGTAGGCTGACCCCTTTCCCTTTCTTCAGGTACCCAATTAAGGAAATGCGAGTTGGGTATGATGGGGGCATTCATACTAAATGTCCCACGTCAGCCCTGGTCCATTGTTGTAAGCACACTATAATTCGAGTCTGTTACAAACTATAGTAAAAGACCCCCCGCGATTAAGTTTGTAATCGGTTTGTATAGCCATAATATATCAGAATATAATCTTAGGAAAGGTATGAAATAAAATTCAGAATTTTAACCATTATGCCACAGAAGTAGACAGACCCAAATCATTCTTAATAGCCCGCTCACACAATAACGAAACACAGTGTGACGTAACAGAGCCGAGCAGTGCTTGTGTTCAATCTGTTGTCGGAAAAAAACCCATAAAAGCTAAACAAACAAAAAACGGGTCAGGTGGGGCAAAATAGGTCAAAAACAGCACATTTTGCATTCTTACCTTCAGATCAATAAAAAAATAAATTTTAATAGAGTAAAAATATTGAAAACAAATGAACATTTCTCTTAACATTTAAATGAAATTTCTCTGAATAAAAGACTTATGGATATTGATAAATGTGTTAGGAAAAAGTGCTGCCAATGAATTATTTTATCCCATGGGCAGGGTAAAAAAGTCATGCTTTAAAAACATCTTCAATTACTCAAATTTAAAAATTTCTTTTTAACATTGTTAAGAAACCAATCAGATAAGATGATAAAAATCCTCACAAGAAGAGCCCCCTGAGGATCAAACTTGGGCCAGGAATTACTATGTATTACAATTTTAGAAGCATCTCCATCCAAAACCTCATCTCTTTAAGAGAAAATGAAATAGAAACTTTCTTTTTCGCTTGAAAATATGACTGTGCATAACTTGAATTTGTGAAATAATACCAAGGAAATAACTTCTTGGTTTATCCCCCAAAACTCGACCTAGACCCCCTTTCCTACTTGTAGTGAATTGAAATTGTTGATTGAATTTCTTCTCTGTTTCCCTAAGAAGTTGAAGTAGTTAAAATTTCTTCCATTTCTTGCTGGATAAGTTTTCTCTTTTCCTTGCATTCTACACGGCTTTCTTGCAAGGAATTGACAGTTTTGAGAAGTATCGCTATGGTTGCAGATTTGATGTGCTTTAAAGCCGAAACTAAACTTGACCAATTTTGAAAGGTAGCCCAAACATTCTGACTTGTAGCGGTTACCGACGTAGATGATGCTTCTGCAACAGCTTGACTTTTTAATTGTAGAAGTGATTTGGATTGATACAACATCTGGAATTGTGCCTGGAACATGGTTTCTAAGCATTTGTTTGCATACAATATCTTTCAAGGAAATATCCCACTTCTTTAGAATCCACGAACATTGTTTTCGGATTGAATTCTTGAAAATGGTTTTCATTAATGAAGGGGACAATTACATTACACATTATAACACACTATAATAGATAATTACATTACATTATAATAGATAATTATCACATGTTCTAAATATTGTTTTAAAGGGGACAACTGCTGATTAAGGTCTTTGAAGTGAATAGCCCCAACAAAAGTTTTTTCCAATTATATTTGTTTTAATTTTGAAAAACACAGAAATCTGTATCAAATTAAAACCGGGTGTGTCGGCTAGTGACGTCATAAGCTCCTTTCTTTTTTTTCTATAGCTTGGTTTTCAAGTGTTTTTCATGTTGTGTATAGAGTTGAGCGTCTTCGGTTTAAAACATGATTTTAAATAGTTAATTTTACTGCAGATCTCATTGACATTAAAAACATACAGTTAAGGCCAAGAAAACATTTTGCGGTTGACTCTTTAAATTTAAAATGTCTTCATTCATCAAAATGTTCCTTTCTCATAATTGAAAAGTTTAAGACAAATTTCATAGAATGTTTGAAATGGAACAGTTAGATGCGGTAATACATGCTTTTTTTAATATCAGTTTTTAGTTATAAGATTTTTTTTTTTTTGCAAGAACTGTCACAAATTATTTTCATAGATTTGATGTAATTATTAAAATACTAGCAAATACAGTGAATCAAATTTTTATTACTAATTTTTATTTGCTATCTTTAACTGAAAGGAATTTGTAAAAACTTTGAGCTCAAGTTGTAAGGTCGTTGCAATTGCAAACAAGGAATTTCTGAATAAGTTAACATTTAGCATTGTCTGTTTCTTCCGTTATAATCATTTTATTGACAGCTAGGTAAAAAAAAATAAAGTGCACCAATAAAAATCGATATCTGAAGTGTTATTGATTTATAATTTGTTAATTTTTATACCTAAGAAATAAAAGTTCAAATTTAGATCATTTTTAAGCTTTTCACCATTTTGAATGTTTTTGCTTTAGTTTTTATTGTAAACTCATAACGATCAGTTTTAAAGGCAAAAAACTTGCTACTTTTAAAAACCTTCGAAAGTAAAACGTGCATAAAAAACAATGAGACTAACTAAACACACAATGGACTATGTTGTGACCATTATCGTGTACAAAGAAGTTTAATTTAAAAGAGAACATCCTTTCACAGGGCAAGCAAGACAAGCATTAGTTATCTAACACAGAGATAGATGCAACATTAAGTATGCCTACAAAGGTCAACATAAGAGAAATAGCCAATTTGCATTCCAACCAATATTTTATATTTTAATATTACTTTGAAAAAGTACATCTTAAACTAACTATTTTACTTAATCGACTTTTTTGGTTTAAATCCTAATAAAATCAACACATCGAGTTTATTTTTTACTTGGAACGGTTTTCAAGTCGAATATGTAACCATTACTGACGATGCTTGTTTTGCAAAGGTATCTATTGGTTTTATATTTTCATAACAAAAATACTTAGAATGAAAAATAGAAATTACTTTTTAAACTGTTTTTTTTATCATTATGCAACAGATTTAAAACATTTACTTGATGTTCCCAAAATATGCAAGTCCCCAGTTAGCATTCCAGATTGCAACATCAACTTTCGAAAAAGTTCCGGGTTGAAAACGTCTTTTTCAGGAAAAAATAAAATATGTATTTGATTTATCCACGTAGACTGTTTACAAAGTTTCATGCTGCATGGCAACTTCAAATATTCCGGTGGTAAAACAAGTAAGAATGCAGATTGGTAATGCATTCTAAAATAACAGAAATATGTAATAAATGTTTTTATAATAAATGATAGTTTTCACGAACATCGAATCCAAAGTGATTTTCAGTTTGACAACATGATAAATACATACGAAAAAATTCTATATTTTAAATACATGCGCGATTGTGTTACCACTAATTTGCAAACATGTGCTGAAGACACTATAGGATAGTTTTTCCCTACATTTAGAAGTTTTAATGAATGATAGACATTATAATTTAATCGTCAGACCTGTAAAGGCTTGGCATATATGTAAATAGTTCTTTTCATAATATTGACCCATAACTGTATTTGAATCTACCGGCAACACCATTTCGCAGAAGGCATCCATTGAAAAATTAAATAAGTATTTGCTATCAATGTAAAATACTTATTTATCAACACATTTGCTTTGAATAGAAATAAGTCATAATGCAACCCTATAAAGACCATGCAGCGGACACAAGTTTTAAATATAGCTACAGCTTATTGAAGTGAGGCTTATTTTGAAACTCTGTTTAAGTTGATTGGAACATATTTTCCCCATTTTTTATATTTAATTACTAAAGATTGAAAAAGCAATATTTTGAACCCAACAAATATTGAAAAACAATGCCAACCACAACTATAGTAAATTCATAAATATTAACAAATACTAAAAAATCAGCATTATGTAATTCAAGGAAATTGGGGTCCCACTTGGGCACCGACATAACAGAATAAGTGAAGTATAAAATCAAAGTATTAATGTCCCATATCGTTTAGAAATCGCAGAACTCTAAGATCTGGAAATTGTAGAAACGCAGTGAGTGCTGTATCCAAGAAACATGAACGTATCAGGCGCAAGCAATAGGGTTATCGACTTTGGTAAGTATGCAACAACTATGATCAAGAAAACGCACGCATAAAACAATCGGAAAACACAAAGAACTAAATGTAAAAAAAAAAATAATAATATAATAGTTGTGTAGTGGCGATACAATCGTTGACATTCCAGTGATATATTGCTACGAGCGAGTATTTTTGTCTACCATGTGCCCTTGTTACATCTATGTGGGCAATGAAGCGTTTGTTTTAAAAGAGATGGTTTTAAAATCGATACCGAAATAATGTTTTAAAACAAAACAACAAAGCGAATTCTGTAAGAACTAATGGCTTCGATCAGCTTCAGAGATGAAAAAATAAAAATTCTGAAAACACACAAAGAACTAAAAATAACAAAAAAATATTATAGTGATGCAGTGGCAGCACAATCGTTGACGTTCTAGTTATATTGCTGCTAGCGAGTAGTGATAATTTTTACTGAAATGATGCTTTTAAAAGAGACACCAAAGCGAATTCTGAAAACTTGTGCATACCTCTAAAATCATATCGTAATAACGCTACAATTTCCGATGTCCCATTTATATATTTAAAACGAAAGAGTAGGGATAGGCGGTTATAGGAGTCAAGCATACTTGTTATGCCTATGTGACAATGAGACATTTGTTCTACAAGAGATGATCTTTATTTCTATTGAAATGACGTTTTCTAACGAGACACCAAAGCGAATTCGGCAAACCCGTTAAGACCTTTAAATTCACATTGTAATGGCGTGGCTCTACGATTTTCGAGTTGTTTCGTTTTTCGTTGTCGAGAGTTAGATAACTGTGAGCGAGTAGTGATCAGCAGTTGTCGGAATCATGCATACCAGGGCTCGAAAATTATATTGCCCAACATGCCCGGGGCATGTAAAAATTCCAATTGGGCATGTATTTTTTCGCCTCACATGCCCGGCCGGGCATGTAAACATTTCATCAAAAATACCTTTCCATAAATTTAAATAAACATTTTGCGTTTTTATAAATCCCCAACATATCCATTTGTTGCTTTTTGAAAATTGATAATTTTAATCTTAAATCGAAATTAGTTACTTCACAATGTTGTCATTATGGCATCAAATAGAAATTCTTCATCAATAAAATTCTGGTGGGCGCCGGGAATGTCCCCACTTTCTACAATTTTCGAATTCCTTGTTACTTTGGCAAGGTTTCTTAAGGTATAACAGTTTGATATATTTTTAGTTAACAGTGATAAAATCTGGAATTTTCTGTAAATTCCCTGGGAAAACCTGGATAAGTCAGAGAATTTGGTTTTCCAACTTACATAATGTTTTCTTTTTCCTCTCCTTCTTTCGCTCGACCTGCGCTTGGGCATGCAAAAGTTTTATTTGGGCATGTATTTCCAAGACTAACATGCCCGACAGGGCATGTAAAAATTTTAAGATTTTTCTAGCCCTGATGCATACCCATTATGCCTATGTGGCAATGAAGCATTTACATTAAAAGGGATGCAATTTGAAATCTTTACCGAAATGACATTTTTAAACACAACTCTGCAACCTGTGAATGCCTCTAAATTTACATATTAGTGAAGCTACAATGATTGACATTCCAGTATTACATTGGTTAGTATTTGTCCAAATGATTGTCCGTTTGTTATGCCTATGTGGCAATGAGGGTTTTAAAAGAGAAGATCTTTATCTTTACTGCAAAGGCATTTTTATACACCTAAACGAATTTCGAAAACCAGTGACGACCTCTAAATTAATAGTATAGTGGTACTACGATGTCCCAACACATTCCATCCAGCAGTATTTGTTGGAATCAAGCATACATGTTATGCCTATGTGCCAAAGAAGTGTTTGTTTTAAGAGAGATGAACTTTGAAATCTTTACTGAAAGCCGAAACGTTTTTAAACGAAACATCAAAGAGAATTCTGCAAAGACTTTGAATCACTTGGATAACATTAAACATCTAAATATACGGTTTTAAAACAATTATACTAAAAGGATTGACAAATGAATGAGTTTATTATTCATGAAACAGTTTATTATTCATGAAACAGTTTATTATTTATTAACAGCAGAAATTTATAACACTTACAGAAATTAGTTATGAAAGCTGAAAAAGAATTAAGAATTAGAGAAATCAACTTTAGTAAAATCTTGGCTTTTAAAGTTTAAGTTTAAATCTAAATATTCTCCATCCTTCTTTCACTTCCCATGTTAAATCGAATAGGCAGTTTAAAATTTATCCTGTTGCAGGTTTTAAATTTATCATTTTTTTTTACTTAAGACCAGAAAGTGTTTTTTGTATCTCAAGTTATAATTTCGCAATCTTTTTCAAAGGCTTGGGAGGATAAAATGAACAATGTAAAACTAGGATATAAAGAACACTTTTTGGACTTCTTATGCAAAAAAGGTCTAGGTGATAAGTTTTAAATCAGAGAGGGTGACCAAAACTCATTCCTTAAGGAAGTGGTTTGTTGCCACTTTTTTTTTACAATTGAATTCAACAATTTTGTTATAAGGTTAATGTTAAATTGAAAAGCAGATAACTTTAACAATCAAGATTTTACCATCGTTTGATAAATACAAACACCATTCTAAACCTTAAGGTAAAATATACCATAATGTTTTAAATAGTATACATCCTTACCAATATCATCATTTTAAGTATAAACAATAAAACTAAGTTATAACTGTTATCAATCAAGATTTTTAAATAAATAACAGGTACCAAAGCTTGAAAATAAAAAAATTAATACTTTATCTAAAATATTATAATAATTAACGTAAAACATAAATAGCCATAATTTCATACATAATAAAAATATATTAAATTATAGCACATTAATTCCTATTCTAATCATACCTTGTGGTGTCCCATGCAGTATGTTGAGAGTAACTGATCCATGAGTCTCATTCTGTGGGTTAATAACCATAGCATAAAGACTTCCACGGCGAGCTATGTCATCAATGGTTTGTGTGAGAAGGGCTTCATCTTTTAGGAAGAGAACATCAACCAAAATTCCTATGTTCTTTATACGGGCCTCGACTGACTCAGCGTAATTTCTGAAAATATGAGAAATTGACATTTATTAGGGTCACAAAATAAAGAAGTTAATTGACCCAATATTATTTTTTTAAAAACTTTTACAGCATTGGACTTGGTATTTCTGTAATTTATGCACCTGTTTTACTAGCAATAACAATAAATGTTAAAGTTGTATAAATTTTATTAATATTCTAATTTTTTTTTTTAAAGTTGGAAAGGATTTAAAGATATTTTTTAAAACAAATCAAATTTTGAATTCTTAAACCGATATGTTTTTTAAAAAATTAAACATTAAAGAAGATAAAACAACCAGACTTTTAAAAAAAAATTAGGCTGTGAATAACAGATGTTTTAAGAAATTAAGTTTTACAAGTTTCTTGAAACATTTGAAAACTTTTTAAAACACAATTTGAATAAAAGATAATATAGGAGATATTTTTTTTAGAGTTAAACTTCTAATTTAGTGACATTTTGGTCAAACTGATTTTTTTCTTCAAAATAAAATTTTACTGATAAACTCGCATATTATTCGACAATCAAAGTAATTGAAGTTAAACAGATTTTTAAGTTGTATGAAATAAGAAATAATGTAATAAAAATTATAATATAATAAAAAATGTAATGAAAGTATAATAAAAATAAATAAAAGAAAAATGTTTAACAGAATTATTTGATTTTGCACACCTCTGCTGCTTACTAACAGCAATAATTTCACATTCATTAGGTTTCGGAAATCCTTCACTACCATAACTTCTTGGGGGAGGAGCACTGGCAGGACTTGGGTAATTCATTGGCCTGAAATAGCAAACAGAAATAATAAAATTTAACACTCCAAGAATACGATGGAAGTTACACAGGGTGGTAACAAAATCCTTGAAAAAGTTCCCTGATATTTCCAGGATTTCCCTGATACTTCCACAAAAATTTCTCTGATTTTACATTCAATTTCCTAGTAAACATGCAATACACACAATCATTTCAATGTATGCAGTACAGAAACTTTAATCCAGACATTGCTGGAATTAAGGCTATAAGGATTATGGGTTAGCCTACCTAACTTTTCCACATTTCCGAAAAACTTGAATTTCAGTTTAGAGGAAAAGTGATCAGAAAATCATTTTATAACATGATTTGTGAGAGAGATTGAACCTTTCTCCAAGATTGGTTCTTCAGGCAAATCAGCTCAAGCCAGATTTTTTTTAATCAAGTGTTTGTTGGTAAAACCTGCTCTGTAAGTAACCTAAAATGGCAAAAATTCCCTGATATTTCCAGAATTAAAAAGTTCCCTGAGAATTCCCCGATTTCCAGGTTCTGTTACCACCCTGTTACAGATAGAGAATATTTAACATGGTCATCCAAGAAATATAAATGATTATTTGCACATAGCTTTAAGGCGATGCTTAATATTGCAATGGTGGAATGCAAATTACAATCCCTCTGCACCCAATAGCTATTTGAATATCTTGCCTTAAAAATCATTATAATGTTGTGTTTGAATGCTTATAGTATCCTTTAAAAAAATCTATAAAATATTGTGTGATTGCCAAGCGTAAGATTGCAATGGCGAAATGCAAATATTCTTAACTCTTTGCATCTAATAGATATTAGAAAATGTGCCCTAAAAACTGTATTAATGTAAAGCATATCATTCAAATAACCTATATATTTTGTTTTCTGTTATCGTAATAAGAGAAAATAGATAATCTTTCGAATTACCTTTCACCTGGAAATCCAGAAAATGATAGAAATCTGGTACTGCCAGGTCAAATCTAGAGATTTGACAGGTCTACAACATTGACCTTAATTTTAAGGAATTATCAATTGATAATCAAAAGAATTGTTATGTCATATTGAAAGATTGCAGTGAAACATTATTCCATTATTCTTTTAAAATAAGAAACAACAGTGAATACAAGTACAACCCACTATCAACATACCTAGGCTTATTAAAGGAATCTGCTGGTCCATCAAAGCGAGAATTAAAATTTCCAGGACCATCAAACCTGGAACGTCCTTCCATGAATCTGTCTCTGGGAGGCTCATCACCATAAAAGGACCTACCTCCAATATCCTTGCGACCTAAATCATCTCGTTTGGGAAAAGCTCTGAAAGGGAAATAAAATGTGTGTAATAATTTACATAGTAGTATCTATTCATATCTGAAGATAACAAAGACGTTTTATATTTAATAAACTTATAATTGCCAAGAGTCCAAAGTGATAATACACATGTTTATTATCTATGAAAAATATGTTGCTTTGAATTGACATATTTGCAGTTTAACTTAAAAAACAAATTTAAGTACCAAATCTAGTTAAATGAGAAAGATGAATTTCTCAAAAGTTTTGCTAACATATTACTCAATATACTAATTATATAAGAGACAGGATAGGGATATAAAAGAGACAGGGAAAGGATATTTTCACTTGAGATTCTGTAGAAAATTTTACAATAATCCCAGATGTTCCCTTTGTAAATGGAGAGGAAGAAACAGGTTGTTCTTTTTTCCCTTCAAGCCCTACTAGCTTATACATTACGCTTAAATTATTATTATAGCTTCTTCTGGTTTTAACAAAAGTATTAAAAAAAAAAAACAGGTCTAGAGCAATTTGGCCGAAATTAGAGGATTCTAATACATAACACGGAACATACACACCTAAACACAGATCATACTTAATCAGAGCTAGACAATTAACCAAGATAAATTTATATAAGGCTATTTATAAACTATTGCTAATAAGGCAAAATCATTGCAGCTTACCCGTCATCCTTCTTGTATCTGTCAGAAAAACGGTCATCCTGACCCCTCATAGGTGATCTGTCCCTCAAAGAGGGAGGATCATCTCTTCCATAACCACCAAACTCTCTAAAGAAAATAAGAAAAAATACAGTTTAAGTAGTTTATTTAAGAAATGAATTAATAATGGAAGTGTTTGTCAATAGTACTAGGCGAAAAATGCCTTAACAAAAAAAAAAAAAACCACATATAAGCTATTTAAGAGCTCAATCCTTTTAGGAAATTTTACATAAAAGGTGCAGGAAAAATCGCTAAGTATTATTACTATTTACTATTTTTAAGGCAAACATTATTATGTTAAAACTTAAAAAGACTGGTTTTGTCTAATAATGTCACTTGAATTGTTAGCCAAACATTTAAATAATACAAAAAGCAAATTTTTTTAGTTAGCAAAATTAGAAAACAACATTTATTTTAATTTGGTAAGGAAAACACACAAATTTCACAATAAAATTGAAGAGCTTAGTGGAAGGTGAAAACAAGCTTTAAAAGTTTTTGTTTGCAACTTAATCCGTTAAAACAGCACAAGGTAAAAATATACTGAACTTGTTTGTGAAAAAGGGGATCTTGTTATCCTTAAAAAATGTGGTGATATGTTCATTGACACAAAAATCTCATTTTTTAAATATCACTTTTTGGGGTGTTCTTTCACTAAGCTTTTTAATTATCTCAAGGCTGAAAATCCTGGTATTTCATTGAGACAAGCACTTCTCAAAAATTAAATAATAAAGTGCTGCCTAAAAATGTCAAAGATTACAAACCTTGGTCTGTCTGTCCTACCAGGGGGAGACATTCTTCGCCCTCTACCAAAGGGCGGAAAACGTCCCCTACCTGCATCTAAAAAAAAAAAAAAGTTATATAAATTGAATTAGCAAATCTAAAAATTTAGATAGATTTTTTCAGGTGAATAATATAAGTAATAACTCATTTTTTTTCTTTATTAGTTATTTATATTAATATTTATTGTAATTTTAAAAACTATTTTCCTCAAAATTCACATAAAGATTTTTAAAAACAACAATATTATATTAAGTATTTTCCAAATGCTTTTTCTATATTTTGAAATTAATTTTAATATAAACATAACAGCATTATAGAAAGAAACATATAAATCCTTGTATGGCATCAGTTAATCACAATAAAACAACCTGGACAGATTCCCTTTCAGAAAAAAAAGTGTAATTTGCAAACTTTTGACACCATTTAAAGCTACATAAAAACTATTTTCAAAAAATAGCCCCTGAAATTGCAATTCAAGATTCAACTCTAAATTATACAGTGAAACTCCAATTTTACGATTCCTATAATCTATGCTCCCCATATAATATGTTTTTTTGTCAGGTCCCAGTACTTTTTTGTATACTGTAATGTTAATTTTACCCAGATTGTAGGTTTCTAACAGATAGATTTTGATTTTCTCAGAGTTATGTTTTCGCTGGAAAATAAAAATCTAAGCAATATTAACACTATTTTTTTTATCTTATGAACACCAGGACAAATCCTGCAAAGTATTTCAACCTTACAAGGTAATAGATTCACTTTGAACTCAATGAACTGAAAAAATCCACTGATAAAGACTATTTTCAACCTGAACGCCAGGATTCGCAACTAAATATGTTACAAATTAATTTAAAATGGTGTGCAATAAATAATAATATTCTTTGTGTAACATACAGACTTTAGCATTACTTTTATTTAAATACTCATTGATTTTGGCATTCTATGTACAGTATACTCCCGATTATCCTCAGAATTGGGTGGATAATCTACCTGCAGATAATTGGGAGTTTACTGTATTTCACATTATCCTGTTACCCTACACTTTGCTGCCCAGCAGGGATCAATCTGCAGTCGCATTTGTCGCAAAATGCGATGAGTTGCACGAAAATGCGAAAAATAAATTATTGGCCGTCGCGAAAATGCGACGACGTAATTCGGTGAAACTAAACTTAAATTTCAATAAACAACAAGTTCAAATAACCGATTCTAATAATGAAAATAAAAAATGTATTCAAAATGATAAGATGAATTCAGATTGGATAACACTAAGATGTCTTCAAATCTCGGCCAGCCAGTGCAACCTACCATTTTAAAATCAGTCCAATTGTGCTTCCTGATTTACTCATATTACAGCCTAGTAATTTTAACGATATCTACCGATGATGTCACATTACGTGAGAATGATTGACAGTTGTCTGGCTCTTCGTGATCGGAAGAGTATCTTGTTACTTTTGTAGCTCTGGTTCAGGCCAACTCTGACAACCAGAATATATTTTCTGATCGAGTGTCCGATTCACGATGTCCGTCGTGAGTTGTGATCACCTTGAATGTTAAAATACTTTTTGTTCACATTTTGAAACTTTTATTCTACTTCCGCCTGTACTAGGGTTTCTGATTTTAAACAATGTTTAGGGTTTTTTTTTAAATGGACTTAGATTTTATGTTGCAATTTAATTTCTAGTCCTTGAATTTTTGTAGAAAAGTGCTTGGATTTTTTTTAAACAAATGTTTGAACCATTTTAATAAGGATGTGTATTAGACCAAAAGTTTGGGATTTCAAACAAGCAAAACTTGATTTAATACACCAAATGAACAGCAAAAACCATGTTCATAGACACATCTGAAGATAGTCCAACACCATAAATCAAAGTAAATGTCCACTTACTTGTACTTATTTAAAAATGTTTATGAAAA
Source organism: Hylyphantes graminicola (assembly GCA_023701765.1). Taxonomy (NCBI): domain Eukaryota; kingdom Metazoa; phylum Arthropoda; class Arachnida; order Araneae; family Linyphiidae; genus Hylyphantes; species Hylyphantes graminicola. Next base: position 40,859,835 of record CM043115.1, on the reverse strand, counting down.
AAGTTAAAAGTACTTTTAGTAGTATAGTTTTATATAAATATTTAAATTTGTCATGTCATGATTCATAAAAAAATTAACTGCTACACAAAGATTGAGTTGTGTATAGATTCAAGTGATTTAATTGGAGTGACGTTGATTTATAAGCAATTAATTTTTCTTTAGCATTTCGCTACAGCTTTTTTTTACATTTTAGCATTTTTGCTACAGTATTTTTTGACCCAGGTTGATCCCTGCTACCCAGTACCTGGAGAAACGTAAAATTGGGATTTCACTGTTAGTAACAAATATTAGATTTCATATTTTCCTTACCACCGAATCTACGATCATCCATTTTATCCCCAAGTGGCTTGTCGTCTAGATTTCCACCAGGAAACCTTCGCGGTTCCCCAAGGTCCATTTTGTTGGAATTGACACCATCTCCAAGGTCTCTACCACGAAAACTCATATTGATATCTAAAACATAAGAAAACAATACAAATCAACCATTGAAAACTTTTCAGGACTAGTTTATTTGTATACATTTTATAAAGTGGAAATTAGAATAGATCTGAATTCTTTCATGCGGGACAACCCAATATAACTATTTTTTTAGTATGTAGAGATAAAATAATTGTTTAAAAAATGTAGCTGGGTGTACTAAAAAAAGAAAGACATTTAGCCTTATGGTTAATCGTAATTTGTGAAAATCACATAACAGAATTAGTTTTATGAATAATATAACAGAATTAGTTTAATAATATTTAGTATTTTTAATATTTTTTTTAAAGTTAGAACTTAATGCTTACTCCATTTCTTACTAACTTTTTAAAAAAATTGTGTCAGTAATTGACTTGCAAATATTCTCCTTAGGAATAACATTACGATTTTCAAGATGTGGAATTCCCAAGAGAGAGTCCTCTTAATAAATGCAGTCTTTGCTTCTGTATGGGTGCAGCAGAGTATTAGCACCTTCTGACGGTAGAAATTTACTGTGTGGCAACTATTGGCCAACTTTCCGAAATTGCACCAAAAGTCCGTATTCTGGCGACTTTTGACGTCATGCACTCTTTGCAAGGATGACGTTTTCCGGTAACCCTATCTGACCTTTATGGGTTTCCATCAAAGTCTGACAGATTGCCACAAAAAAACTATTTATCGCCAAATCTGAAAATCGCGCCAATAGTTAAAGTAAAGGTGATCCCCTTCTGACATTGGAATAGTGTACATAGTTATCAGGAAATTTAAAATTTATCAATCTTAGGTCAGGTAGTAATATTTTTAAAAAGATAAAATAGCTGATTAAAAATGCGAGCTTAATTGTCAACCCATCATTTAGTACTTAGTTAAAAATATTCTATGAAATAAAGACCGGTAATATTTATATGGTTATTATTGATATGGCATAACATGTGTAATTTTTCTTAAATAATTTCTTTCCTACAAGTTTTCATTAAAAATATTTTAATACTAAAAATGGTGATTAAAAATAATTATTTGCCAGATCTTATAAGTATGACCGGCACTGAAATTTTCAATTGCTTTGTGGTATATCAAATCAACAGTCACTTTGTTAGACATGATTTAATTTCACCCAACAAATAGATTGAAATAGTCTACGAGAAAAGCTTTACTCAATTGCATGCACTATTCATTTTTCTGATTTGTTATTTTAAAAATACTAAAAAAACTTAACGTAAGCCTAAGTCTAAAAACCTATATCACAGAAATAACACAATATATGCAACGAAATCAGTATCTACAAAATATATATATATATACAATTGAAAAACATAATTATAAATAACTTTTAATACATTACTCTTGATTTAATACAATTTTCCGGTATTTCAATCTACTTTGAGTGCATCTTTTTACAAATAACAACACCAATCATTAAAAAAAAAAAAACAATAATAAAAGACGCTTACATTTAGTGCTGCCACCGCCAATCTGTAAAGTTCTATCTCCTATATTCGATCTTAGCATTACGTTTTTCTTGAGAAAGAACTAATTTAATGCTAATTTTTGATGTAGTGCTTCATATATTCGGTATTTTTCCCTCTCAAAAATTTTGCATTATTAAAATCGAACACCGGCAGTGGAATGTAAAAAATTTTCTCTTGCTATTATGAGAATCGAATGAAATGTATCTATTCGAATTAGATAGTTTAGGCTAATTTCATGAAAATGTCAACCTATTGACTAATTTTTTAATGTCATAAAAATGTATTTATTTTGGTTTTGCCATATTGGCAAACATTCAAATTTTCTAAAAATCTTGTTTTTTGTTATATTTTGTTATTGAAAAGATAATTTTGCAGGTTTTATTTGCGAGTCATTTTATATATACAGTATTAGCTCGACTGAAGCATAATTTCCTTCATTCCCCAATCCCAAACTTTTAAATGTAACCTCAATTTTCCATTATTTTTATTTAAGTAGCAAATGTTTCCCTCAAAATACACAAAATATTCCTTTTTATCAATATAATTCTCTAGTAATACTAAATAACTGAGAATATTTGATATGTCATTGACTGTAAAAAAAAAAAGGTTTTTTTTATTTAAAAGAAAATCTATTCATACAATAGAGTTTTAAATTTGTCATGTCTGTCACAATTATCTGTCGACGCAAAAAGCGCTCTACAAAAATGCAATTTTTTTTTAAAAATACAGATCAGATACAAAATTTTTGTATCTGATCTGTATTTAAAAAAAAAATCTCTTATTCTATGGGAATTTGTTCTACATGTGCTCAGTTTTCTATGCTTCATACTTACAGAATCAAAAAGTCTCTTTACAGAACCTGATAAATTTACGTCATAAATCAAAATGGCGTGCATAAAATACGCGGCCTATTCCTTTTAAATAATTTTTTTAGCAATCTAACATGTTTTTACTATCTAATAAAATCAAAATTATAATTGTGCTGAATAATTGCAGTTTCTTCTTATCATTTTTAATAGAACATTTAAAATTATATGTTCCATATGTTTGTAGGTATAAATTAAAAGAATTTTGGAATTAGTCAAGAAAAATATTGTAAAAATTTATAAAATGTTAATGTTTTATTCATTTATATCTCATTCTTTTCTTACACTTAAATACTCAATTTTTATTAAAAAAGTAATATCACGTAAGTATAAATGTTTTGAATAATTTAAATTTATATTTTAATGTCTTTATAAAAGCGCTGCTGCTGTAAAGTGTAGTTTTTTTTCAAACTAGGGTAACTCTAGGGTCTAAGTCAATTTTGATACAGAAAATGCAAAATGGATATCCAATCGGAGCTTTATATATCTATTTAATTGTTTTTAATCTATCTCTATGATCAATAATACTATATAATTTTTAAATAAAATTTTTCATGCCATTGGAAGTTATTTAAATAATAGGGTCGAAATATTTTCATTAAAGATGTTTATGATCTGATATGAAATAAGAATGATAAAAAGGTAAAATTGTAGATAAGTTAAATGCAGTTTTTTATTAAAAAACATGTGAATGAAAGTATCTTGTAATTACAATCTATAATAATAAAAGAAAGAGTCTGTCTGTGTGTCTGTCTGTGTGTATGTCTGTGGATCACAAAAGACCTACTTAGACTGCTCCAAAAAATTCGAAATTTTTAATATAGATTCCTTTTAATACCTACGTGTGCACCTGAGGCTTATCTATAATAATAAAAGAAAGAGTCTGTCTGTGTGTATGTCTGTGGATCACAAAAGACCTACTTAGACTGCTCTAAAAAAATCGAAATTTTTAATATAGATTCCTTTTAATACCTACGTGTGCACCTGAGGCTTATTTTTTCATATTTGATTGTGATTTTTAATTAATATAATTAGTTTTTAAAAAAAAACGTCATCCACGTGGGATTGCGGGACCATAACAGGGCTCGAAAATACATGAACCGGGCCGAAACGGGGCTTGACGCCATCCTCTATTAGTTTGATTGAGTTTGGTTGAGATATGCGCTCGTCCTAAGGCTGCTTCATCCTCTATTAGTGTTTGTTTTTTAAGTGTGCATGAGCCAACACGAATTTAATTTTGTTTTGATTTTGAGTGTATTTTCACAGGGTAAGCATGCCTCTAAAAGGAAGCAATGTGAAGTTAACGGGTTCCCAGTAAGCCGGGACCATACTGCTAGTTTTAAATATATTTAAGAAAAATTTGTAGTTACAAAATATTTTATAAAACAAAATGTGCATTTAACTTTTCCTTCAAACTATAAAAAATATTTTTGTAAAAAAATGAAATAATAAAATGAATAAAACTTACAAATAAAATTCAAAAAGTTATAATTATATTTTAATTTAGCTTTCAGCGAAAAAAATTAACATTAAATTAACACTGCAATAATTTTTAAAACAAAACTTTCAAAATGTTAGTAAAGGCTTTCGTATCTACACAATTTTAAACGAAAATAATTTTAAAAACATACAATAGAAAAAACGTATAACTGAACAAAGTTTCGTTAACTAACAATTTAAAATAATAATTGTATTCTTCTTTATGCATCAACTATTTACAGCTTTGGTTTTTTTTTGTTAATAGATTCACATGGCGCGAATAAATAGGTGTACCTCATTTTTTTGTGTTTTATTAATCAATTGATATTTTTATAATATTTTTATAAAGTTTTAGGCATTCCCTTGTTTAAAAATTTTGAACGACTATTATTTTTGAAACTCAAGCTTTTTCTAATTTATCTTTGCATTTTTCTAAGATTATTATTATATATGTATAAAAAGTTAAAAAAATAAAAAATTATAACATTATATAAGTTTTCATGAAAATACAATACAAATCTTTTTCTATTTTATTCATGATAAAATTCTATCAAGTTAAATTATGTATGCAAGAAAAATATTGCATTGTGTAAAAAAGAAATGCAAGTATAAAAAAAATTCTGCTAGTTCTTTCATATCTTTTATTATTCTCTTATGATCCATTTTCAGTAAACATAACTAATAAAGACGACATTCATAAGAATCAGTTGTTTGTAATGAGAAACTCAAGTTAAATTTTAAATCTCGATCCACAAACAAGCTTCCCTAGCAAACTTGCATCATTCAAGCGGTTCTCTGAACAAGCACACAAGCTGGAATCTATATGTATCATACCATACCATACCATACTTGCATCATATCCATTTCAATTTTGAAGAAAACAAAATAGATCACTTTCTGTCAAACAATTATATGTATTTATTTTGAATCATTAGTGATCGTTAAATAATAATAAAAGGAAAACGAAGAAACTGTTGAATCATTCCACGTCAAATCAACCAGTTCAAAATCTTCGTGTCTAAGAATTCTATCTTGACTTTTTTTCCAAGTACTAATGACAAATTTATAAGACCCATATTTTTTTATTTTTTCAAAATTCCAAGAATGAAGAAAGTTATGATTTTTTGAAACCGAAAGAAATAAGCCTAACTTTTTTTTCATTTAGCATTGCGGTTTATGGGAGTATTTTCGAACGGGTATAACTAAAAAGGGCAACCTGGGAGCAATTTTTTTTTATGGAATACTATTACTAATAGTAACATTTTGGTAAAGTGCGCTGTTGTTTCCATAACTCCTTCTACTTTTAATAAGAATAACATTAGTTCAAATGGAGAAATGGGTGTAATAGGTTTGTGTATATGGATGAATATGTGCAAGTGATAAGATTTTTTAAAACTAAGTAATATTAAAATTTGAAATACTATAACAAATATGTTTTAAACGCTTCGTATTATTGAACAATGTAAGTCTCCTGTACCTTTCAAATTTTAATTTCAATATTTAAATTAAATAAAAATTATTATAAATATAAATTAAAATTTGAAAGGAGGAAAAGACTAACATTTTTCAATAACGCAAAGTGCTTTAAAAATGTTTGCTATAATATTAGAAATTTTAATATTATTACTTCCTTTAAAAAAAATCTTATCGTTGCACATATTCTTCCATATACACAAACCTGTTACACCCATTTCTCCCATTGGAACTAATGTTATTCTTCTCTGACTTTGAAATAAATAATTTCAGTATCAGGAGTTTTGGGAACAACAGTGCACTTTACCAAAATGTTACCCTTAGTAATAGTATTCCATAAAAAAAATTGTTAGTTGTTCCCAGGTTGCCCTTTTTAGTTATACTCGTTCGAAAATACTAAATTTCCTACGGACCACAATGCTAAAGAGAAAAGTTAGGCTTAACTTTTCGATTTCAAAAAATCATAACTTTCTTATTTCTTGAAATTAAAAAAAATAAAAAATGCGGGTCTAATAAATTTTTCTTTAGTACTTGGAAAAAAATCAAGATAGAATTCTGTGACATGAAGACTTTGATCTGGTTGATTTGACGTGGAATGACTCTTATAAATAACGGTGTGTCTAACTGTTTATAAAGTGCTTAATTAGAAACTTGCAACATGCTTTTGAATTTAAATGTATCTTTTTAAACGAAGGTTTATTTTTAACAATTGACGGATGTGGCAACGTTTTAAAATGTTACTTTATCCCCTAGCTTTTGGAATACATTTGACTTCTAGGTAGACGAAAGAATTTTTAACTAATTTAACCTCTAGACATATTTTTAAAGAATCGCTGTTAAAATTTCATAATCGTTAAACATTTTACTCCTTTTCACAAATTAGATTTTTTTGTTTTGATAATTTTCCCTGGAGTTCCAATTCCAATGTAAGAACTATTTTTGTGGCAATTTTTAGAATTCTAGTAATTTTAGTTTTCTCTGGGAATTTTCCTCATCCATTCACTTTCTTAAGGGTTTTTTTCGGCAGTCTAGTTTGTTAAACATGACATGATTGTAAATCTAGTATAGTTACAGGTATTTCAAAAATAGCAATTTGGAAGATTAACGTTTCAAAACTTTCCCGGACCGTAAATTAAACTTTTTAATACACGAGGAAATATAGTTCACACAAGCTTTCAGCTCTTGTAACTGTGAAATAATCAAAATGCCCCCCTTTTAAAAACGATTTGTTTTACTCACTTTTTGCATAAACAGCTATTTCTAGTTACCCACCATACCGAACAATGCATCATATTCTTAAAAACTAGGGGAAAATATTAATCTTTTTAAAAATTGAGGGGAAAATTTTAAACGATAATTCAACTCTAATGATCGTGTGTGATATTCACCATTTCCTTCTTTTTAAAAAAACTTTATTTCACTCACTTGTTGCATAAATAAGTATTTTTCCCCACCCAAGACCGTAGATAACAATGCGTCACATTCTTTTCCATCCCCGACGTACATAACATCCCAAGAACCAAAAACCATCCTAAAAATACCTCCATCTGACCGCCTCGCGCAACAACACTTCCCTGAAAAGATCTTATCGCGCCTCTATATAAAGGCGGTCACTTCCCGTGGCCCACGCGTGTGGTTCTTGAGACAGTTAGGTTCATTCGTCTTTCACGTACACCAGTCCCCTCCACGCGGCAGAGACATGACGACTGCCGCCGAGAAACAGAGGCGAGTGCTTCCGCTCTTCCAGTATGTGACCTTCTCCACCAAAGACAAGTTCGGTCTGCGAGTGCAGCGGGACCCTAGGCTCGCCGGGCTCGGCTTGCTCGGGCGAGGGGTGCTCTTCTCGTGCTTCCACGAGGATCATCTGAGAGAGGCCACTCAGCTCTACGAGGTCCTCATCAGTAAGTATACGTTATTATTTTTTTTTATAACAACGTGCAAAAAAGTTCACTTTTTTTATATCATATTCATTCATAAATCGTTGCGAAAATGACAATTTACGTGCTTGCGTCACAGACAGTGGCGAAAAAGAGGTTTTCGGCACTAGTGCGGTAAAGTAAAATAAGAGTATCTGATTGGTAGAAAAACAAAATGATGTCATGAATATCTCCGTGGAAACTAATTGGTCATGAAACTCAGTTAATTCTATTTTTTCATTACTTTTGCATTCTCTAACATCTCTATGGAAACTACAAGTATTACAAAAATTATTAAAGTAAATTTAATAAGATAATAGTAAGAACACAAATTTCACTCCAAACAATGCTTTTCTGGAAGAAGATTCAATGAAGCTTTCTTTTCAATTTAATCTGGAAGTTGGTCGAACATCACTTCAAATTCATTTTCACTCATGTTCGGTAGCACTAATTAATGTAAATACTATATTGATTCAATATAGAAAATTATTTGACAACTTTTCTTTCACTACTTTGCATTTTCGAATATCTCCATGGAAACTAAATGATGTCATGAAAATCACTCATTGGTATAAATACTTTTTTGCACGTTATTGTAAAAAATATTGTAAGCAAGCACGTTCCAAATAATACTTTATTAAGCTTTTTTCATTATTTCACTCGACCTTCGGTGAAACAAAAGCCACTCGCTTAATAAAGTGTCATTTTCGGAAGTAGTTGCTTAAATAACTATTTGTGTTTCATTTTTATTGTCAAATTTGTCATCATTCTAGCTAAATGATGCCAAATTCGTTAATAGTGACTTTTACTACTGCGCTATTTTGTGTGGAACAAACTTCTCTTCGTTTAGGACGACACATTTAATTTTTTTTTATAAATCTACACAAAAAATACAGAACAAAACATTAAAGACTTCTGGCCTAGCCAAGAACGATTTCGCATTTTTTTTCTCGGAACAACTTCTGACAATTTTATGACCAAGGTAACCACGAATTTTTTATACATTTGTCAAATCACTTCAGTTCCATAAATTTTATGGAAATTATTAATGTTATGAAAGTCACTTCACCGCAACATGTAACTTAACATTTTACGTAAAATTAATATTATTATACAATAATGGTTTAACAGCTATTTATGAGGGAAAATATGATAACAGTAAGTTCTTAATGATGACGATATTTGCGTTAAGAAAGTATGTATTATGTATAGCGTATTTTGGAATTATAAGTAATTAGTCTAACTCCTTGTAACTATAGTGTAAGTCCCAATTTAACAGGAAATTACAAGCTTTTTAAATTTGAAAAATAAATCAAGCAAGTTACGTTATTTAGTTTTAATAAGTGTAGGTCAGCTACTCCGATAACTTCTTTTTATGCAATGTTAAAAGTTTTAGTGATAATCTCATTTTATAAACGTGACTTACACTACAGAAAGGATAATTTTGCATGGAATGAGCCCTAAGTAACTGGATGTCATACGTTATAATGGCCGGGAATGATAACAACTGGTTACTTTCCTATAGCAGTTTAAATGATACTTACATTTTTGTCCAAATATTTTTTCAGTAGATGCGAAGAAAGGGTATTAAGGCTGCTCATCACCCCCATTCCCTGTCCCTTTTCGCTAATGGTAAGTCTATGGGGGAAAAAATGGTTTTTATTCCAATAAAAAAAAAGCAATGAAATTATCGGAATATTTTGATGCGGTTTTTTTTAAATTCATAAAACTTCAATAAAGTTGTGCTTTTAAAGGTTATTTTTTTAAAAACGCTATTTACTTTTTTGAATCTAATTTTTTTTCGATTAAAAAAAAGTAAATGGCGTTTAAAAAAATAACATCTAAAAGCACAACTTTATTGGAGTTTTATGAATTAAAAAAAAACTGCATCAAAATATTCCTATAATTTCTTTACTTTTTTTGGAACAAAAATCATTTTTCCCCCATAGACTTACCATTAGCAAGCCCGATCGAAGGAGGACTGGGAATGGGGGTGATGAGCAGCCTTAATTTGCAGCGTAATAATAAAATAACCAGATGGTATTTTTCCTTCAATTTTATCTTGCTTTATTGACAGGACGATTTTCATACTTGGAGAAAAATATGTTCCTAGCAAAACAATTATTTTACAGCAGTTAATATATTAAAACCAGCGCATTAAGTCTAAGGGTCATGAACCCTTTTAAATAGCCGTTTGTTGCATTTCGTTTGAGATATGTTCACAATGCTACCAGATATTCAATCCGTTGCAACCTTTTTATCTCCGTCAATTCTTCCAAAGATTTTTTTTAAACCATTATACACACTCACTCTTTTTCCTAATATTTCAACCAATACCGTAATTAATGTAACAAAACCATTAATAAATGACTAATAGCTAAAATCTTAGTCGTATTAATAAGTAATTAATAAAGTTAATTGAAAATTCCAGCATCGTAAAGAGGCTATTACCAAGAAATTAAAGACAATTTTCATAAAGTTTAAAAAACAACAAAAAAAAACCGAGCAAAATAAATATAAAATTAAGTTATTATAATGGTTTTTTTATTAGTTAATTCTAAATTTTAGTACAAAAACGAACAATGAGTTGCATTTTCTCTTATCAGTTTCTCTATTAATACGATATCGACGCTTTAAGCGGAAGTATATAGCTCTGTTCTTTAAATAATGCTCCTTTAGAAATTATGTTGCTTCTAGAAGTAGTAGTTAACGTGTAAATGATTTTATTAACATTGTAATGAATATACTGTTACGTTTACTAGCACATTATTCTGACTAATTAGTATTATAAGACTCTTAAACTAATACCCTCCTTTCACACAGGCGTTAAGAAAGAAAGCTCAAATTGTTTTTCCATTTGACCCACTTGAGTTAAGTGATTCATTATGTGCTGGTAAATCTGAAATTGAAAACGACATTTTAGACGCGATAAATAGTCCATATTAATTGGACGTTTTTATTTGGTTATGTCTTTGTCCATATAGCATTTTTGACAAAATTAATAATAATTATTTCTACTATGCAGTTACTATTTTACAGACATAATTATATTTTGGCTTAGTTTTAATTATACTCGCACTAGGGCTATTGGCGACGGGCGTCGTAATTTAGAACCACTGTCAATAACGAGTAGGCACCCAACGCAAACGTAAAGGGTGACATCATACACATCATTGTGACTTTGGACCATATTCAACATGCACTCCCCCTACACGGGACATTATTTAGCTTACATTTTGGCTGCGCGAGCCGTTTATAGATCGGCAGTTATTTTGGCGATGCCCGGACCCGAACCTGGGACCTTCCGCATGCAAGGCGAAAACCTTGACCGACTGGGATCACCAGCCCCGGAAATAATTATAGAAATATAATCCAATTAATAACTCTAGAAATATTGCTATAGGAAAGACCTGGATTTGTTTTTGCTGTGTAATATTACGTCTTATGCCTCCCCGGTGGCGCAATCGTTAGGATGCTAGCCTTTGGAGCTGCATGGATGGTTGTGACCGTCAATAAATGTTGTTATTTGTCTATGTGTTTGTATTGTCCTTTCTTTGTGTGTCTCTTGTGCTTGTAGAGCAAGCACACAAGCCTGAAAATATATGTATTTGTATATATCAACCAACCAACCAACCATCTTGTGCTTGTAATAACTCTTTCTGTGTCTGTCCCACTTGACGAAGGCTTGTAAGCGGTTCTCTGAACAAGCACACGAGCTGGAATATATATGTACCTTACCATACCATACAGTGGTGGCCAAAAGTGTGGACACTTTTTGAAAGTTTCATGTTTTTCAACATTGTGTGCTTGTAGAATATATTAATTTTCACTTTGGCAATTTGTATTACTAAATTCTGCATTAAATTACCTTCAATTTAATGTATAAATGTTTATATTTAAGTGAAAATTATTATATATTACAAGCACACAAAGTTACATGAAACTTTAAAAAAGTGTCCACTCTTTTGGCCACCACTATACCATGCTATTCTTGCAGACGCGCCGACGTTCGACGAGTTCCTGGACCTGTGCCACCAGTGTCGTGACTACGTCAACGAGGGCCTGTACGCCTACGCAGTGTCCGTGGCCATCCTGCACAGGAGGGACTGCCGAGGAGTCAACCTGCCTCCTGTGCAGGAGATCTTCCCGGACAAGTTCATCCCTGTGGAGACACTCTTCGAGGCATACAAGGAGTCCAAGAGGCACAAGGACGACGAGGTAATTCTAACGAGCTCCTGTGATAGAAGTGACTACTTTTCTTAGTAAATGTATCGTCCCTTCACTTCTAATGCTAGTAAAATCCATCCATCCACTTTTTTGGGTTTAATCAGCTGCTTTCCACCTTGAGCCGGAAAAAAATATATTTTATACTTTTAGTTAATCTATAATAATAAAAGAAAGAGTCTGTCTGTCTGTGTGTATGTCTGTGGATCGCAAAAGACCTACTTAGACAGCTCTAAAAAAGTCGAAATTTTTAATATAGATTCCTTTTAATACCTACGTGTGCACCTGAGGCTTAGTTTTTTCATATTTGATTATGATTTTTAATTAATATAATTAGTTTAAAAAAAAACTTCATCCACGTAGGATTGCGGGACCATATCAGGGCTTGAAAATACATGGACCGGGCCGAAACGGGAGCTTGACGCCTTCCTCTATTGGTTTGATTGATTGAGTTTGGTTGAGATATGCGCTCGCCCTAAGGCTGCTTCATCCTCTATTAGTGTTTGCTTTTTTAAGTGCGCATGCGCCAACACGAATTTAATTTTGTTTTGATTTTGAGTGTATTTTCACAAGTAAGCATGCCTCTAAAAGGAAGCAATGCGAAGTTAACGGGTTCCCAGTAAGGCGGGGACCATACTGCTAGTCTCATATAAAGCAGACAAACTACTAGTTATTCGGCAAATATCATATGCGAAGTAATGATCCCACTGATGAATACTATTTACGTTAATTAAAATGTGTTGTAATTACGATATTTACTCAACATTTACTAAAAATTGGCGAATAAAAACCAAACTTTTCAATCCAGTAATCAAGGGGTGGGGGGACACTTGTATCCAAAGTGGGGGCACCCCCCCCCCACCTTTTTTTCTCCACTTCGACCAACTTTTAAGCACTAGTGCGAAAATGTAAATAAGAGCTCATGGTTTGTGATAAATTCTGTATTTGAACTTAATTAGCGTTTTCGTTTATTTTTGCAACTTTACATAATATGCTGGACAAACTGACTATAAGGACAGTTCACTCTTCGCCACTGACATTGGCTCCTCTAAAGTTTATGGTCATGACAACAATGTACTTACATAAATATTTTTTTAGGCTTACACAGAGCTCATGATCAACAAGAAATACCAATTTCCATTTATAATGCAACAAAATTATAAGGCATTGTTTCTGGGTTGTGCTTGAAACGTAAGACTGAATATAAAAATGTCACACTAGTCTTGGAACATTAACTCATACACAGAGTGTGTTTTTATATAATACCGAAAGATGGCAGCACTACTTTTATCGAGACTCGCATATTTGAGTTATTATAGCATCAGGCACAACCAAACTTTTCTCTACAATTATTGTTTAGATACACATGCAAATTTTACTTCCTTGGGGAGGGAGGGGCAAATACTCATGTCTAAACTCTTACTACTTAATTAATAAATCAAAAATATAAATTATTACATAATTCTGTAGAGTTCTGTAGTTTTTTTCGTCTTCAGCAATATCTTTAAAAAAAGAAAAGAAAAAAAAGTGATGGGAGCTACCTTCTACACAAGCGCGATTTTCTCGAAAACTGTATTATAAAGTTCTACATTAACTGGGAACTTGTCAGGTACTTACAAGTACTGAGACAGACATACCAATATTTAAAAGCCAGTTTATTGGAATCTGCACCTTCTAAAACAAGTAGAAAACGCAAAATCTCCATTTCGGATCCATTGCAGTACTATCATTAACTTATCACTTTATCTCATCGAAAGTACGAAACCTATTGTATTAATGAATAATTCATAATTCCATGTAACTGTAGTGTAAGTCACGATTTGAATAAACGTTTTAGGATTGAAAAATAAATCAAATTAGACAGGACATGTTGCTTTTATAATTGCAATAAATGTAGATCAGCTATTCTGCTATTTTTTTCATTTAATGTAAAAAGTCTTAGTGATAATCACGCTTTTCAATCGCGACTTACACTGCCAAACTGAACTTAACTCCTCGGTCCAACAGCCCATTAGTGGGCCAAGGCCTGCCGTGCCCATTCCAGCTTACGTGACCTGGTGTGCTAGGCATATGTCCCGGTAAGGTGATCAGCCTCAAGCGGGACCCCAGTGTTACACTGCAGAAAAGGGTAATTTTGCATGGAATTAGCCCTAATATGCGTCTCCCTCCAGGACGTGGTGATTGACATCCAGCAAACTGGCAACATCATGGACCCCGAGTACAACCTGGCCTACTACCGCGAGGACATCGGCATCAACTCTCACCACTGGCACTGGCACCTGGTGTACCCGGCCACCTGGAGGGCGGAGGTCATCGGCCGAGACAAGGACAGGAAGGGGGAGCTCTTCTACTACATGCACCAGCAGATGTGCGCAAGGTATAAGTCAGTTCCACGTATACAAACACCAATAGCAAGGCATGAAACCTAACTATCCTGTTATACTATTATATCTTTTAGCTAAAGATCACATTGCACCACATATGCAAACACAAACGCAGAGGACCAATAACAGGCATGATACCGATTAAGATTTATTCTGTTACCTCTTTAGGTCCAGATTGCATGACATCACCTATACAAATACCAATAACAGACATGAAGCCTAACGAGGGTAGTCCTGTTACCTCTTCAGCTCCAGATTACATTGCACGACATATACAATCACAAAGAAACGCCAATAACATGCATGATTCCTAATGAAGTAGTCCTGTTATCTCTTCAGCTTCAGATTACATTGCACGACTTAATACAAGCACAAAGAAACACCAACAACAGGCATGAAGCCTAACAAAGTTTGTCCTGTTACCTCTTCAGCTCCAGATTACATTGTATACGACACATACAAGCACAAGCACCATTAACAGGCATGAAGCCTAACGAGGTTTGTTCCAGTATTTTTTCAGCTCCAGATCACATTGCACCACATATGCAAATACAACTACCTAAAACAGGCATGAAGCCTAGCAAGGTTTGTGCTGTTACGTTTTTAGCTCCAGGTCACATTGCGCCACATATACAAATGCAACGTAATATTAAATTACCAATAACGGGCATGAAGCCTAATAAAGCGGATTCTGTTTACTGTCTCCTGACAACATTTCAGTGTCTGTTCAGCTTTTTTTATTATAATATTTGTATAGTTAGCACTGTATAACATCTTCTGGGACACCATTCCGTTTATCTATTACTCTAACAAAAAACAATGTTCCCTCAAATGCTATTAAAATTATTATTTTTTTAATTTTAAACTATGACCTAGCTTACCTCTGACCTGTTATCGAGTAAAGTTTTTGAATTTTAAATTTCTTGGCAAATGCTTTGCGCCAGGTAAGCACGAAAAAGCCTCTTCAGCTTCAGATCTCATTACACAACACATACAATAAGAAACACAAATTATACGAAGAATACCAGACATGAAGCGTAACATGGTGTGTCCTGTTATTTACAGTCCCTCAACTATATATCAATGTCTGTCTAGCTTCTTTCTAAAAATATTTAGATTTTAAGCACCCTACAACATCATCTAGTAAACCATTCCATTTATCCTACAACTGTAACATAAAAATAATATTCCTTCAAATCTCAATTAAAGTCGATATTTAGTGGCTTCATTTGGAACAGTTGTTTCTTATAACTGCCGTGGGTGGGTAAAATGCAGTAGCTCTAATGATGAAATGGACCATTTTTGCTATGAAAAAATTAGTCTTTTACAGTATGTAAAAGGTTCGTATGTTTTCTTATATAGGGTAGAGTATGTTTTCTTATATAGGGTAGAGTATTTGTGTGTTTGCTACAATAATCTAAGTTTATAGGCTAGTTCCTGCAATTTACCTGCCCATAGCAGATAATTTATCATTATTTCTTTTCTGTGTGTGTAACTTTACATTTCTACTTATAATTATAAATACTTATTATGTACTAGTTCTTATGTATGCGGCTACATAATTATTATTCAAAGTAACAGTTTTATATTTTCTTTTGGTTAAACACTTATAACTACTTCATTTTTTTTAAAAAAACAACCAAGTAAAGTATTGACGTTACCTTACTGTATAACTTTCAATGTTATTTTCTTTTTAAATTTATTAACTATTCAAACTTTATCAAGGGCTAATTAAGAATTTTAATTAAATATAAATGTATAAATCTAAGAATTATATTATGCATCACATTTTTTTTTAAATCATGATTGCTTTATAAGGGTTTATAATAAAAGATCGAGCATTAAAGAAACTGTTATAAAATGTTCTGTATTTAGATTTTCACAGCATTTTTCCACCTTCGCAGAGGTAAGTAAGAAACTGCACAGTTTTCTAAGGAGAATGGTAAGCAGTATTACTTTTAAATTGGATAATGGTGAAAGGGTGGCTCCTGCTAGCTTTAGGCAAGTGCGCGTTAAAAAGCTTTGAGATTATAGGAAGAATTTAATTTTAACACACTGATATAAATTTTCATATGGTTACTTAAGGGTTGTAGGCAAGAATAAAAGACTGAAGAATTTTTATCAATTATTTAAAGTATTGTTCGGTTTGTTTGAATAAATAGAGCATTCTTTATTAAACACTTGCCTACAGCCCTCAGGTGCTATCTTTTCATGGTAAGTAAAATGACGTTTTATGGATAAAATTATAAATTAGTTATTCAAAAATTTTATACCGAGAAACAAAAATTTAAATTGTCAAGTTAAATAGCGTTTTAAATAAAGTATTACAACATTTTAATGCACGGTCGCGGTCGTTTTGATAGAGGAACAAAAATTTAGTTCTAAACAACTTATCGTTTTCGTTCAAAATGATGCTTGGGATTTACTTTTTAATTAGCAAAAGTGCACATAAATATTATGTATTATTTTATGATTTTTCAGTTAATTTCAGATTCTTTTAATATGTTTTATCATAATTTATATACTTTAAAATATATTTCTTAAATTATTAGTCGGAACTTTTATTAGAATTATTGGGATTATATTTTTATAAGGACTTTAATTATAAATAAGCCGAATATTTCGAGCTATAAAAACGGTTTACATTTACTTTTGAAATGCAAAATCGAATAAAAGTTTTTTCCATAAAACGTCATTGTACCATTCCTTTGAATTAAAATATAAAATGTGGATAAGTAAATTGATATCTTAATATTGAAGTTAAAATTGTCTATACGTTTAAAAAAAAATACTTATAATATCCTAATACATCTAATTTATATCAATATAATTAGTTTCTATAGGATCGTTTTTGTGTGTCAGTAGTTATAGGTCATCAGGAGCCACCCTTTTGCCCAAGACTTCAGTTTCTGGTGAGTAGTTAATTTTTACTTGCTAGTCATCTAATCATGGTGGTGACTGTGCAGTTTTATTTATTTTAGTCCTGTCCTCTCACGACGGCCATTATTACTTCTTTTAGGTAATCATTTTAAGGCAACACTGTGTAGTTTATTTTTATTACGTTTAATAGACGTAATTAAGGAGTGTTATTTGCTTAGAATTTTTGTTATTCGAGAATATTATTTTTTACGTGTGGTTCATAATATCAAAGCAACATTTTTTTAAAATTTTAAAAATTAGATTTAAGTATCAAAAAATTAATATCTTTCAAATTTAAAAGAGCCTACTTTCATAGTTCCGATACGGACATAAATTAACCGTATTCAAAACTTAAAACTTACATTAAAAAAATCTGTGATAATAAGTTATTAAATAAAGTATTTATAAAGCTATTGGCTACGATGATAAATATGTGTTATTAACATTTATTATCAAGTAAGTAGAGCTAAGTCTTTGAGTGGTTTAGTGTAAAGTTGGTTTTATATGCAGGTAACTTATAACATAGTCAGTATTTTTAGTCGCATTAATATGTAAATCAAAATGTTATTTTAGACACGTTATTTAAAAACTATTAGCAGCCATACTATGGTCCTCTTGATAATTAGTCAGACAACTTATTACATTTCAATCATATGAATATCGCAGTTAAAAATTTGTAGCTTTCAATCAGGAATTTTCGTGTTTTGACCCTTACTACTTGACTTTTCCTCACAAAACTCTTGTGATAGTAATTTCAAAATGGAAAGTTCTGATAAGAAAATAGCTCATGTCTCCTGGGTATAAAACTAACACCTCTCTTTTAGACATTAACCTTTCCTCTGTGGAACTTATACATTTTAACATTGCAATAACCTGCATTTTATTAGAAATTTCCGGGGGTTAAAAGGACAATGTAATTTTTTTCCAACAAAAAGAAACAATTGCTAAAACAATGTTGTGAAAACAATGCTAAGACAAAAAGTTCTGATGGGAAAAAGGTTAATATTTCAACAGTACATGGACTCTTTATAAAAATTAATTTCTTCACTATCAGTACATGCGCAGAGTACTCCTCTCAATTCGTTCATCAAACACAGAACGTACACTGCGTACGTCGTCCACTCTATAGTAAACAGCTACAGCAACAGCTTTGTTGGGGTCTTACTCTAGAAATAAGCCTGGGAGTGAAGGGGCTAACTTTTTTCCCATTGGAAGTTATGCTTTTTAACATTACTACGCCCTTCATCCAGATACGACTGCGAGCGCCTGTGCAACCACATGCCCCAAATGATCCCCTTCCACAACTTCGACGAGCCACTGGAAGGGTACTCTGCCCACTTGTCCTCCAACATCAACGGCCTGCCCTATGCGTCTCGCAGCACGGGCACCAAGTTGCAAGACCTCCGCGAATGCTCCGTCCAGGACATGGAACGATGGCGGGAGAGGATCCTGGCGGCCATACACCTGGGGGTGGTGGTGGACCCCACAGGGCACGAGATCCCGCTTGATGAACAGCACGGCATCGACATCCTCGCCGATATCATCGAGTCCAGCTACGAGTCCGTCAACCACGCGTTCTTCGGCAGCTTGCACAACTGGGGGCATGTGCTGTTTGCGGCAGCGTCGGATCCTGATGGTAGATATAAGGTGAGGGGAGGTTTTTAGGGTTTCTTCTTTCGTTTCAAGAGGGTCTGTCAGTTCCATAGAGTTAATGCATTAGTTTTGAAATCACAACTTTTTGCAAAAGAAACGCTTTGCCATGTTATCCCATTTTCACCAGGTATGGTATGCATTATAACATCAATTTGAAACAAAATTGAAAATAAAATAACGTTTGGTTATTTAATTATTAATAATTGATATAGTTTTAAAGTAGTGTTGCCATCTGCAGTATATTTTTTTCATTTTGAAACTTAAATAAATAATTAAATAACTAGATAACATATTCGTTTCAACTTTATTTTAGTTTGATGTTTTGTTGATTCCCATACCTGGGGAAAAGGGGCTAACATGGCAAAGCAATACTTTTGCGGAAGTTGTGATTCCAAAACTAATGCATTACATTAGTTCTATGGAACTGACAATCCCTCATAACCAAAGTATGGATATTTAAATATCGAATGAATGTAATTTTCCCCAATAAGAATTGCTTGAAAAGAGCAACAACTCAAAGTGATTCAACTTTTTATGCTTTTTTATTTAAAAAATTAAATGTCAGGTGCTAATCACCGAGTAGGCTGCGAAGACTTGTTGTGGAAGATCTTTATTAAAAAAAACAACAGTGCTATTACCTATCCCTTTTAAGTGTATGCTATGCTATTATGTTTATGTTATGTTATTGTATATCCCTTTTATGTTTGGCTTAACAATAAAACAATGGATATTACAGTAATAACAAAAAATCCATTACTTTGGCTAATGGTCGGTTGGCTTATTAGTTGCCCAGGTATTAGTCTAGGACACTGCAATAGGGGGAGGCAGGCAGATCAAAGGCAGGCTTCCCTTGTAATGTAGTCTCAATCGAAACCTGCTAAATATATAAAAAAAATTGAGAAAATCTATTAAAGTATTTCCAGCTACGAATCTCCCTTACTACATTTTAGTGAAAGAAGAAGCTTGTAAGGATTTTTTTGTTAACTTCAAACCTTTTTTTTTTTACAATTAGCGATTCCTTTGTAACTTGAATTTAGAAATTAACCTAGACATCGATTTGCGTTTTTAGCTGAACCCAGGTGTCATGGACGACACTGCCACTGCTCTGAGAGATCCCATCTTTTACCGTTGGCACAGGTTTATCGACGATCTCTTCCAAGATTATAAGAAGTCTCTGCCACCCTACAGCAAAAGTGATGTAAGTGAGATGACGGATTTTAATTATACATATTATGCGTATTGTGTATTGACTTTATGTGTGGGTGGAGAAACAAAATAATTCGTCATTCTTCAGATTTTAGTTGAGGAGCTTGTTTCCAAAAGTCATTGAGTCATTTTTTCTTCCTTCAAAAGCTTATTTATTTATGAAAGATTTATTATTTAATTTCAGGGGATATATTTTCCTAGTTTTAGCTCTGTTTCAAACTTTTCTACTTATTGAAAATACATTGTTGGACATGTGATGTCTTATTTTGCAACGAAAGTCTATTTTTGAAAACCTTGACTTAACGCCATTTATTAACAAGCTTTTAAGTAACTTCGACAAGGAATCATTACTTGTTGTAGCCAGGAAGAGTATTAATGTTTCGCTATGCTTTGACAAAAAAATTGCAAAACAATTTTTACATTGTTTCAACACAACTTGTAAGAACTGGTAAAAACACATTTTTTTAAAAGTGAAAGTCGTTTTTTTTTAGTGTATGGTCATTTATAGGGTGTAGGAAATACCGGGCAACACAGAAACATTAATTAAAATAAAACATTTTTACTTAAATGTAAAATGTAAATGTTTCTTTGTATTAATTAAAATGTCTTTTTTCAACTATCATACCTGCAGCTAGGCTTCGGAATGGTCAAGGTAAAGGACATATGCATCAGGGCCGAGGAACCAGATGTTATCAAGACCTTCTTCAAGGAGGATCTGCTAGATGTTTCCCATGCCTACTACTTTGGAAGACATGGATCTGTGAAGGTGCCAATATTTTATGATCAGTAATTTAATCCTCTTACTAGAAATTACATTTCATTAGCATATTTTAGAAGGTTAGCATAAAAAAATTAAAATACAGCTCATTTTAAGTATCGAAAAATTATGTGCGCAATTTTTTTAAATTGAAACCATAATTTGGTTAGCATTTAAATTTATTAAAGAATAACCTAACGAAATTCCTCCCCAAAGAATTAAGTTCATTATAATTTTACATTTACAGTGCTACCATTTGAATGGTGCCAGGTCCCGATTCTTTCCGTCCTAATTTACCGTAAAAACCCAGTTAGTTCGTTTTTCGTGTTACTTAATATGTTAGATAGAAATTGTTCATCATTGATTAGTTTAGTTACAATAGTATTGATCTGTCTTATATTTCGTTTATTTAGATACACTCTTAAAACAAAAGAGTGAAATTCACTCATATAGAAGAAGTGCATTTTCGACACTGGAAAGGAGTGAAAATTAACTCCTAAATCGCTCGAAATCGCCCTAAATCGCTCCTAATTACCTTAAAATCGCTCATTTGGTGTTAAGATTATTGGAGGTTTAACACAACAAAAGAGTGTAATCCACTCCTATAGGGGAAGTGCATTTTCGACACCGAAAGGAGAGAAAATTAACTCAGAATGAGTTAAAATCGCTCGTTTGTTTTAAGAGTTAATTTTTAGCAGAATACTTATTTTAGCATGGCACATTTTCATGCCAATCGTCGTTAATGAGTCAAGATTCATCATCCAATAAAAATATTCTTCCAGGTACGCTACCAGCACCTCGACCACGAGAAGTTCACCTACAAGTTCCAGGTGGAGAACACCGGCACCAAGACGAGGCACGCCAAAGTCCGAGTGTTCTTGGGTCCCAAGTTCGACCACCTTGGAAACGAGATCAAGCTGGACGACATCAGGAGACTCATGATTGAGATGGACTCCTTCCACGTTGAACGTAAGTTGCTCTGTGCAGCTCCACGAAATATATATGCCATATGAAGAGCACAGGGGAAGAACCGCTTTATTACGTAGAGGGCTTTCTTTAATAGCCTCTTCGGGGACGATAGCGAGAAATCGCCTAAACTGGTGTAATGATGGATAAGATTCACACGTTTGTACCGCGAATGAAGAACCGAAAGAAATACCAGTTTCAGGTCTCCAATGTTCGCCAAGCAGAAACAATTATCGAAAGACTCTAAAGAAATCAAGCGGTTCTTCCCCTGCATGTACTCTTCATATATTTCATGATAAATAATCATGTCAAGGCTAAGAAAAATTGACTTGATATAATTTTATTAGTAGTGGATAGAGAGCCTTAAATAGGAGCGGCTGATTAGTATAAAGCATTTCAAGAAGGGCCGAAGAGTGAGCATGCCTGTGTGGGGTGGCATCGATCACTTGGCCATTCTAACTTGATGGGAATGATGCTAACTCAGCGCTTTTGAAGTGCGCCCGTGAATTACGTAATACTTTGCGGTTCTACATCAAAAGGCTACATTTAAGAATTCTTTTAGCAATTTAGGGATAAGATTTAAGGTGAATTTAATGGTGGGAATATCCGTTCATACGTAACTGGTAGCCTCTATCTTCAATGGTAACGGACCCGAACTTGTGTCGGTTCGAATGTTTCATTCGGAATAACATTTCGTTACCTTTAGGAATCAGCTACGTATTATAGTCTGTCTATTTACTATGCGAGTCTCGAAAACGCTTTCTTCCCCCGTCAATTCGCATGGTTTTCTAGGGAACGGGGGGCGCATCGCTTTTCTAAACCTAACGTGTTTGAGGTTCTGTTGAGAGGTCAACAATTCAAACAGTTCAATCCCAAGTAGAGTGGGGAAAAAACACGCTCACGCCGTTTCGAAGAAAGCCTCATGCGGGGAAGGGGGAGGAAAATGCTTTCGAGGCTCGCATTCTAGATAGGCAAGGTATAAGCCCAGTTTTATTAGAAAAAGGGCCGTCCGTGGCCGAGTGGTAAGGCATCCGCCTCAGGATTCAGCCTTCTGAGGAGTGCGGGGGTTCGAATCCCACCTACTGCCATCCATCCTGTAAATCGGATATCTGCACTGGAAACGAGTAGAAAATCATACTCGTGACGTATGGACCTGAGTACACTGGGGCAGACGTGCTCGTTAAATCTGTGGAGTCCAAAGTCCTTTCGGCGTCAGCGTACGATGTCGCTCGAAGTTCCGTTGGGTGCCCGCTCAGGTGTCGACTTCGTCACTTGACCAGGGTTCTAAATTACGAGGCGTTATTGGCTGTGTTAAAGCTCCTAACGGAGGCCATAAATATTCAGCCGGAAACGATTACACAACACACAACCTATTAGAAAAAATCCTTTAAGGGGGAATGGGCGTGCAGGACCGGGGGTCTCCAAACTCAAGTGCCTCAATGTTAATCCAATGGGAAAAAATTATTTTCTTTGCCACATTTCTCCGGCTGTATTGAATATTTTTACAAGCGGATTTTTTATGTGATAAATGTAGCTGACTTACAGGTCTCTATCTTCCCACTTTTTGAAATTGCTTCGAATATTTTGTGTAAAATAATTTATTGAATATTAAAAAAAATATTCGTACTAATTTCAAAGAGTGGGAAGATAGAGACCTGTAAGTCAGCTACACTTATCACATAAAAAAATCCGCTTGTAAAAATATTCAATACAGCCGGAGCATTGTGGCAAAGAAAATAATTTTTTCCCATTGGATTAACATTGAGGCACTTGAGTTTGGAGACCCCCGGTCCTGCACGCCCATTCCCCCTTAACGTTCCTCTCAAATAACCTAATCCTCGCGTTCCAGTGAAGCCCGGCGACAACACCTTTGAGCGTCGCTCCATCGACTCCAGCGTGACGCTGCAGAAGCAGCCGTCGCTGAGGGAGCTGCTGAAGGGCGAAGGCGCAGACCGCAGGGGAGACGAGTACTGCAGCTGCGGATGGCCAGACCATCTCTTGGTCCCGAAGGGAGACGAGACAGGAATGACCTTCTATCTGTACGCCATCTTCACGGACTACTACGCTGATACGGTGAGATGCTGGTTGGACTTTCAAGGGGTCGTGTCTCGAAACCAAAGTGCCTCTGTGTTAATCCAATGGAAAAATATATTTAGAAGACTCAGTTCTCTGGCTGTATTGAATATTTTTATGGTCGGATTTTTATATAGTAAATGTAGCTGACTTACATGTATCAATAATCTTACTTTTGTATTGTGCTCGAATATTTTTCTTTTGAAATTTTCATTAAATAATTTTACACAAAATATTCGACCCAATTGCAAAGAGTGGGTTTACAGAGATCTGTAAGGCAGTCACATTTACCACTTAAAAAATACGTTTGTAAAAATGTTCAATAGAGCCCGAGAAATGTGATTTAGAAAATATTTTTTTCCCCATTAGATTAACACAGAGGCATTTTGGTTTGGAGACCCTCATTCGCTCTTAAGCTAAGCATACACGGAAGCACAGGACTGGTGACTAGACATGTGAACAGTCGCCAAACATCTCCAACCTTCCTCTAAGACGCTACAGATTATATTTCTCCCGTCAGTGATTGGTTTTGTGCTCCCAGGTGATACGAAACCCCGCGATAATGAGTGGAACTTATATGTCGAGTGTGCACACAAAACCAATCACTTACGAGTGAAAATGCTTTCGATAACATGTAGGAGGAAGGTGGTCCGTTAAGATTTACATGCTTAGTCCCTGGTCCTGTTCCTCCGTGTATGCTTAGCTTTACGTTGCTTGGTGACTGTTCTTTTAACTCTTAAATAAACCAGGATTAAAAGTAGGATAACTGAAAGGCTACACTCATTTGTCGGGCCTTATACATAGTTCACTTTTTCTTTATACATTTGTTTTATGTAACAAAATGATATAGTTCATCGGTCATACCGTTTTAAGCATATAGTTCATTTTGGTTAAATTAAATTACAATTTCAGAAGTTTA
This sequence comes from Hylyphantes graminicola, assembly GCA_023701765.1. Classification (NCBI taxonomy): domain Eukaryota; kingdom Metazoa; phylum Arthropoda; class Arachnida; order Araneae; family Linyphiidae; genus Hylyphantes; species Hylyphantes graminicola. Next base: position 40,835,075 of record CM043115.1, on the reverse strand, counting down.
AGTAATAAATTAAAATTTACATTTAGAAAGAATTCCCAAATTGCCGCAGAATTTGAGCTCTAGACTAAGGCCTACGGCTAACTATCGCAAATAAAAAGCTTCAAACTTTTGAATCACGCATGCCACGAATCTAATCTTAGGTTTCTCAGAGAAAAAAGCTCAAGTCCAAAGCTCATTCCCTAACAGCAAAATAATTAATGATTAGTCAATTTTTTTCCTTAACAGTAATAAAAAAAATCAACAATATAAACTAGAGGGAACACTCAAAGCTCCTTCCTTACCAACAAAATAATTAAAGACGCGTCTCCTTGTCTCCTCAACAGTTATAAAAATAATCAGCAATTTGAATTAGACTGAGCGTCAACGTTTATTCCCTAAAAGCAAAATAATTAAAGATGAGGCTCCTTGTCTATAACAGTTATAAAAAAAAACGCAACAGTTTAAACAATAAGATTTCCAAATCTCTTGCAGGTTAATGACCACGGCCGAACCAGCGAATGCACCGACGCCGTAAGCTACTGCGGTGCCAAGGACCAACTCTTCCCCGACAAGCGAGCCATGGGCTTCCCGTGGGACAGACACATCGCGACCGAGAACTACGAAGAATGGAAGCTGCCCAACATGATCGGTAAGGAAATCACCATCAAGCACGTTTCAAACCACCACTAAGACACATGTTGGACCTGTCATCACACCAATAGACTCGAAGATTGTGTGTCATCAATAGACCTGACGATTGTACATGTGTCAAGATACCAATAGACCTACAGATTGTAAATTTGTCGCATATATACCTACAGATTTTGACTGTGTTATAAAACCAATTTGACTTTAAGATTGTAAACTTGTCATCAATGGACCTGAAGATTGTACCTATGTCACCATACCAATATACCTACAGATTGTAAATTTGTCGCATATACATATATACCTAAAGATTGGGACTGTGTTATTATACCAATTTGATTTAAGATTGTAACTGTGCCACCATACCAATAGACCTGAAGATTATAACTGTGTCATAATACCAATATACCAATAGACCTAAAGATTGTAACTGCATTATCATACCAATGGACCTGAGAATCTGTTTGCAATCATACTTATAGATCCGAAGATTATAACTGTGTCATCATATACCAATAAGCCCTAAAGATTACAGCTGTTTCCTCACACCAACAGACATAAAGGTTGTAACTACTCTTACTTATTGGAAAATAAATATTATGCTACTTAAAATGTGATACAATCCAACATTATTAATTAATAGGATTTATTTAATTCGAATAAAAAATAAATTGATGAACGTAGTTGAAATATTTTGATGTTTTTATGTGGAGGATTATTTTACAAAAATTTTGATACAATAAAATTACTAATTAATAAGATTTTTTAATTTAATTAAAAATACAATGGCTAAACATTGTTGAAATTGTTAGAAGTTTTTCTGTGGAGGAATTGTGTAAGCATTGTTTTCTTTAGATATTAATAAGGTTAATTCGATTAATATTAAAGGAAAATTATTTGGGTATTCATTAGTTTTCTAAGATATCAATAAGATATATTTTAGACCAGTAATAAGATATTTGCTTTTGACAAAAAATAATTCATTTAATATATATTTATTTATACCACACTCACATAAATTATTTCTCCTTATAATTTAGGTTTAATGACTTAAAAAATTCCTACAATTCTGAAGAATATCAAAAAAATTATGAAAATTTGAAAATAATTAAGAATTTAAGCTCTATATGTTATTGCAATTATCACAGATGAACCTACATATAATCACATAACAATTAAACTAAATGATTTAAAAAACCAACGGATTTTAGGATTTAAATAGAACTTTAAATACTAAAAATACTATCTTAATTTAAAGGGTTTTAAAATTTTTAAATGAGTAAATAGATTGATATTAACTTACACACTATTCCATAAATCCGTTTTACTAGTTAAATATGTTTGTTAATTTATATTATTAATTGTTAACTACTCATCCAAAATTTGTTCTTTTTAAAGTATTTTGTGTGCAAAGTTTTATAAATGAATGTATTAATGGGCTGTTAATATTTTCTAATAAATTTTGCAATTAGCTTCAAAGGGTTTACGTTTCCCGATCCCATTGGAACGAATGAAAATATCTCGAAACTTAGAACACAGGATTTTACTTTTGGTCATTGCGAAATAATGCAGCGTATGGAAAAACTAGTTTCATCCCGTTGAGTAATTAAAGTATATGATTTTTTTTTTAATATATGACGTGTATATCATACCAAAACAAAAAACAAGCTTTACTCATATGCTAGTACATAAATAATTATTTATGCCAAATATTATTTTCACAATGTAAAATATTCTTCAAATGTTCAAGGAAGCGGATCAATTTTAATTTGTTGAGAAATTGGAGAAAGTATTTTGGTTCTCTTTTGTATAATGTTAATATTGGTAAATAACTTTCAGCTTAGCTGCATAAAATACATTTAAAATATTTCATTCATATTGATGAAAAAGTTATCCCAGATAAATATTTACGACTTTTAATTAATTAGTAAAAATAGTCATTCATCTAATATTTTTCTCAAACGACATTAAAAAATTATAAATTTCAATAATTAGTTTTTTTAATTTGCTAATTTAATTTTAGTCATCCAGACAAACAAACTATGTGATGAAAACGATAAAAAGCTTTAAAAATTTACCGAGATCGTGAAATATTGTATTAATTTCTATTCATAACTCCGTTAATTATTTTCAATCTTACGGAAGTATGCACGCTATATTGGCTTAGATATCAAAGAAAAGGCAATATAATTAAACTTAGCAATATTAATTCTTTTCCTATTTGATAACGTTAATGAAATTTTTAATATTATGGTAACTATATTATATTTAATAGAAATATTTAAAACAAAAAGATTGTATAAGTTTTTTTATTTTAAAAAATGCCATAAAAAATTCATTTCATAATATAAGATGAAGTCGCAGCTAGTTCAAACACTTAAATCCTTAAGCCATTTTCTGAATCGATTATTTAATTAAAATACTTTGACCGATTTTGTAGATAAATTATACCTTTAGTCGACTATTTAGACTTTATTAATGATTTCTAAGGCGAATTTCTTGGCTGCAATATTGAAAATATGGTGTGGAGTAAAATTAGTTCTAATTTTCTAATTTAAAAATGTCCAAGTGACACATTTTTGCGATTAGCGAAGACAACTGTAAGTACAATGTACTACAGAAACAAATCTTTTCACAGAAAACTCTGATAATTTATTTCTCTAAAAAATGATGAAACAGCCGGCACAAGTAAAAAAAAACCGTTACAGCAAGAGAGTTAAAACTTTTTCGAAAACTGATTCATCTTTCACAAAACAATGTTGCCACAGACAAAAACTTTATCCTTAAAATAAAATAAATGAACTACAATTAACATCCTCCCACCTTGAGATGCTGCAGCATCTCAACATACGAGTGTTACTACAATAATACATAAAAAATGAAAATTTTGTCTGGGCAAAAACACAAAATTTAAAACTGAAAACGTTCAGGAAAATTAACTACGCGTCCTTGTTTAGTGACATACGATGTGGTTTGTCCTGTAGTGTTCACAGCTGCATCATTCATGGGACAGTTCACAAGGTCCGATTTTGAAGATACTTCTAAGGGATATATCCGCTGAACAGGACGGAGGAGCTTCGAATAGGCAGTCTGAACTCTGACTAGTCTAACATTGCCATCCGACCCGGGTAATAACTCGACAATGCGTCCTAAAGGCCAATCAATTCTTTTTGTGTTGTCAGATCCAACTAATACGATGTCTCCCACCGATATGGTTCGAGGATCTACCTTCTTATTTCTTTGCACAAGCAGACCCAAATATTCCGAACGAAATCTGTTGCGAAGATCTTTTTGTAGGGCGTGTCTATATTTTACTCTTCGATTTAAGCTCTTTTGGTCAACAGAATCTAAGTCGGGAGTTCTCCACTCTTGTATATCTTGAAGGAACATCGAGGGGGAAAGAGGTATAGGATCTTCATTATTCTCCGAGATGTAAGTTAGTGGACGAGAGTTCATGAGTGATTCACAGTCGCACAAAACTGTGAACATCTCCTCTTGGGATAAGAGAGCACGGCCTAAAACTCTTTTCAAGAGATCCTTCAATACTCGTATGAGGCGCTCCCACCATCCACCCCACCACGCAGCTGTCGGGGGGTTAAACTTCCAATGAATATTATTGATGGCACCGTGCTTGATAATCTTATTCCAGTCGAGCAAACGTAGACAGTTAGCAGCACCAACGAAATTTTTGCCGTTATCACAATATATAGTAGTACATCTACCCCTTCTTGCTACAAACCTTCTTAAAGCCATCAGAAAATTTTCCGTTGAAGCACCATTAACAAGTTCAAGGTGAACGGCTCTATAAACTGCACAGGTAAAGATGAGTACCCAAGCCTTCGAGTTGTCTTTAAGGTGTAAGGGCCCTGCAGCATCTACTCCAGTAATCTGGAAGACTGCGGCATCTTTTACACGGTCTTCAGGGAGGGGAGACACAGTACTTTCCAACTTCTGAGAAGAGAATCTTGCGCATATGGTACACTTTGCGACGATTTTCCTGGTAATTCTCTTGCCATTCACAATCCAGTATTTTTCTCTCAATATATTAAGTAGCATCTGAGCTCCGCAATGAGAGTTTTTCTCATGATGAAAACGTATAAGCCTTAGCACAACCTCATGATTGCCAGGCAAAAGGACCGGTTTCCGAAAATCTTCTTTATCTTTTCTGTAGATAATTTGGGTCTTCACCCTCACAACGCCTTCATCATCGGTATATATTGAGAGGTTTTTAAACTTCTTGTGATTCAGTACTTCATTACATTCTTTTTGAATCATTTTTAGAACAACTAACTCTGCTTTTTCATATTCTAATGCAGATATTTCTCCTAAAGTTCGACTTTCTTTGTCAGAAGCGGAATTCCCAATAAACCTGAGAATCCAACAGATCATTCGAATGATCCTTTCATAATTTGTAAAGTACTTGTAGTACCAGTTAGTTTCTTTATTTTCCTCGACATTAGCAAGTGACGTAACGGATTTTATTTTTTCTTTTGAAATTTCTTCTTCATCGACGATTTTAGTAGCTTTCAGGTGGCTCCATTTATCTCGAGGTTCTTTTAGCCAATTCGGTCCCTCCCACCATGCAAAGTCGAGGAGTTGCTTTGCATTACATCCTCTCGAGGGTAGATCTCCAGGATTTAAATGGCTCGGAACATGATGCCATGACGAAGGATTACTTAATTTTCTTATTTCTTGTACCCTGTTTCTAACGAAAACAGACCAGTTCTCTACCTTCGAAATCCAGGCAAGAGCCGTAGTTGAATCGCTCCAGAAATATTGCTTGATATCCTTCCAGCCGAGGGCTTGCACAACTGAGTGTGCAAGTCTAGCTCCCACCAAGGCAGCAGTCAACTCGAGCCTAGGTATGGTCCCTTCTTTGAGCGGTGCAATACGAGACTTTGCTGACAGAAGACTGATTTTGACATCATCTTCATCTTCAATTCTCAAGAAAACCACAGCTGCATAAGCCTGTTTACTGGCATCGCAAAATGTATGTAAAGAACAGTTATTTAGATTTTCGGAGGTAACTTGAATCCACCTGGGAATCTCAATTTCTTCCAATGTTTTCAAATCTGCGTACCACAGAAGAAATTCTTTTTTCAGATCTTCTCTGATCTCTTCATCCCAATCAACGCCCATCACCCATGTCTTTTGTAGCATTAACTTAGGGCACAACATGACTGGAGCGGTATATCCAATGGGATCGAAAATACGATGCGCCACAGACAGAATAGATCTCTTGGTGACTTTTTCCACGCTCAATTCTTTCAACCAACTCATATTGACTTTTAGTGTGTCTTCGGTTTTATTCCATTTTAAGCCTAACACGGATGATTCTGAGGGTAAATTCTTGCAATATGAGTGTTCCCAGCTCCTCAAGTCGAAACTACCTTTCTGCATCAATTCAATGGATTTTTGTTTAAATTCTTCCATATCAACTGAAGTATCCACGCTGGTTAAAGAATTATCAACATAGAAACTCTGCAAGAGCCTTTTCTTGTAATCTGCATCGTATCCTTGAACATTTTGTATGTGATACCTTATGACAGCTGCCAAAAGGAAAGGACTACTCGTTACTCCGAAAACCACTCTTGCATGTCGAAATATTTTGCACGTTTTATTCTCTTCGTCTTGCCACCACAAGAACCTTAAATAATCTCTATCTTCTTTGGCGACACTTAACTGTAGAAACGCTCTTCTGACATCTGAAGAAATACCGATACGTCTTTCTCTGAAACGCAGCAAGACATCGGGGATAAGTTCGATTAAATTTGGACCACTGTGCAAACAATCGTTAAGGGAAGGATGACCCTTCATACGGGCAGAAGCATCGAAGACTGGCCTAATAGGAGTAGTACTGCTTTCCTTTATAACTGCCCTATGTGGCAAGTAGTTCCCTGGTAAGGCAATTTCATTAGAGGGTACTTCTTCAATAATTTCCTCGTCCAGCCAGCTTTCGAACACCTTTTCATAGTCATAATAAATATTCTTGGATTTCAGCTGAACTGTGGTTCGCTCTAATCTCTTCTTTGCCAGGTTATAGTTATCGGGTAAAAAAAGATTCGTTTTCTTCCCATGGTAAACGGACTTCGTACCTTCCTTGATCATTGACCTTTACAGACTGAAGAAAATGCTCTTGGGCCTCAAAATCTTTCTCCCTTTTAGATTTCTTCTCAATGGGATCTTTGATTCCGATTAAGTCTAGTCTCCACAGATCGGCCATCTCCGCTTCTTTAACAAAAAGTGATATAACTGACATGGCTAGATTTTCTGTACCAGGCTTCTGATGCGGCACCTTTCCCATTAAGGTCCATCCGAGACTTGTTTCTGTTGCAACCATGCCATTTGACAAAACCTTTTGCTGCCCAGTCAATAACCTGCCTATCATATCTGCTCCTACCAGTATGTGTACTTGTTCATAGCTAACATCAGACGGCTAACATCAGTCCGGCTAACATCAGACAAATTGATTCCCAAACTCTTTAATTCTTTGAACCATGGACCTCTGCTTACTGGCAATATGTTCTCACAAATAACATCTTGGCCCATTACTTCCAATTTGCATGAGAATTTTCCTTTGAGCGATGCAACTGTTATTTCATACTTTTTGTGTTTTCTAGCATCAGTGATTACACCTCCAAATAGGGAATGGGCCACGTTCATTTCTTCAAAAGGGGCATACATCATCGACTTGGCAACGTTATTGACGATGTAGGATCTCTGTGTTGCTGTATCAATCAAAAGACGGACACTCATTTCTTTACCGTTGGCTACAAGCTTGGCGACCAAAGTTTGCAGAAAAACTTCTGGTGTCTGATTTAAATGCGTCATATTTACATCATTTACTGGCGTCTCTGTCTGCGCACCGTCTCGTTCTTTTGAAGCTGATTTACTAATTTTTTCCAAGCTATCACACATAAGTGTAACGTGTTTCCTACCACAAATAAGGCATTTTACGAAACTTCTGCAACGCTTAGCTACATGACCTAGAGCCAAACAGGCAAAACACCCTTTCTTACTTCTAACTATTTCCTGCCTCTCAGCTAAAGACTTTTTCTGGGCGGAAAAACAATCAGAACTATTATGCTTACCATCACAAAACAGGCAGCCTTTTCTTTGGTCTTTGACGTAAGGAGCTGCGTGTAAGGCAGAGGCTGTTGATGGTGCTCTGATTTTATTTATTTCATATGCAACCTTCTTCTTTGCTCCCTTGGTATCTTCAACTTTGAGCAGGCCAAAACCATCCATCGCTAAATTAATTCGAGCTTCACCCTCCACTTCAGCTTTTAGAAACACCATCAGCTTGTTTAGCCTTTCTTTTGCTTCTATTTTAGGAGTTGAAGAATTGCTTCGATGATATGCCTTCAAAAATTCTTCCGGAAAACAAGATTCTACCATCGGGTAAAGTATAGATGCACACTTGTCTGTAGTAACTCCAAGAGTGTCTAATGCTCTTAGATAAGTTTCCAGTTTATCATACAAAGATGTAAGGGGAAAAGATTTATTCACCTGAACATTGATGATTAATTTGAGAAGTTCCCTTACGTAGATCTCCACTAGAAGATCCTCATTTCCAAATCTTGATTTCAGACTGTCGACGGCTTTAGTATAGTTTTCGCCAGTTGGCGGGAAACTTTCAACGATTTCTCTCGCTCTGGAACCCATCACAGTAGCTTGAATCAGATATTGGAACTTGTCTTCAAGTGCAATGTCCGCATCATTATCGATGTGCTGGAACTGGTTCCAAAACGGGAGCCACTCTTTGACATCGTCGCCAAACTGTCTGAACTCTAGTTTCGGCAAAGTAAACTTCCTCCTAGAATTCACTGCTTCAGCAGTAACGGAATTTGGATTGGCGGCATTTTGAGCAGTCATTTCTCGACATTGCGCCTGTATCTTGGCCATTTCTAATTCATGGGCCATTCGGGCTTTTTCTAACTCTGAAGCTTCCTTTGCTTTTTCTAACTCTGAAGCTTCCTTTGCTTTTTCTAGCTCTATTGCATCTTTCTTTTCTTGAAGAAGTCGTTCTTCTCTTTCTTTTTGAAAAAGTCTTTCTTATATTTCTTTTTGAAGAAGTATTTCTTCTTGTTTCTTTCGTTCTCTAACGGTATCCTCAAGTACTTGTTTAACAAATTCTGGATCCTTGTTATATTCATTGCTAGCCAAAATCAAGTCCTTCAACTTTGCTAGAGTTGATCCCACCGGCGCTGTTTCGTTAATTTCTTCCAGAACTACCAGCAAATCTGCTTTCTTGTATCCGGATTTAAAGAAACTTGCCATTTTCTTTTTTCGCAAGTCCCTGTTCGGGCGCCAAAATGTAAGTACAATGTACTACAGAAACAAATCTTTTCACAGAAAACTCTGATAATTTATTTCTCTAAAAAATGATGAAACAGCCGGCACAAGTAAAAAAAAACCGTTACAGCAAGAGAGTTAAAACTTTTTCGAAAACTGATTCATCTTTCACAAAACAATGTTGCCACAGACAAAAACTTTATCCTTAAAATAAAATAAATGAACTACAATTAACAACAACTTTTATTAAACTTCTGAACCAGCCAATTAATTACTAATATAGAACGCTGTCAAAGTTTGGAGCAATTTAAATGTAACTTTACTCCATAAAGCCGGTGGAAACTAGCTTTAGTGAAATAGTAGCCTACAATTTCTTTGTATGTGACAATAATAAGTATGAAAAAATAATAAAATGTTGGCTAGTGGGTTCACAAATGCTCTCCAACAGCAATAACCACTTAAAATACAATTTGTTTATAAAGGCTTTGTGCATACTTAACCCTTATTCTCATAGTCATATATATTTTTTTTAAATATTTAATTTTCAATTTTTTCTGTTTTTTTACAGCTAAAATAAAGATTTTTTAGTGTCATAACCTTTCTAAAATAATTAATGTATTAATTAATTAGAGTTTTATAAAAGGTAGCATATATGCTACTTCATGAGATTGGGGTAACTGGTTCATTTAGCTTGTAGTTGTATTTGTGTTACCTGATTTGTAGTTGTTGTACGATAAAGGCAGTACATGTCCAGAAAAATTATACTACGTACGAATATTACTTAAATGAATTTTTTTTATAAAGTATGAATATCAATTAAACAAAGAATAAACAAAAAACTATATACATCTATATATACAATACAATACAATATTCTTATATTTAAAGAAGTGCTTGCTCAAAGCAATTCTGCTTTTAGCTTCCACACTACGTTTATAACGTAAAAAGTGGAAAGTTTTATAATCGTTCAGTCCGTCCGTCTGTCCGCCCGTCACCCACTTTCACAGAACAAACCAAACGTCGCACAAACTAGTGGGATACGTCATTTTGAAGTAAAAAATCAGCCTAGGTTACATCCCAAATTTCATTACAAATTTAAATTGGAAGTATATTTAAAAAGTAAATAACTAAATATTTAAACTACATTGAAATAACATGAAAATTCCATTTTCATTCAATAGTTTTAATGTTGCCCTTTCGTCAAACGTACGAGAACCTTTATTTAAAATAAAAATAAAACCTTTGAAAGAATATTTATTTATGTGATATAATTAGGTTTGGATTGTTGCAATATCACAATGATGTTTTTTTTTTCGACGGTTCATTATATATGTATGAAGAAATATGTACAAAACTCTAATTTTGCATTAAAAATATGCAAAGTTTCGCTTTTATTTTTAAAGCATCAATTTTACGACTTATATATTTTTTTGAACTGTAAATTAATTTGTGGCGACTAAAAGATACATATTTATTAAAACATTGCATCATTATTCCACGAATTTCAAACAAATTTAGCAAACAATATTGAGTAATTTTTAATTTGCGAAAGTATATAAATGAAAATAGTTAATTTTGGCGTTTAAAATTTTTAATTAGAGATTTTCTCTCTGAAGTGTATAAATTGTGCGTTTCCTGTGAGCATATATTGTGGGGAAGCGGTTTAGGTGACAGATTCTGTAACAAACCTACTTGTTTTGTTAAACAAAACCTTAAATTACACTTTTTACAAAAGACGTTGGAGAAACCTTTGTGACAGAATCTGCATTTTACACTATCTCTGAAAATGAGGAGGTGGCCTACTCCATCTCTCATGATCGATTAAATTAGTAAAATTGTTGCTTTACAATTAAAAGCGAAACGGTATATATTTTTAATACAATTTTTATTTTTTTATGCATCTTTCTTCCTACATATATAATGAACCATCAAAATAACTTCATTGTGCTATTACAATAATCAAAATTGAATTATATCATAAAAATAAGTACTTTTTCAAGAGTTTAATTTTTATTTTAAATAAAGTTTCTCGTACGTTTGGTGCAATGGCAACAGTGAAAATAATGAATAAAAATAGAATTTGCATGTTATTTAAACGTAAATTAAATTTTTAATTGTTTAAATTTTAAATCTTCTCATTTAAATTTTTAATGCAACTTGGATTGTAGCCTAAACTTATTTTTGCTTCAAAATAACGTATCCTACTTATTTGTGAGACTTTTAGTTCGTTCTGTGAAAGTGGGTGGCAGACAGGCAGACGGATAGACTGAACTATTATAAAACCGTCCCCTTTTTATGTTGTAAACGTAGTGTGGAAGTTAAAAATATTCAAGTGTAAGAAACAACTAATCATGTCAATAACTACCTTAATTTCATGAAGTAGCATATATGCAACCTTCAGTTTTTAGCTTGTATTTTTTCAAAGACAGTGGTAATCGAACAACTTAAACATTTTTTTAAAACTATAGAACATAAGAAATGTGAAAAATATTTTTCAAAGTAAAAACAAAACAAAATTAATATGAAAAATAATTCAATGGACTTGTCTTGTAGAGACAACGAGGCATGATGCAAAAACCCAACAACCCAACAAGTTACCTTCCTCTAAAACAAAAATAAGTTTAACTTTGAACATTGTTTTCACTCTGATCGAAGCTTCTACTGTTCTCCTAACAAATAACAATGCAACATACTAGCTGACGTCACTTAACAAACATAAGTTAGGGGGAAAATCAAAGGTTGCATATATGCTACTTCATGAGAATAAGGGTTAAGATTAGTCTCTTAGGAATTTCACATCTTGAAAATCGTAATGTTATTCCTATGGAGAATATTCGCAAGTCAATTACCGCCACAATTTTAATAAAAGGTTACTAGTTTTTTGTATCATTGTAAAGAACGAAAGGAGTGGATTTCATAAAAATAACTTGTTTTGTGAAAATCACATATTTAGTACTTTTAATAATTTTTTGAAGTTTGTAAAAAAAGGAGTACACGTTAAGTTCTAAATTTAGCGTAACACAACTCTCTAACGAATAAAGAGAGATTAGAAATTCTTCAACTCGTAAAAAGAATAGACTTTTTCACATCGATTTAAACTGTTATAAAAAATTTAGAAAATTTCAACGAAAAGATACAAAGAAATGAAATTGCATTTACAGCAACCCGATGACCTAATGACTATGTTATCTGCCTCTCTCCAATATCGTCCAGCTTCAAGAAATAAGATCACACCAAATTGCCATATAACTCTAAACAGCAACATAGGAGTAGGTTTAGAGGTTTCTCTATACTGGGGTGTAACGTTACTCCATAAAGCGGGAAGCAGAAGATAGTTTTATACACAATTTTTTACAGTGATTTCTAACTATTGAAAGTGAGAAAATAATAAACGATATATTTTTTTTGTAGGTGAAATATTTTCCTCTATAATCATATTCATGTATGAAATAGAATAACATCTATTACACAGGAGAGTATAATTCTTATTTAGTTGTTCTAGAAATGAATGAATATTGGACGTCCAAAGAGAAGTTTATTGTAAATAAATCATTTAAAGTATTTAACGGGATGATGTCTGGATCCGTAGCCCGGCTCGCCAAAGAGAACACACAAATCTACACGTTGGAGTCTAATTAAAAAGTGTGTCACATCTATAGATTATTAATACTTGATATTCGACTGACCAATCAATGAATGGAATTTGTTACAGTTGGAACAGAGAGTTTGTCATAGCGAATGGAATTTGCGGCAGTTGCTTCCATTTTAAGATTTGCCTGAAATGTATCAGCTGTCAATGGTGTGGGGGGGGGGGGGGCTGTGGAATAATAGTATAGTATAGTATAGTATGATACATATATATTCCAGCTTGTGTGCTTGTTCATAGAACCGCTTATAAGCTTTCGTCAAGTAAGACATACACAGAAAAAGTTTTTACAGGCACAAAGAAATGAACAACACATAGACAAATAACAACATTTATTGACTTTCACAAACATCCATGCCTGACCGGGATTCGAACCCGACCTCAGCAGCTCCAAAGGCTAGTACACTAACCATTCAACCACCGAGGCGGCCTGTGGAATAATGAATACACATTTAAAAGAAATTTAAATAATTTGGAAAGTAATATTTTTTTTTAAAAAACTATATGCATCAGATGTTAATGATAATATCTATTAAAGCAAATATAATTAAATTAAATTTTTTTTATTAATTGATGTATATTTTTATAACACAATTAAATGTACTTTCACATTATTTTTTTTATTGATTTTAAAATGCATGCATGTATTTTTTTAGTAAGCCGCGCTTGGTCTCTCCGATTAATCCTAGTTTAGGGATTATTTTGCCAAAATAAAAATATTTGCGAATCAAAATAAAGTTTTTTCTTCTTCCAAGAACATGTTTGATTTAGCTAAACAAGACGTAAAAAGTGATGTTATAAAATTAAAAAAAAATACATAAAAACAATAGGGACATAAAAAATGCTTGAAATACTCCTAAATAAATTATCAATGTAAAAAACTTCTTATTTGTTTTAAACTGTATTACAAAAAGATAAAATCCCATTCCCAAAATTAGTTCAATCATAAAAAAAAAACTTGTATTTTAACAGGTTGTTGCAAATTTCAGAATGTTGTATTAAAACCATGTATGTGGAATTTGATAAAAAATACAACTTGCATTTGAAGCATTGCCGCTAAAATAAAATACACAATACTAACTCTCGCGACCAAGTAACTTTGTCGCAGACGGTTCAGTATTGGGATCGCATGGAAGAGGTTCCTAAATGAGGTATGTACCGGGCCCGGTTTTTATCCATGAACCTCTTGCGTGCGAGACCAATACCGAACCGTCTGCTACAAAGTAATTACTCTGTCTCGGGTTCTAGTATTGGGTATTTGTGCTGAACGATGATCTCAATCACGTGACTCTTTGCACGTCTTCAAATTTCCCGGAGGGCAGATGCATTTGATGCATTTGGTTGTGAGTATGACGTTATGTTAACGAAGATAAAAACAGTTATAAACTGTTTTTCTAAAGAACAGTTTTTAACTGTAAAAAATATGGTATTTAACTGTAAAAACAACAGATTTATTACAGTGTAGAAATGAAGGAATGTTGGACGTCCAAGATTAATCCAAGAGATTAATTTCACTTTGCTGGTGTTAAGGTTATTTGTTTGAAGTTTGCTTATTAAACTAAGATTGGGATATAGTTTAGTTAAAAATCAATGAAATTTAAATGATTAACAAACAAATGCAATCTCATACTTACATGACCAACAATCCCTATAACACATTTTCCAGTTTTGAGAAGTTTCAAAACAATTGGTTTCCTTCCCTTTTGACCAATAGCAAAAACATGGACAAAGACAACAAACATAACAAATCAATATTTTTGCTACTGTTGTGTAATTTATAACTTGGCTTTAAAGAAAGTATTTTTCTCGTCTATTTGTATTTACGCTATTTCCGAGGCTTTGAAAGTACTATTCTTAAACTGATTATCATCTCAATTTTTTCAGACAAGATAATGACATTGTAAAAATATATTACTTATTCACGCAGTAGGAGCTTTCAAAATAAAAAAAGTTTATTTTGCTTTCTAAGTTTTTAGCTTCAATGTTTATTAATCAAATTCAAAAACTTCCTCGCATTTTTATGAAATGCATCGTAAAATATAATAGAAATAATAGCATCTTATTTCGATTTTGAGCTTACAAATTAGACTCTTTAAAGTTGGATGGGCTCTTAACAATGGAAAAAGTTTCAATCATTATTTCAGCTAAATAGAATTTCAGGGGGAAAGAGAGAACGTTGTTATAAGAACGTTCCATAAGATATAATAGGGGACGTATTATTGGACAGGAATTGCATAGATATTAATATTCAAATTTTTAAGGGAGCGTTGTAAAGTGAAAACATCACGAAAAAAGATTTATACAGAAAGAACTTCGACAAAATGAATTTCTATAAATTGTATTTAGAGAATATTTTTCATTTTTTTAGTTGTTTCCAAGGTTTGAAGGATATCATAAGAGAGACAGCAACTTTAGTCTTAGAATTCCCCCTATGTGGTGTACACTTAAAAAAATCTGTTAATTTTACAGAAAAAATATATATTTACGAAAGAGAGAATACTGTTATTAACTTTTAACAGCATTTTTTCTTATTGTAAAAATAAATTTCTAGAATTTTTTTTCTCTGTAATTGGGCTGTAACATTGACTGTTAAGCCTTTGCAAACTTGGCAAATCCACCAGAACTAAAAGTCATTTTTTTTGTGGCGTGATCTAGGCGACTCTCCAATATAGGCTACCACAATTTTGACTCGCAGATTATAATGAATCTGAGCTCTCTGTGGATGTTAAAGTATGCCGAGATTATAATTTAGCCGAGAAAACCCAAGCCAATTGGGCTCGGATCTTTTACATTCCATATAATCATACGACATAGGCACATGTCCAAGATTTTCCCATCCAGTAAATCCGACGACTCAGCCGGGTCTCGAACCCGCGACCTTGGGCTTACGAGGCGGACACGTTTAACCCCTCAGCCACTGAGCCGCTAATTGCTCAAAGTGAAAACAGTTTTTTTTACAACGAAAACGATTACAGTGAACTTTACAGTGAAAACGATTGTTTTACTTATAAATTAAATTGCGCTTCATCTAAAAAAATTCTAAGTTCAAGTGTCTGAATTGCATGGCATGAAGTGTCTGATTTAAAATGTCTGAATTTGAAAGTGTCTAAATTTCAGACATTTACATCAAAAGTCAGACTCTACAGTGTCTGAAACATATTTAAGACACTAGGGTCTAAAATGCATGAGAGAATATTTCAGAGAGTGTTCAATTAAGGCCCCAAAGTGTCTGAAAACTCAATTCAGACATTATTTGTGCTGAAATTAAGACACTGCTTTTTGCAGTGTACCCCTCCTTCGGATTTCCAGGAAACATCATGAGATACGATCTTTCCCCACTCCATCCACCCTACTTGGATTTAGAGAGTAGTGGCGATTAACCTCACGGCAGAGCCTCAAACGAGGTAGGTTTAAAACAGCGCTCCGTCATTTCTTAGAAAACTACACGAAGTGGTGTGGGAAGCCAAACTTGTGTTGCTGTCGCACATACTATAGTTTTCTATAGTACTGTGGTCAGTATCCCCGCCAGTCGCGGGTTTTACTAGGTGCGTGTGTGAAATTTCATTTTTTCTTTAAAATTTGTTCGTTGAAAAACAGCTTTTGTGTTAATCTTACAAATTCTTCATGTAAAAGAAACAGATTAACTCTGTAAATTTTATGATATTTTTCTGGCACACCACCTGACAGTTTTTTTTCGGTAAAAAAATATTTTTTTTACAATGAACTAATATAACACATATTTCCCCTAAGCCAAAATTTTTTAAGAAATTTTGCAATAGATGGTTCGGTAAAATAAGCCATGTGGTCGTTTTTGTACATAGTATAATATATTAAATATTACACTGCAAAAAAAAGTTTGCTGTTTTTACCGAAAAAACCTGTTATTTGGTGTGCAAGATAAATATCAAATTTTTTACAGAGTCAATATGTTTATTTTATACGAGTCATTCGTAATTTTAACTTGTTATTAATTTGTAATTTTAACTTGCAATTAATTTGTAGTTTTAACTTGTAAGTAATGTGCAGTTTTTTTTATTGGCCATCTTCCCAAGTTTAATTATAAGATTAAATATGTTTTTCAACAATGGAGCTTTTATCGAAACTGCTGCTCAAAACATAATTGTGTGGAATCAGTCAGATACTACAACAAAGCGAGGAGAAAATTTCTTTCTAAATAACTAACTTTGAATTGAAATGCGCGCGTGATAAAAAAAAATAACTCTGCAACCTGATAAATCAACACTGCTAAAAAAAACAAACATTTAAGCTTATTCATTATTCTACGAAAACGAAAACTGTCACGTGATGAATTCGATTTGTTATTCGTCGTCGTCCCTGGATACCAATAGAAAAGAAACAAGCTATAAAAATAATTATTACATCTAATCGAACACATTTTATAAGAAAAAAATAACAAAAAACAGATGCAAAGTTCTTCCCATTACAACCATGTCGGATGCTAGCGACGGAAGCTGGTGCAGCGTGCTTGCAATGTTGTTGCGAAACTGTTAGCAAGCTCAGACCTTAATAAATCAGTTATAAAATGTTCGCTTGAAACAAACTGTTGTCAAGGTGTATTCATTGATTGGTATCTATCTTTATAAACATTGGCGTGAAATTTGAAAGGCAACAGTTGGTAAATGTTTGATGAAAATGTTGTTGGACTCGAAACCTCTTTTTTTGGCGGAATTCGCAATTGGTCAACATTTGGAGAACGGGGTTAACGAATGCGGTGGAATTAGAAAATGTATTTTTGGATGAATGTTTGCCGATCAGTTGATTACTGGAATAATTTACTGGAGTTGGTATATTGTTAAGTTTTGCTATGTGCGACAATTGTTAAGAATTACTGTTGGTAGTTGTTTTCCTTAAATGAAAACAATTTAATTTTTTTGAAAATATTAGTAAGCAGAGGAGATTTTTGTGCAGTTCATATCAAAAACTAAAATATAGGTAATAATTGAATTTTAGTGCAGTTGAATTTTTTAGAAACTGAAATACTGAACAATTTATACTTTTTTGTGAAAGTTGACAATCTTTTACAAGGACTGAACAAAAGTTTCTTAAGTATAATTCTCATCTTAAGAACTAAAGTCGAGTGTTAAACTGTCTTGGAAGAAATAGAAGGTTAATTTAAGTTCATATTTATACAATTGCACTGAGATTTAATTTTAGCTCACCAGTTCCTAATATTTTATATCATGTCTTCTACGCGAAATTCTTTGTATTAGTTGTGGCAAATATAAATTAGATGTTCAAATTGACGTATTAAATAAAAGTTATAAATAAAGAAGAAGAATACTTTCTTTATAAATACCTCTTGACTGAATAATTTTATCAATTTGAGACTTACAATGACACTTTGTGACTTTTCAATTGAGTTCTTCCAATGAAGATTTATAGTAGACACCATAATCTGAGATTACTGAATTGTTCTCTTGGACAGTTTTGCTGGACGCATTTATTTTTTGTCACCTGCTTTTTGTCAAGTAAGTATTATTTTTAATCTTGCAATTTTGAGTATAATAACTATGTTTGCTTAGTAATAGGTTAGTTAAATATTGAAAGCAATGAGAATAAATATAAGTGAATTGTTTGGTAGATATGTCAGTAATTATAAACAACAACGAAATAGTTAATTGTTATTGTTAAATTTTCATAAGATAGTTAGTATAATTTATTCATGGTGCAGCATAAATGATGATTTCCTTTTTGAAAGTCAAATGAAAATATTATTAATTAAACGTACATTAAATTTGCATTCAATTAAACATTGAGAAACTATACATTTTATTATAATTGCGTGAAAAAAATCCGATTTTTACACCATAATTTTAATATCAGACGAGTGTGAAAAGTTAGACTTTTTAGTAACACTGATAAAAAAAATTACTGTTTTTCCACATAAAAGCAGTGAAAAAAGTAATTTTTTCACTATCTTTATATGATGCCAATATTTCAAGTAAAACTTTTATTTCGTAACATTTTTGCTGTTTCGATTTTACAGAAAAGTAGGCCAACATTATTTTTTCATTACACATAATTTCTACTTTTTTTACATACACACCAATAAATAAACTTTTCATATGCCTTTTTGTAAATTTTTCTTGATTTTTCCTGAAGCATATTTGAAGTAACATCATTAGCTGCGATTTATATCTCTTCTGCAAGCTCAAAATTCGTATCAGTATCCATGTTCAAATGTTTGATTTTAAGCTAAAAACTAAGTATGCTTTTTGTAGTTCAGAGATTTATCCATGCCGATCTTCTTTACGTAGGAAATTAGCACACGAATTATATTTGAACCAATGAAATTTGATTTTTTTCACGTATTATTAAAAATATTGTATGAAACACGTGTGAAAAGTAAACTTTTTAAAACGCGTGTTATTATTTCAATAAATCCACTAGTTTTAAAAAGTATTACTTTTCACACCTGTTGCATTAATAACTATCCCCCCAAAAAACTTCGTAAAAGTAAACAAACGCCAATCTAAAAAAAAACTATTTATTTTATTAAAAAACAAGTCATTATGAAAGTTGTGGCTAAAAAAGCCGTGATATAAAATGAATGCCAATCTCTTGTGTAAAACTTCCTGGTCATAATAAATAGTATAATTTAAGTTTTCCTGCCATAAAAATATGCACTGTTTGAGGTTGGTGCCCCCCCCCCATCTTAACCACCCTCTATACCTTTATATAAATGTATTGAGATCATACCTTTGTCAAAGTTTTTTTTTAAGTATCCTTCATTATCCTGATTTAGTAATCAAGTTCATTTGCCTTGATTTAATTTTATTAGGGGGATTAAGATGGGCACCAACCTCAAACAGTGCAATTTTTTTATGGCAGGAAAACGTAAATTATACTATTTATTATGACCAGGAAGTTTTACACAAGAGAATGGCATTCATTTTATATCACGGCTTTTTTAGCCACAACTTTCATAATGACTTGTTTTTTAATAAAATAAATAGTTTTTTTTAGATTGGCGTTTGTTTACTTTTACGAAGTTTTTTGGGGGGATATCAGTAGTTTTTTTTAAATAACAAAAGATACAGACACAATATGACTACAAAATTGACCACGTGATTTCAATGTTTATAGAGAGTTATATAACCGTTAGATAACTCGCACTCGGAAATTAGAACTATTTATCCTTTTCCCCGTAGAACATTTGTATACTGCATACTCAAACTGTGGTGAGATACAGGTGACGTTTTATTCCCGATACATTGATTTCGACACATTTCGAGATTACATCTCAGCTTCTATTTTTGTGTACCTCAACCGTCTCTTATGCCTAGAATTTTTTTCACTTTTGTAGGCATATTTATTTTTAATTTTCTTTCATAAAACTAAAAAATATCCAGCCTAATTCAAGAAAAAACAATAATCAAATACGTTTCTTAGGTTACTGTTATGTGTTATAATACAAACATTTAGTAACAGCTCATGTTAAAAAATGTTACTTTAATTATAAAATATTACTTTGGCATAATAAAATATTCCTCAATAAATTTTAGAAAAAAAAATATCATTTCTTTTCATAAAAAATAAGCAAAGATTACTTTGACATATTTAAATATTCCTCAGTAAGTTTTAGAAAAAAAATATATATTTCTAAAAATATATATACAGACTATTTTTTTAATGGCATTGGTAACTGAATATGGCAACCAATTAGGCAAATATGATTGTTTACAATTCTCGATCAATCGATCGAGTTATTCATAAGTTTTCTAAATAAAAACGCCAAAAAGTTTAAAAGAAGCATTTCGTTTATTAATTAGATTTTTTTTCAATCTGACTATTCAGATATTATATTAATCATATATTTTAGAAGCTGAATAATTACTTAATAGTTAACGGCGCTGCTATGCGGCTCTTCGATGAAAATACAGTAAACCTTGGCTCGTTTTCGGAGGTACTTGGCCGCTAGGAATTCTTGTTTATCGCGCATTCATACAGCCAAAGGTAATATAGATTTTAATTAATTAAAAATGGAAAAAGTTATTTTTGAAACTTCAAACCCATGAAAGGGGATGAATTGGGGCATTCTCAATCGTTTAGTAAAAACCGCTTCCTGATTCATGGTCTAGTAATGGCTGTAGGTTTGAGCAAAAATTTGGTCAAAATTTGACTAAAACTGCTCGAAAGATTTCATTTTCGAAAATTTCAATAATTTTTTTCTACGCTGTTTTTGACTCTAGAATAACCAATTTTTTTTTATTTAAAGTAATCCACAAAATCCTTCTACTGTATTTTTTTTTATTGTTCTACGAAGTTTAGTTTGCCTAGCAGAAAATAAAATCAATTTCGCTGTTAACATAGCGAAATGTTTTCTGTATATATACATAACTGCCGTTTAGCCCTTGGCGTCATTTTGAGATTGGCGGGCGGAACGACCGTTCCGTCTGATATTAGTATGTAGTGCATAAAGTAAAACTTTTTCAATCGAGGAAAATTATGTTTATTTGAAGTACGAGATACAAGAAAAGTAAAATAATTTTTTTAAAAAGTTTTATTTACGCACGAGGTTTGCATGCATAACTTTTTGAAATCACGTGTAATGAAGATTTTTAACATTGCATCCATAGAGATCTTAATTAAAGTATTAGAGTGGAAGTCGCGTGACCTATCTATGCTAACGACGGGACGAGCATGGGGGCCGCCATCTTAGAGCAGAGTTGGGGACCAAAATTCGGGAAGGTGTTGCCAACTTTTTAAGTAGAAAGTGCTTAGAAAAAAGTAAATTTAATTCTAAAATATAAAAAAAATACCATAAAAATACTAGCTGCATTTTGGAATATTTTTAGTGACTTTAAAAGAACTTTAAACGCTTTTCTAGTACTTTTAAAACACGTGTAAAACACGTCTAAGTACTTTTAAAACACGTGTAAACACACGTAAAAGCAAACTTTTCAAAACACGTGTCATTATTTCACGAGCGAGGTACGAGCGAGTGAAATAAAATCCACTAGTTTTAAAAAGTGTTACTTTTCACACTTGTTGCATAAATAACTATTATTTTCTTTCACTGCTTTATAAAAATTACAAATTTTCGCTTTTTGAAACTCATAAATTCCAAAAACTAATCTTTTTCCTTTTCTACAAACTACTGATGCCACCGAAACTATGCTTTTTTACACAATCTTTTGCACGTTCGCACTTTTGCGTTTATATGTAAATGTGAATCTTACAACGAGTTTAAAAATGACTATTTTCACGAGTCGTCATGCAATATTTTTGTAATCAAGTGTAAAATAGTTATTTCTTCAACAAGTTTGAAAAGTAATACATTTTTTAAAACGAGTGAAATAATAGCACGTGTTTTAGAAAGTTTACTTTTCACAAGCGATGCATAGACTATTTTTTATGATTGTGTGAAAAAAAATTGATTAATCCAAAAATATTTCACTCTCATCAATATCTTTAAATAAAAGAAGATCGATAAGTCTCTGGATTTCAGGAATATTATGAAATAGAAATTTAACTTGAAATGTTGGCATCTTATGAAAAGAGTGAAAAACGGTACTTTTTTCACTGTTTCAAAAAGTCTAACTTTTTGAACGCGTCTGACATTGAAATTATAATGTTTACATTGAATTATAATATCTTTAACTAATGCAAAGAATTAATTCGGTTTTAAATCAGAAAACAAAACGTTAATAAAGCTCAAATACAGATATTTCCATCAATCAGATGATTTATTTACTTTGTCGATCAACTAAATCATGCGTAAAAGTAACTTTTAAAACAAGATTTCATTAAAAGAATCACTTTTGTAACGATTTTTAATTTTTCGAAGTTCATTTTGTTATGATATTGCAAAAAAGCTCAATAAATTAGATATATTTGTTTCATTGCACTGTCCAAAAATGAATGTGTTGAAAAATAAATATTTTTAACGAAGTAGTGTTTAAAATTTAATTTTACGGACAAGTTCTAAAAATTAAATAAGGGCATCTGATTAGTGAAAAACTCATTATTTTGACGGAATATTGTTGTTCATCTTTCTGACTGATGGGAAATTTTTAGGTTTTTAGTAATTCAATCTAAGAAAAACTTCTTTAAACACAATTATGAAAAATACTCTATGACAACACGAGGAAGATAGGCTATTTTAAACTCATAAATTTAATTCATACGTTTGTGAAATAACTTATTCGTCAACTTTTTTTTAAAAAAAAAGGCATTTACTTTCGTTCTAGTTACATAAATGACTAATTTATAGAAGAGTGGAGGATATTATGGAATACCATAATATATTTTAAAGAAAAACTATTTTGGTTTTAAATAAAAATCCACACAATAATTTTAGTACATATTATAACTTATGGTAATGACCGTCAATAGTAAAACAAAACACTATTTTTTGTTATGAAAAATTAACTTTAATAAAAGTTACATGTTTAAGGTAATACGGGATAGTCGGGAAATATGGAATAGTTTTTTACAGTATTGAAAATTTAGTTATACTTCACAGAACATGGCTGATTCGAACTTAAAAAAGTAATTTTTGAAAATTTTACACTCAAAACATTTTGTTTTGAAGTACATTTACAAAAATTACAAACATAACTTTCCTTCTCTGCTCCACTCTTAGGTCATTTCTCTCTACCATTCCATCATTCAAAACTGTTTTATCGTGTTTGGTAATTTCATTTAAAAAGATATTTTAAAAGCAGTTAACTTTATAATCACTTAATTCATTTAGATTTCTATGTGTAAAAATACTAAACATTCAAGATGTTATTTTTTCAAAACCATTCCATCATTCAAAACTGCTTTATTGGTTTTGGTAATTTTTATTAAAAAAGGTATTTTTAAAAATTAGTTCACTTTATAATCACCTAATTTATTTTGATGTCTGATGTGTTTTGATGGTCAAACACTAAACAGTCCTCACCTGGTTAATTATTTCCCTTACCCAAAGTACATACCTCCCATACAGTTTAGGTAGGTCATGGGCTTCCTTAGTCATTCATCCAACCCTCTGAGTGATATGCAAATTGACTGAAGTGTAAACTTGTTTTCACTGCATGAGATTTAAATTAAAACTTTTTATTTGAAAAGTCAACCTCTTAAATATTTTGAATACATTAACCCCTCACTATATCCCGTCCCTCTGCATCGCGTATTAGGATATATCGCGCTTTGTATCATGTTTTCCAATTTCCCTCCTTTTTTTCCCCTGTATGTACTTTCCGGAAAATAGACATTTCTTTAAATGACGAAGACGCGAAGCACCTTATTAATATGTGACCATGAATTATGCAGTGTAAATGATCTAGTAAGCCTAATTTATTCGAAAGATGCAAATCATCTTTAATATTTGTGAGATGCAGTTAATAAACGTTCGTGAAATATGTACAGTATTACCTGAACAATAATTAAAAATATTTATAGTAATTAGTAATAATAAGTAATTTGTAAACTTTTTGTTTTGTAAAGTAGTTATATTATTTAATATTATTTAGTGTTATCCTTTTAAATACACACTGTGCTTCAGTTTAAAAACTTTGTTGAGAGCATAAACACAACAAAAGCATAATATTTTCTCAAGTCGTTCGTTATACCGCGCATTTGGTTAAATCGTGGTTTTTTGCTTTTTTCCCGGCTAGCGCTATATAACGAGGGTTTGATGTATTATATTTCTGTAGTAAATGGTTATAAATGCTGAATACATGGTTTAAATTTTAAAATTTAATAAATTTATAAAATTATTAAATTTTTTAAATGTCATGTGTGCTGCTGCAAAAACCTGACATCCAGGTGAAGGGTTTATACGTCTGTATCCCTCAGAGGGAGTGGGTGGGTTAAATGAGTACCAAGCTTGCTTGGGAAAGTTAACTGAGGTTCATTGTCTACTTAGCCGCTATCCCTAGAGTTATCACATCAGTTGCAAAAGTTGCAGGAATAGATACGAACATTGATTCATAAATCAGTAGGCTCTTGTAGATTTTAGTTAAGTTTTTTTAATGACAAAAGAACGTTTCTATGTACGAAAGATTCACAACTTTAAAATCAATACCTAAACACTATCCCTTTGAGACCAAATAAATTAAACAGTATATAGTAACATTTGTATAGTTATTAATTAGCTAATATTTTTATACTTATTTCTATAATACATTAACTGCATAGTAGAAATAATTATTTGTCATTTTCTCCAAAATGCTATTTGTTGCCCTAAAACCTAATAAAAACGTCTAATTTATTGCGTTGAAAATACATTTTCAATTTATTTTTACTTGCACGACAAAATTTGGATATCTGCAAAACAATTTTTAATCTTCTTAAAAACGTGTCTTCACGTAAAAATCAAATTAACCATCGCAACGTAGCAATATCTTAAAATACAAGAAATCCTTAATACATATTCAAGATGCAACTCTTTTGATAAATGACACGTGAAAGCGAGAAATTTGAATGGAAATACATTAGACTAATAAAGTTATTCCCTCTTAACAATAAGATCAATAAACGAACATGCTATTATCTGAATAACAAATTGCAGCCATTGTATTCATTGTTCGTGCTGTAAATAGCCGTCGCATTCAGAAGGAATTTCAGATTTTAATACTGTTTGGCTAAATTATTAACTTGTTTTGAAGATTGAAGTTTTTTCAACAAATTTATTCTCAATAGAATGAGAAGTTTTTTTTTTTCATAAGTATATTTTCTCGGTATTATAAACAAATTTTTTTAGGGAGAAATCATATATTTGCACATATTATACTGGTGTTAAGGGCTAATGATCGTTTGTTTTTTAAACAAAAAAAAACCAGATAGCTACATGTAAACTTGACAAATTTTTTAATTGGGATTATTATTGTAAATCAATAACTGGATAGACGAGTTTTAATTTATGCAAATGCTAGTAACTCGTTTGAATAGCTCTCGATTTATTGCCTGTAAACTCATTTGAATACAATTTTATTATTGTGAATAATCTGCACACTAATTTATTTTTTTCGAATTTTCAAATGCTAATACCTGCAATAAGTAACCCATAGCTTAGTAAGATTTTATTTTGCATTTTCTACATTATTTACCATGAAATCAATTGAGTACAGTACTGTCTAGAATAAGATTAGAATGCATAAGTAAAAATATATAAGATTGCTGACTTAATTAAATCTAAAATACAATTTTGTTGTTTATGCGAACATTTTGATTTTCTTTAATTTGTTTTATCCATAAAGCTAATATTCAAATTACCGAAAGTTACTAATGTTAGAGTACTTTATTATTTGCATGCATACAGAGATATTCAGCATTTTTAAGTATTTATAATCCTTAAAATTAATTCACTTTCAAGGCTGTGTAGTTTGGAATTAAGAGCTAATATATATATTTTTTTGTAAAAATAAATTGTTATTAAAAAAAACACTTAACTAATTAAACTATTAGTTAATTTTTTTATTCATTGTACTAAGTAACATTACTTTTAGCCTTATTTTTTTTAAATAAATAAAGCGCCCTAAAATATTTTCAATACTTTCATCCTTTTTTTTTGTTGTTAGTAATAAGAAATAGGCTAGTTCTTGAACGACTTACAAACATTTAAGAGACTAATTAAAATTTCCATACATTTAAAAAATAATTCCGTGTTTTAGGTACATTTTTTGTATGTATTTCATGTTAGAAAGGTGAGGATCCATCCAAAGATAACTAGCAGAGTTATATTAACAGCAAACATCTTTTATTACGAGTTTAAGAACATTCAACATGTAGAGACAATTACAAAGGACGTCATTCCAAGTTAGTACAGTTACATTAAAGACATTACATCATACACACGTAGAGGGCGCTACCGTCACGCAGGACGGGCTCATTTGTGAAAAGATAGGGGTGAGATTGACTTACACCAATACTCCCCCGCAATGTTAACCCTTCTTTTCATTAAAACAGTCTTTCACATCACCCATACCCATCATACTGAGGCATTTATAATGCTTAACGGCACTCAATGGTTTCGTTAACACGTCAGCTGCCATTTGCTCGGTGGGTATGTGACAGACCTCAATTTCTCCATTTTTAAGAGCATCCCTTACGAAATGATGGCGTATATCGATATGTTTTGTTCTCTTATGAAAAACTGGGTTTTGTGCAAGTTTTATTGCACCTATGTTGTCAACCAGCATCAGAACCTTATCCAATCTATCAGAACAAAACTCATTGAGCAACCTTTTAAGATATATCGCCTCTTTCGTACCATCCGATAGAGCCATGTATTCACTCTCGCACGATGAAAGTGCTACAGTGCTTTGTTTACGGCTCTCGTACGAAATAACACTTCCGCCCAGTACAAAACAAAATGCGGTATAACTCCTTCTTGAAATTTCGCAATTTCCAAAATCCGCGTCTGTATATCCATACAATGGATCATTTGTATTTTTGAAGATTAAGGCAAAATGTATTGTTCCTTTTAAATAGCGTAAAACGCGTTTTGCTGCCGAAAAATGTTTTTCGTTAAAGCAAGTTAAAAATTGACTTAATTTACTCACTGCATTCGCAATATCTGGGCGAGTTGAAACCGCTAAATACATTAAACCTCCTACCAACTCTCGATATGGGAGTTTATGTTCACAATTTTCTGCCTTATCTAATTTTACATTTAATTCCATAGGCGTATTAACTGCTTTAGCGTCAGTCATCCCAAATCGTTTTAATAATTCGTTTATGTAACTAGATTGACTCATAGTTATAACACCCTTCTTTTGTTGAAAGTTAATTCCTAAACAATAATTAGCTATACCTGAATATTTTGCTTCTACATAACGGTTCAAATGATTTTTAAATTTATTTAGCATGGAGGGATTTTCAGATATTAACAATAAATCATCTACGTAAATGCAAATCACAGTTAATCCTACATCATCATTAATATAATAAACACATGGGTCGGCCTGAGATTGTTTAGCGCCGAATTTTGTCAATATATCATTTATTTTTATGTTCCAACACCTTCCAGCTTGTTTCAAACCATAGAGAGATTTCTTTAAAAGTAAAACTTTATTACCTTCACTTAACAAGCTTAAGATATTTGACGCTTTCTGGGATATTTTACTGTTAGACCTTTCATTGTTAATAATGTATTCTAGAATTTTCTCAAAATTATCGGGACATTCCATGTAGATTTCGGTGTCTAAGTCTCCATTTAAATAAGCGGTTGTCACGTCAAATTGATGGATTTCAACATTTAATTTCGCAGCAAGCGCCGAAACAAGGCGTATTGAACCTGAGCGAGCAACGGGGCTAAAAGTTTCCCGAAAATCCTCATTTGGTTTTTGCGAAAAACCTCTTGCTACGAAACGTGATTTATTCTTAATCACAACTCCATCTGAATCGAATTTATTTGTTAAAATAAATCTACCACTTATACATTGTTTTGAATTTGGTCTATCAACAACGTCAAAAGTTTCTTTTTCTAAAATGCTTTTTATTTCCTGAGCCATAGAACTCATCCATTTTTCATAATCTTTTCCACTTAAAGCGACCGAAATCGGTATTTCACTATGAAAACTAAAAACGTCTTCATAAAAATCATCTGTTGTTTCGCAATACCTCAAAACCTCTCTATTTCTCAATGAAATAGTATTACGCGCGATTACGTCATCGCCAACTTTCTCTTTTGCATCTGTCATCGGAGCGGTCACATTTTTTTCTTGCCTTGGCGCGGCGGGGCACTCCAATTCGACTACCTGATTGGTTAATTTCTGTTCCTGGGGGGTAAGAGGCAGGGCATTGGAGCCAACTCTTTCCTCCAGGGACGCTTCGCAGTCTGTCTCTAAAAGAGGCTCGATTTTATTTATTTTATGATCCTTCGTTTCTTCGAAGAATTTTACATTTCGAGAAATTATTACTTTTTTCTTATCAGGCAAATAAATGCGATACGATTTTGATCCCATTTGATAACCACAAAATATACCCTTATTAGCTCTTTGAGAGAACTTGTGCTTAGGTTGGTTTTTTAAGCAATAAGCAACACACCCAAAAGATTTAAAATAACCTACATTAGGAATTTCGTCAAAGAATTTTTCATAAGGTGTTTTACCTTCAAGCGAACTATTTGGACACCTATTTTGAATGTAAACCGAACAATTTATACATTCTGCCCACAAGTTTAAAGGTAGTTTTGATTGGGATATTAAACAGCGACTCATTTCGGTCAAAAATCTCATTTTCCTTTCTGCGATTCCGTTCGAGCTAGCAGAATAAGGAGCAGTGCACCTGCGTTCGATACCGTTTTCCTTGAGGAAATTATCGAATTCTTCATTTAAATACTCCCCTCCCCCATCACTCATAAATGCCTTAATTTTAGTACCCTTCCGATTTTCCCACAAGGCTTTCACCTCTTTGAATGCACCAAGTGCTTCATTTTTATGTCTCAGAAATCTTACTTCACAATACCTAGTTGCATGATCTATGAATGTAATAAAATATAAACTCTTACCTAGGCTTTCAACTTTAAAAGGCCCACAAATATCACTGATAACAATATCTAATACACATGACTTGTGGTCTGACTTTTTGGGAAAAGGGGCTCTGGTTAATTTATTTAAAGCACATATTTCACAATTTAATTCCTGAGGGGATTTTTCTAACTTTAAGCCTTTAATATTACCTTTAACACTAGCTTGCACCAAATCATTAACATTTAAGTGACCCATTCTATGGTGCCATTTAACTATATCAGCACTTTTAGATACATCAGAAGCATGATGCACATTTTCAGCACTATTGGATTCACTTTCATAAACATTTAAATAATACAAATTTCCCTTTCTCTCAGCTTCTAAACTTACTCTGCACTCTTCTTTCACTATATGAGCTTTATCACCATTGAAACACACATTATACCCGTTATCACACAACTTGGAAACACTCAGCAAATTTGCAGTAATATTGGGCACATATAACGCGTCGTACACCTTCACTTCTTGAATTATACCGTTAACCGCTGCTTGAGTGGCAACAGTCCCACATCCATGCACCTCAGAAGTGCTTTTATCGGCTAGGTTAACAGATTTAATTGGTGTATCGGTGATATATTCAAATTTCGACGAGTCATTACACAAGTGCCGTGTACACCCACTATCCAAAATGAAACTTGTCGATGGCTCTTCAGGGCTTGAGAGGAATGTTGACTCACTGCTGTCCGTCGTTAGCAGACCAAGGTGTGGGGATTCTTTTCTTGGCTGGTCACAGCGAGACTGGATGTTAGGGTGGGCCGAAAAAAACTTTTTATTTTATTTCGGATCGCTATAGTGCGGAAAAGTTGCCATTGGTAAAGACATGAAAAATGCACTAATTATTATTTTTTTACGACCATATCTTCCGTTCGCGCAATGCCATCAAAGTTGGCAAAAATTGTCAAAAACCGTAATTTTTCATAAATTTTTTTTAAACCCGATGTATGATTTTAATTGCTTTCCTATATCATGTTGTATGATTAAAATGTACAAAAAGTCAAAACTTTGAAATTTAGCGAAAAATACTAATTTTCCTATTTTTATACTACGTTGAGTGGTCGGAAGATCTGACACAAGTATATAATAACTTATTATACTATATATCATAACATTTATTATTACTAAGTGCTATAATTTATGGATTTTAAATACTTTTAGTTTAATTCATGATATAGGAACGTAATTAAAAACATCTGCCGTGTTTAAAAAAAAAATATGAAAATTTACGGTTTTTAAAATTTTTTCGCCAACTTTGAAGGCATTGCGCGAACGGAAGATATGGTCGTAAAAAAATAATAATTAGTGCATTTTTCATGTCTTTACCAATGGCAACTTTTCCGCACTATAGCGATTCGAAATAAAATAAAAAGTGTTTTTCGGCCCACCCTACTGGATGTGTCCAAGACGATTGCAGTTGAAGCATCGTATCTTCGATGGGTCTCCTCTTCTGCAGTCGGCGCGGAAAGGTCTCCTTTCAGCGTTCCGGAATGGTACAGCTCCAGCAGGCTCCGGTCCAGCAATCCTGCTTGACCCAGCTCCGGCACCTCTGTTTATGTCAGCTCCAGGACTCCTCTTCTTCCAGCGAGGGGGCAGCCTTCGTTGGGGAGCGACAGCAAATGCTTCTGCTTTCTCCCGGCTGGCACCACGGCGGGCATCTGCTTCTTCAACGATCTTGACTCGAAGCTGCTCCACTTTCGGAAGCTCATCACGTGATTCGATGGCGCAACGGAAGTTTTCAAAATTGGACGGCAAACTATAGAGAAGGATTATTGCAAGCAGGTCCTCGTCCACGACAATGTCCATTTCAGAGAGCTTATCCACGATGTCAAAAAACTGTCTCAAATGTCCTCGTACGTCGTCGTCTATCATTTTTAGTTGAATAAGTCCTTTCAATAATGAAGCCTTGCGAGCTGGTCCTTTCGATTGGTATATTCCTTCCAACTTCAACCATACCTCAGATGAAGTTTCACAGTGCTTCACTTGTTTCAACTCGGAAGGAGAAATACACAAGATAATATCGGATTTCGCCTTTTCGTCTCGATCAGTCCATTCTGCGAACTCCGTGGCAGACGCGTCGTCGCCTGCTTTCAGCTCCGGCTTTTTACTTCTACCGCATACATAAGTCCATGAGTCATTTTTGATGAGCAAGGCCTTCATCTGGATCTTCCATGTTTCGTAATTGTCTTTTGACAGCATTTCAATTCTCGTAGTGTTCGAAGCCATTTTTGATTCTACTTTTGTTTTCCAAATTTCAAGTCTGTCTGCGCATTGGAAGTCGTGACTGGGACCTTAACCTGTTAGAAAGGTGAGGATCCATCCAAAGATAACTAGCAGAGTTATATTAACAGCAAACATCTTTTATTACGAGTTTAAGAACATTCAACATGTAGAGACAATTACAAAGGACGTCATTCCAAGTTAGTACAGTTACATTAAAGACATTACATCATACACACGTAGAGGGCGCTACCGTCACGCAGGACGGGCTCATTTGTGAAAAGATAGGGGTGAGATTGACTTACACCAATATTTCATTCATTTTGTACTGCACGTTTCTATCAAATTTTAGTTAAGTAGGTAAGGTATTATTTTTTTTAAGATAACTTATTTACTAGATTAGGTGCGTAAATTTTTTTACATTTTTATATTTTTAATTTACATTTATATGGTGGATGATAGTAGGCATTTTGGCGAATATGTTTCAGATGTAGAAATAAAATAATTTACAAATTAAATTTTCTTAATGAATACGGAAAAATATAAAAAAATGAAATCTGTAATTATCATTTATAATAATAATTAATTTTTTGCAATTATCGTTTATAAATACCAAAATCTCTGTAGTTAAAAAAAAGAACGTTGTTTTTCAAATACAATGTAAACTTTATACTGAGGAAAAGTTAATGAGCTTTTAAATATGTAAAACTAAAGATTCAAGTACAAAAATTCGACTGGAAAAGTCAGAGTCTTGTCAATTAAAAAAAATATTAATACTTAAGCACGTTTCTCGATACTAATTACAGAAAAAATATTTAAGCTGAATTTTTTTGAATATTGCTTTGTTAAATTTCAAAAGAAGACTTAACATTGCATCGACCAAAAATAATATTTTTTAGCTGCTTTATTCTAAACTTAGCCCTGTGCTTTCACTCATGTATGGTCGAATATCTAGAAGCGTAATCCAAATGATATTTTCTGAACTCGATATATAACGCTTCTATAGTTTGAAAAATTGTTATTGACTTTTAAAAAATCTGTTGTATGCTTACATGGATGCTTCTAAACTTGTTTCGGTTTTCAAACTCTTTAAGATCTACGTACAGCTGGGGAAAAAAAACGTTCCACCCCACGTTTCTCGGCTGCTATTAGACAAGGAACTTTGTAAAAGGTGTCATTTTTCAGGAAATAGCGCAAGTAACTGAGAACTGGCAACAAAAATTGTATAAGGGGTCGTCTAAATACTAAAATGTGTACCAACTTTGAAAATTCCAATGGCAACACCCATTTTTTTTACATAAAAATGTTCATCACCTTCAAAATACCCCATGTATAAAAAAGAAATATTTACTTTGCATTATTTGCTAAGCTAATAAGCATTCAAAGTTGAACGCCCATAATGTTAAAAAAGTTTCATAAACTTTTATTCATACCTCCACAAATAAAAGGAATTAAAGAAAGTTTTTTTTTTCATTATATACTATTAGTCCAGTGAATAGAGACTCAAAAAGGGGGTTTACCATACAAAAGGTCCGGTATCGCTGATTTTTTTATATGTTGTGTGTGACCCCTAGGTAGTAATAAATGTGAGTTTTCGTCATCCTCGTTCTATTGCTTTTTCCGACATCTTGAAAAAACGTTCGAAATTTCGCCAATTTTCCCGTTTTTGGCCTATAACTTTTCCCCTAAGCCTTTTTGAATATAACTTTTCGACACAAAGTTGTAGAAAGCAAAATTTTCTTCAAACTTGGTATCAAAAGTTTTTATGTACGACAATTAGTTAAGGAGCTACGAATCAGCAAAAAGTGTGTAAAATCGAGTGTTTCGAAAAAATATTACGTTCAAATGATTTTCTATCACCGTAACTCACATAAGACTTTATTTTAGCAATAAACAATGATTTTAAAAGTCGTAGAAAATTTAATTTCCTATAAAATACACTTATCAAGAATAAGTTTCACATATATTCCAAAAAGAAAGGTTAAATTTACAGAAACCCAAAAAAGGTTCTATTTTCACCCGACGATACACTGTTTCATTTTTTTGAAGGTAGCTCTTTCCCATTGTATTTTTTCACTATTTTTGTGAATACAAAACTTGTAGAAAATAATTTTTCCTATAAAATGGTACTATTTTGTGTTTCATACAATAGAATGTAACGGAGCTACATTGTTCGAAAGATGGCGTAAAATCTTGAATTTCGCCAAAAGAGTTTTTTATCACTTTAAATCCCAATAATTAAAACAAAAAACTTTATTTGAGTGGAAAATACGTAATTATTCTAAAACTTGAAGGCATCATAATTTATTATATTAGTAAGATCTCAAAAATTTTTTAGATTTAGCCAAAGAATTTTGGCATATTTTTCGAAAAGCATGAGTATAAGCCGTCATATGTTTTGCCTAAGACACAGAGAAAAGAAAGGAAATAATTTTAGCGCGAAAAATCTTACGATATCGATGCTTTTTATATAAAAATATATATTTTAGATATCGTTGCATAATTTGTTATTGATGGTGGATATCTACTCCACAAAATGGTGTGGAGTCGAAACGTGACATTTTCTGCAATTTACACTGAAGTACATTCTTAAGCATTATGTATCTACCGTAATTGATTTGCATTTGATGGCTACTACGTCCGGTCAAAATAGGCATTTTAATTAAAAAAAATCGCATACAGATAAATTGTGGTATAGGTCATTGGTACGCTATTACAGCGTAAAAAAAGTCCTCATCGATCCCATGCCAAAATTTTTTGAGATCTTACTAATATAATAAATTATGATGTCTTCAAGTTTTAGAATAATTACGTATTTTCCACTCAAATAAAGTTTTTTGTTTTAATTATTGGGATTTAAAGTGATAAAAAACTCTTTTGGCGAAATTCAAGATTTTACGCCATCTTTCGAACAATGTAGCTCCGTTACATTCTATCGTATGAAACACAAAATAGTACCATTTTATAGGAAAAATTATTTTCTACAAGTTTTGAATTCACAAAAATAGTGAAAAAATACAATGGGAAAGAACTACCTTCAAAAAAATGAAACAGTGTATCGTCGGGTGAAAATAGAACCTTTTTTGGGTTTCTGTAAATTTAACCTTTCTTTTTGGAATATATGTGAAACTTATTCTTGATAAGTGTATTTTATAGGAAATTAAATTTTCTACGACTTTTAAAATCATTGTTTATTGATAGAACGAAGTTTTACGTGAGTTACGGCGATAGAAAGTCGTTAGAACGTAATATTTTTTCGAAACACGCGATTTTACACACTTTTTGCTGATTCGTAGCTCCTTACCTAATTATCGTACATAAAAACTTTTGATACCAAGTTTGAAGAAAATTTTGTTTTCTACAACTTTGTGTCGAAAAGTTATATTCAAAAATGCTTAGGGGAAAAGTTATAGGCCAAAAACTGGAAAATTGGCGAAATTTCGAACGTTTTTTCAAGATGTCGGAAAAAGCAATAGAACGAGGATGACGAAAACTCACATTTATTACTACCTAGGGGTCACACACAACATATAAAAAAATCAGCGATACCGGACCTTTTGTATGGTAAAACTCCTTTATTCACTGGACTATATTTAATCTTTCAAAAACAAATCACACAATTTTTTCATCAATTTTTCAGT
This sequence comes from Hylyphantes graminicola, assembly GCA_023701765.1. NCBI lineage: Eukaryota > Metazoa > Arthropoda > Arachnida > Araneae > Linyphiidae > Hylyphantes > Hylyphantes graminicola. Next base: position 40,800,165 of record CM043115.1, on the reverse strand, counting down.
TTTAATAATTTTTTATTTAAATTTAAATAATAAAAAATAAAACATGAATAGCAACCCGAATTTTTTTTTTACATTAATCGATAAAGTAGATCAAGTAGAACCAAAATCCCAAATTTTTTTAAATTCAAAAACAATTATTTGCCGAGTTATTGTAAAAAAACTGAAAAAGACGAATTTTAGGGATCGTGTAAAAAATTACTTGGCAAATTTGATCCTAACTTGCATTATCGTTTGGTGGTTGAAAAGTATTTGTTGATAAATGGTTTATTCAAATTATTGATGTCTGAAAAAAATCTAAAAATCTTTTCTTATTTCAAGTGCATGCAATGTATTTTGTTTGTCGAATTAACTTTAAATTATATCGATTACTATGATTTTTAATATGTGTTATTTCCAATTAGCCCAGTAGAGATAGAATTTTGGCTTGCAAAAGGTGGGGTATTTTTTATTTTCTGGTATGTTATATGTGTTGACCCCCTTATGAAAAATCCAAGTTTTTGACCTCCTACTCCTTGTGCGTTTTCCGCCATCTTGAAAAAACCGCTAAAAAATTGCCCTTTTTTTCAATTTTTCTTCAATAACTCGTTTCCAGCGCCTCTTAGGCAGAAGAGTCAAATACAAATTTTAAAGAGCGTTAAATTTCCTTCAACTTTTATGCACAACATGTTTAAAAATTATGAATAGGTTCCGAGATACAAAGTTGTGAATATCGGCAAAAATTTCAAAAAAACGCAAAGAATCGGATATGCTGTTTATTTTTTCAAAATAACTTTTTTTCTGTACAATTAAGAGCAAAGTGCTGATGGACAATTTTGTAGAAAATTAAATTTCCTACCAGATTCATGTAGCATATTATTTAATACCTTAATTAGATATCAAGAAATGTTAAAATAAAAATTTGTGAAATTTTAATGGTTTTTTTTAGTTTTTCAGTTTTTTGTCAATAACTTGATTACTAAGCCTTTTAGGCAAAAAATGTCAACTACAATTTTAAAGTACATTAAATGTTCTTTAAGTTTAATGCTTAACATGTTTAAAAATCATGAATAGGTTCTGAGATATAAAGTTTTGAATATCTACAAAAATTTCAAAAATCCAGCAAAAGTCAGATATGTTGTTGGTTTTACCCAAATAACTTTTTTTGTGTGCTTCTTAGGGCAAAATGCATGCTTACAATAATGTAGAGTATTAAATTTTATACAAGATTCATGAAACATATTAGTAATTATATTTCAATTAGGCGCAGATAATTGTGAAAATAAAAAGTATCGGCGAAAAGTAAAAGTGAGCTTGAAACTGAAATTAGTAATCTTGAATATAATTTTTATTTAATACATTATTTGTATCAATTATATGTATAGTACACAAATTTGAATGTAATATATTAAATTCCTGTAAAAATTGGAGGGATAGTAAAAATACAATGAGAAACACTAAATTGTAGTGTATTCACAAATACCTATATTCAACATTAAGCAGTTTAAAAATATATTAATGATAAATATAGAATTTTAATTAAAAACTACGTTAGTTTTCGTTGTATTGTCTCAGGTATAGTTGAAGAATATAGTTCATCCCTTAGACCAGGAGACAGTAGGTCGTCTAATTCGTCTTCTTCAGTGTATTCCACTTTTTGTGCATTACCACAGGACTCGAATCCGCACTGCAAACATAATATGGTACATCGAAGTCCCACTTTTTTACAGCTGCATTTGCTGCCAACACAAGCCTTTTTGCATTGGCATGATATAATTTTTAGCAATGTGGAGCTACTTCTTTATACATTGGGACTGGTGTTAGGCCGCCAATTGCCTTATTAAATCCACACTTAAGGGGGTCTTTTTCATACCTCATACACGTTTGAACTTGTAGATAAGTCCTGTATGCGTGATATTGAACCGCATCCCTAGTTGGAGGTAGTCGCGCCAAATTGAATTTCATATTAGTTACCGCTTTAGCAAAGAGAAGATATAATAATGTAACTCATCGATAGAGGTGCTGAAGTCACCGCCATAAAAGGGTCACGCTTTCAGAAGACAACGAAATGTCAGTTTGCACAATTAGCACATCTGCATCTTCCATAGTCTGTTTGGTTATTATCTATGCTTTTTCAAACTCCTTCTGAAGCAATAAAATAAAGCGGGATCGTCGGCACAACTTTGTAGCCTGGAACGACGAGCTCTTTCAGTGCCTTTTGTGCCTCTTTTATTGTCTTCAGTGGGGTAACCATCAAAGACTATCACAGCATTTTCACCATGATGCCGCCGCACGTAAGTCACATAAGTTAAAAACGATTTCAGAAAAAGATTTGCTGCGGTTCCAGTGCACTTTGTGCAGGAGGTAGCCCCCGTCTATCACATCAACCTTGCTCTCTCCCATTTCTGTGTCATTTGGCAAGGGCGTGAAAGCAGAGTAAAATGTCGATTTTTCCCTTTCCAAATGCCTTCCTCCGAGAAAAGTGATAATGGAAAGGGAGCAAGTTCGTACTCGAAGTACTGTTTCAACTCAGTGTCAGACTGTTTCGAGATAATTATCCTGTGAAAAGGCACGAAGGGATCCACACAACTTTTCCTTTATTTGTGTTGATGTGGTTTTTAATGATTGCCAGATAAATCACTGTATTTTTACGTTTAAAATGTACATCTCCAAAATTGTTATCCACAATTTTACATATTTCTCTAGAACCAATCAGGTGCCCATGACAGGTGGCAGTTGACGTCTTCTCCTCCAATCAATCCAGAACTTATTGACTTTAAATGGGGACTGTCCAGAACCTTTTGACTTTAAATGGGGACTGTCGGAAAAGGATTGTGATTGGAAAACCACTCAGTTAGCTTGGTGGCATCACTTTCATCCCTAAGGATACGGGAACGTCTCATATCGATGTGTTGATCCGTTATAGCTGATAAACAGCTACAGTAGTTTTCTACTTCATCACATCCACACATTCTGCAAAGCAGCAGATCCCATAGTCCAGCGAGTGAGAAGACTTGTCCGTAATTCCTCGTCCACGAGTCAACCCACCAGAACTCTTCATATTTTTCATGAGTGTTTGCTCAATAGTCATGTCTGACCATATTCCGGACCAAAATTTATCTGAACGTCTGATTGTAAAGTATCCTCAATGGTTTCCATTTTATCTTTAAGGGCTAACATATCTTGCAGATATAGGTGAGCACATTTGGCGTAGTGGAAGTGACCACTCGCATGAAAATAAGGAATCATTTGCTGAACAGTGCTAAGATGCAACGGCCAATTTCCCATTCTTTCTGCTTCAACAAACTGTTTCATCAATGCAATCATCCGAAAATATTGAACCCATAGTTTAGTTGTACTACCAGAATTCTCTAATCTTTCCAATTCTTCATTAAACTTTGAACTGGCACTGAGGAAATGTGGATTGTCTGGAGCGGATAAGATAACACTATTGTTATAAATCATGTTGTTTAATACAGCGCTTTCATCAGGGGTAATTTGAATGGCATCGAATATTAACTTGGATAAAACTCGATGAACTAAAATATAATCTCTCAAAGCTCGAGCATAAGCATGACCAGACATCATCTTTTCAAGGCTGTTTTCCGCATAAACATTTGACATAAGTTCTTTCAGGCCGCTGCCAACCATAATGAAGCCAACTGCTCCCATGAAGCGCATTAATGCGTGAAACCCTCCGAGACAAACAATGACGTCTTTCAATATCGGCTCTTGACCACTACACACTATATCACTTGCTTTCACATATAAATGTTGGTCAAACGTGACCACACAACTTTTCTGCTCAACAGCTGCACATTTTTTCACAGCCTGAAGTAAAAATTATATTCAAGATTACTAATTTCAGTTTCAAGCTCACTTTTACTTTTCGCCGATATTTTTTATTTTCACAATTCTCTGCGCCTAATTGAAATATAATTACTAATATGTTTCATGAATCTTGTATAAAATTTAATACTCTACATTATTGTAAGCATGCATTTTGCCTTAAGCAGCACACAAAAAAAGTTATTTGGGTAAAACCAACAACATATCTGACTTTTGCTGGATTTTTGAAATTTTTGTAGATAGTCAAAACTTTATATCTCAGAACCTATTCATGATTTTCAAACACGTTAAGCATTATACTTAAAGAACATTTAATGTACTTTAAAATTGTAGTTGGTATTTTTTGCCTAAGAGGCTTAGTAATCAAGTTATTGACAAAAAAATGAAAAACTTAAAAAAACGTTAAAATTTCACATATTTTTATTTTAACATTTCTTGGTATCTAATTAAGGTATTAAATAATATGCTACATGAATCTGGTAGGAAATTTAATTTTCTACAAAATTGTTTATCAGCACTTTTCTCTTAATTGTACAGAAAAAAAGTTATTTGGATAAAATAAACAGCATATCCGATTCTTTGCGTTTTTTTGAAATTTTTGCCGATATTCACAACTTTGTATCTAGGAACCTATTCATAATTTTCAAACATGTTGTACATAAAAGTTGAAGGAAATTTAACGCTCTTTAAAATTTGCATTTGACTTTTTTGCCTAAGAGGCGCTGGAAACTAGTTATTGGAGAAAAATTGAAAAAAGAGCGATTTTTAAGCGGTTTTTTCAAGATGGCGGAAAACGCACAAGGGGTAGGAGGTCAAAAACTTGGATTTTTCATAAGGGGGTCAACACATATAACATACCAGAAAATAAAAACTACCCCACCTTTTGCAAGCAAACCCCATTTTTTCAGCTAACTCTACTGGGCTAAATACAATTTCAAGAAGTGAGTTTATTATTAAAAATAAATATGCTAAAATATTATTGGAATTCGGTTTTCAGTACATTTTATTGTTACCACATTGCTTATTTAAAATTATTAGTGCCCACTTTCCTTGATTAAAAATTCTCTCAAATCATTCTGAATAATTTTATTTTGCTTTCCTTAAATATCGTGCTAAGTTTGTAACCCTCGTTTTGTAATACATGGTTTATATTACCGATAAAGGGCGACAAATTTTAAACAAACTTTTGGCAGCAATATGAATGGAACAAAAATTTGCATAAAAAATGTGAAACATCATTGCAATAATCATGTTTGTCAATGTGATTTTAACTAGTCGCATTTGAAAATCTGTTCGTTATAAATAACCGCATATGCGACTTAAATTAAAATTAAAACTTTTTATCTTCTAGTCTTTATTTTATTTCTGAATTTTAAAATCCAAAATAAAAAAACATTAAAAAAATCACAATATTAGTGAAGAAGGTTAAATTCTAGCATCCGTTGGCGAGATTATGATAACCCAGTTAGTTTGTTGTTTTGAAAAGACGCAACCCAAATATAACTGTTTTCACTTTAGAGATTTCCCCCTAAACGAGTTCAAAATTAATGCTTTAATTATCTCAGCAAATACTGCAAACTAGATAATACTTTTTTATACATGGGGTATTTTGAAGGTGCTGAACATTTTTATGTAAAAAAATTAGGTGTTGCCATTGGAAATTTCAAAGTTGGTACTTATTTCAATATGTAGACGACCCCTTATGCAATTTTTGTTGCCAGTTCTAAATTCCTTACGCTATTTCCGGAAAAATGACACCTTTCACAAAGTTCCTTGACCAATAGCAGCCGAGAAACGAAGGGTGGAACGTTTTTTTCCCCCAGCTGTACGTATACCTGGGTATTAAAAAGCAATGGTTCGAAACATTTACACAATTTAATAATTTACTTAAACCATCTGATATTTTTCAAAGTTATAAACTTTAAAGACAAATCCTGGGAAAGTATCGGATCCAATGAAGCGTCTTTATGGAATTATATTTGTTTCTGTGATAATTTGATCTAATTTTCTAATTATTTCAATTTATAATAAAAAATTAAATTTCTAAGTAATTTTGGACAATGTTATATATTGTACCGATTTATTTTGATTTTATTTTCTCTTATTATTCGCTTCCTAGTTCGCTTCATGGTCTTTGTTATCTTAATTGTTCGTTTTACGTCGCGTAATTTATTGCACTGCAATTTGTAGAATAGTTTGTATAAATACTGAAATAAAAGTATTAAATGTAAATATTCTCTAAATAAAAAACACCCTTAATACTAAATATCCATTGTTTTTACATTCCATTGAGAGTGAAACCAAAACGAAAAATGAAATCCTGAAAAATAAAGAATGAAAAAATTTAACTTACGTTATCAGAAATAACTTAATATTTCCTTCATCGAGAAAGAAGTCTTGACTGACTAGACGATCTCATGTATTAACTTCCAGACAAAACTATTGAAGATAGGGATATCACAATATAGGAATTTATTAATTTAGTACTGAGGGCATCCCATTTGAGAATAGATTTTTCGAAATTCACCCACATTGGAGAGAAATTTTAGGCGATTTTTCCATTGGAGTAGCACTGCTCATTGTTGAAAACTTGGTATTTATGGCTATTATTATCAACTGATTTTTTTTAAATATTTTTTACGTAACATTTTCAGTTGATTTTGAAACGATGATCGATGAATCGATTCGATAAAAATATTTAGTCGAATTTAATTTATAGATCGCTATTTAACTAGCATTGGGAGGGGAGGTACTCATAGTATTCTGATGAGGGCAGTGCAGTGAGATAAGGTATCGATTGGCATGTAGTAAGAATTTGCATTACATATAAGTCACAGTTATTAAAGATACACTCATGCATAGCCGGTTATGTAAAGCTTGTCATGAACAAAAACCATAGAATGTTTAAAACAAAAAAGTATGCATTGCAATATTCTATTAATACATTATTAAATGAATTGCTTAAAAGAGTTAAGGTTTCTTATGAGATATGCTACAAAAAAAATCAAGTTTGCCTGGAATATGAAAAAGTTTAGGGCCTGATCTACCATAAGGGCCCTCAAATTTTTGGAGCTCCTAAATTTTAGTTTTTTTTTTAAATGTTGTAGACTCTCAAAATTTCAGAAAACTAAAATTTTTCCGAATTCACGTTGTTTTTAGCTTGACTTTTAATTGAATATTCATCTAACATGATTGGTTTGATCGATGTTATAAGGGAGCAGATAAAAAACGTATACACCAGCAAACTATACCCCGTGATTTACTGGCAATCGTAGTATACAACATTATCTGTAAAGGTGGCCCCCAAAATTTGCTGTACCTATAGTCTGAGTTTTCCTAGATCAGGCTCTGGAAACGCTAAATATGTCTCCATAAAGTTATGGGCGTGCACAGTGCAATAATAGACGGTTGTCGTGTATTTATTGACTTTACGAAATTCCTAGGCGGGTGTCAAATCTAATGCAAACAGAAGCGGAAATATAATATTTTGAAAAGCATGTATTTAGGATCGATGGATAGTTATTAATATTTATAAAGGCGGGTTTATGTCCGAAAACGTGGTTTCGAAATACTTGGGTTTCAAAATATTATGCAAGGAAGTTGGCGTAGGTTTTAAAAAACATTTTTATGGCCATAAAAGCATTGTGATGAGTTATTTAAGAAAGTTTTGAATATCTTATGAAGAACGCGCATATTTATTTTGATCGTTCTTTTTAAAAAATATTTTTCTGTGCTTTTCACTTAAATTCTTGAACAAATATTTACAAAATTATTTTTAAGGCTCTTCAGGTTAAGTTGTTTTATTCAATGTGAGCATTTTTTGTGATAAATAATTAAAATATTTTGTAAGCGCATCTCCTTTTAAAATTAAGTTATGAACAAATGTATATATTTGTTGTACTAAGAAATGTTAAAGAACTTATCAGCGAAAATAAGTTTATTTATCTATTTATCATTCATTGTAGCATTTACAGCGTCTTTAAATGCTGAAAAAAAGAATCAGGAGGAAAGGAATATTTTTGCAAGTGTTTACTTTTAAAAATTTGTCTTTTTGTTTCTTCACAAATATTATTCCTAGTCTCGAAAACGACTGTGTGGTGAAATGTTTCACAATATTTTCGGTATTCTGTGGAACCATGTTTTAGTTTTTTTTTACAGAACCTGAATAATCTGAAAATATGGTGAAACAATTCGCCACACAGACGTTGTAGCTTTTAAGAACCATTATCACAATAAAAGCAATACACAAAAATTTTAACAATGCAATTCAGTAGCCTTCATTTTAAGAGTGTTCACATTTAGCTCCATTATAAAACTAGTTATTGATTAGATGAAATGACGTAAGTATCTTAAATATTCATTTGCTGTAATGAAAGCACCCGCTAAGGGTAGGAAACTATTTTCAAATTGTTTCGCTCCGTAAAATATATGAAATTGAAACCTGCATTTAACTGCTTGGAGTACGTTGAGTGCGAAAATGTGAATTATTATGGGATTCTAAGGATAAAGAAAAATGTATATTTTTATGTTTTTCTCGCTTTTTCTTCTTTATTTTACTATCACTATTAAAACATTAAGAAATTTCAAAAACAGACATTCAAATAAAAAATTACAGAGAAGTGTAGTTGTTCTTTTGAAACTGACCAAAATATTTGAAAAACCCGATTTGATTGGCTTGAATGTTCTTGAATGTTTTATTTGGAATACCTGCTAATAGGAAAAATATAATGAAACTTTTTTTTTTGCTATTAACTGTATAAAACAATGTGTGTATGTCATTGTACAAACTTAAATTAGTTTTAGAATCTAGTAGTGTTTAAAACAATCGTCTCTTCTTGGACATCAATGCTTAAGGGGGGATCATAGTAAACAAAAACCAAAAAATCGAATTTTTGAAACCAATATTTTCTGATAGATGGAAACCCAATCTATCGAATGAGACCAATTTTGTATAGATCGGTTAATTATTTCTTATAAAAAATTAAAATTATAAAAATAAACAAATGTACCACGCCCCCTTTGAATTACTAATTGTATGCTTGTATTATTTATGTATTACATTATAAAATATGATTTTTTTGTGTTGATATTTGAAAACCAACCACTGGCTCAATGTAAAAAAAAATTCCCGACGATTTACATGAAATTCGGTTAACAAGAAATGTTTCGGTGGTCATTTCGAGTTCGTGTTAACGGGATCGACTGTATTTGTTTTTCGCGTTTTACTCAAAACTATAATTTTCAACACTTAGGTACACTTTTCTCCAAACCTATCGAATATTTTTTAATAATTTTTTTTGTGTGTTATAAAACCATTTTAGATCTATTTAAGTCACCTAATTTAGTCTTACAAATTAAAATAAATATTTTATTATTTTACACTTTTCTTCGTTGAAAATCAGAATTTTTATGAATGTTGAATATAATGTTTTAAAAATAGAATTTAAAAATTATTTTAGGCAAAAAAAATAGGTGACTTGATTAGATCTAAAATGGTTTTATAACACACAAAAGAAATTATTCAGAAATATTTAATAGATTTGGAGAAAAGTGTACCGAAAAAGTACTTGTATTTTTGAAAATTCGTAATTGTATGTTTCAAAAGATGTCTTTTTTCAAAAATAATAATTTTCGAAAATAAGATTCTTAGGAGTAAATATAATAATAAAAGTACAATTTATAATTTGATACAATTTTTTTTATTGTACCATCATTTTTAAATGATTTAGAGCCTTTCGAAATCAATACTAAGAATTGGTCATTTTTGCTGTCGTTTACTATGATCCCCCCTTAACAAGTTATCATACGATCAAATATGGTATCTCCTCGATGTTAAAATGATGTCAAACTAATATTGTAAAATATCAAAAGATATTGTAAGCTACTAAGTAAATACCTCATTGAATTAAAAAATTACAGTACTGGTATCTCGTTTCTTTTACTCAACAAGCCTTAGCATCGTAAGAGTGTAATGTCTACACAGTTAAAAATTTTGTGCAAGCTTGGAATTTTGTAACCTTTTGCTGCCACCAGACTATTTGTAGCGTTTATGTACAACATTTGTTGTGAATCAAAATTTTGGTTTTACCACAAATTTGGTGGGGCTGGGGAGCCCAGTCGGTTAGGCACTCGCCTAGCATGCGAAAGGTCCCAGTTTCGGGTCTGGGCATCGCCAAAATAAGTGCTGACCTATAAACGGCCTGTGCAGCCAAAAATGTCCAACGCATAATACCTCTTGTAATTGAGTGCACGTTAACTATCCTTTAAAGTCCTAACGCTGCGTACGATGTCGCCCTTAACGGTTGCTTTGAGTGCCTATTCAGGCGTCGGCTCGTCACTTGAATGTGGTTCTAAAATATGACGCCCGTCGCTAATAGCTGTCGTGTAGCTCTAGTGTGACGATAATTCAAACATAACCACAATTTTTTAAAATTCACGCTCCAAATAGTGGCAATAGCAAAAAAGTTCCAGGATTCCGGTGAAATCGTACACCAGACTTTTTACCAGTGTATACCTAACATGAAACTCATATTTGACTAACATAAAAATACAATTGTGTCAATCCTACAAAGGATTTTTTTTCTCTAATACTAAAAAATGCTTACTATTTGATACTCTTTCTTTTGTTTTAGCCTACTGTTTCCAAGGCAATGATGCAGTAACATTGGACACTGCTTCGCCAGCATCGTTTGAGTGTCACGTCATATTAGACAAAACTTTTCAGAAACACAAACAATCCAGCTGCAGCTGCAAATGTTGGATTTGGTACTGTTTTTTTATTTATTGCTACAAAAAAAGTCGTTAATGGCAGAGTTGTTATTTTTTCACGTAAAGGTTAGATGGTGGGGGTTATTTGTTTTATTTGATTTCTGGAATGATGTTCGTGATGAAGCTTTAAAGGCATTTTAGAAAATGTAATTGATTTCACATTGATGTTTCGTTAAATTATGACAGTTTATATAAGATGGAGTGGAAATTATTTCCCTCATAAAATAAAGTCAAATTAAAAATAAAAAAATCATTGGGAAAATTATTGCAATTCAAACTTCGATATTCACATTTTGTTAATAAAATTACATCTCTGTGCTTACATCCTAATAATATTAAAAAATATACTCAAAAGCGTGAACAATGTTTTCGCAAATCAGAACTGTTTAGTATTAAGGCACCGATGTACTAATTGCCTGTATCCCAATTTCTAATTAACTAGTAAGAGTAATTACTAGAGTAAAAAAGGAAAGAGCAAACAAAATTTTGAAAAAAAAATATATTTTAAATATTAAACCTTTTGCTACCTGGCGTCCCCATTTGGGAAATTTTTTAAAACCTCCCCACAAACTATCAACATGGTAATTAGCTAAAAAAATTGACCAGGTCCGATAAAAGAAGGTCCAAATATGAGTTTTCAGCCTTTTATTACAGGTATCAGTCAATTATTTCTATAAATAAGTGAAGTTGAAATGAAGTTGGCCAATTCGTTATTAGAGTTCTTAAAAAATAATTTAAACTTTTTCTAACTTTTCAAAAGTTATTTTAGTGGTTAATTTTAAAGGCATTTTGCATTAAAAATAATGTTAAAATAAACTGTAAATACAAATAATTGATATGGTTTTTTTTTTGCATTTATAGCACAAAATTTTGTGTTTTTTTAGAGCTTAAGGCATGTATCTCAGTAACTGTAACTTTAAAAAACTACTTTGCTAAACATACTTTTTACCATATATTTTTATGAAAAGTATTTTTAGATTAAGAATATACGTGTAGGATTTTGCTCGGGTCTTAAGAGGTTAAGATTAAGTGACGAGATGAATATTTTATTGTGCAACAGATTAAATCCATCTGCATTTAGAATACCCAAGAGAGATGAATAGACCATTTAGCGAGTACATTCGTAGCTAACTTTTGAATATGAAGCTTTTATTTCGCAGAGGATTCGAATTAAGTCTTTTAGATTGTATATTGTATGGCAAAGTTTTGATGTTGTTAGAACACGTCAGTCCGCATGTAGGCTATGAGTAGCAAAATTTTTGGTTGCTGGATTAATATCTGAAAGTATTTTATTGTTCATGACAATGTCTTTTACTTTTCATTTAAAATATAGCTAAATTTTGGTAGATACCGAAAAAAAAAGATTTTTGGAAATATTTTAATAATCAAGAATTCAGTGTTTATTCCTTATTGGGTATCCTTTTCTACATTTTATGTAAAACAAGTTATTTTAGATATTTGTGTCTTATTTACACAGAATTCATAGAATCCAATTTTCGGCTATTTTGGCTAGTTATATTTAAAGTTATTATCCCGTGCTTATAATTTTTTCGCTGAAATACTAGAAGATTGAAATAGAAACTAAGGTCCACATCAGGATAAAAATACTTAGTTATAAAGGCTATGGTTTGAAAAGAATAATATATTTTGGAGATTAAAAATTAGAATTATAATTTTTATAAACAACTTTGTTACAAAAAATGAAGTTCAAAATGTCTAAGTTCTTAAAATTTTATCTCCATTTAAATAAAAAAAAGTGCACCCTTGTAATTTCATATGAATAATTCATAAAATATTATTATTAAAAATGCAAATTTTAACTTTTTGTTGTAAATGCTCTCTACTTAGCCACAATAAGGCAGTAATTATGTCTATAATCATGAAATTATTTTTTAGGTGCAAAAATACTCAGAAATGCATACACTTGAATTCTTCAAATAACGTTAGCCAACTATTATTAAATTCATCAGATGATTCATTGTTGTATCATTCTTTAGTAAGTGTAATTTTTTTAATTACATTAAATGTCATATAATGGAAGTTTACTTATGTAGATATTATTAGCAAAGAGTGTTGAAAATATTAACTATTCCTGAAAGCAAGGTTTCATTCAATAACTATTTTAATTTATAAAATTTTAAACAACAATACCCTTTTTATTAACTAATTGATAGCAATTTGTTATAATTGATTGAAAACTGCGCAAAGTAAAAGTTTTAAACTTAAGTACGTCATTTACGAATAAGGAAAAAGCCAAGAGAATGTATGGAATTGTTATAATATTTTTTATTTGAAATTTTATGTTCATCTATTTTAATTAATTAATTAATGGAATAATTTTCGCTAACGTTTTTTAAAGATATGTAACAATATAATGGATATTTATTAATAAGTATTACCAATGTAAATAACAATAAAAAATACAATATTCATATACATTAAATAACTTTCTAAAAATAGACTTTCGTTTTAAGCGATTTTAATATTTTAGCAAGTAACTGAAAAGTTTTAAAGGTAAAACTTGTGTTGCCTAGCGCAATTACAATATCATTTAGAAATTGCGTGTTTGAATGCTGTTAAATTTTTCACCGAAAACAACATACTTTAGATTAGTCAACTGGCATTAAAAAATAATCTATAAGCACCATCTATGTTTTATTTTTGTTAAACATGATTTTAACATTTTTGAGTTTCATTCACGTAAGTATTACTCTAGGAAATATTTTTTAATTAAAATTTGCGTGTACTTCTTTTTTTTTTATCCAATTTTGGGAGAAACTAATTCCTAGAACTGTTTTATATATTACAATTTAATTTTTCAGAATCGCTTTGTCAATTTTTTAAAATGATTTATTATCAATTCTTTAGATGATTATTTTTAGTACTTGAAGTTTACTTTGAAAATATAAGTACAATATAAGTAATACAGCATTATCTGGATTAAATGTGTCTTAATATAGCCGCTTCTTAATGAAAAGATTGCCGAATAATGCATTCCTACAGTTTCGAATTTAACCCTTCAGACACAATGACAATTTGGAAATTTTAGAAAAAATTTCTGATCGTCTATAGCCATTTATGATATCAAAAAGCACATCATTCGATTCGTCAAACTTTTTCTATTGAAAAATATTTTTTATTGATTTCCCAATAGATATCAGCCCTATTGTTATTATTATTAATTATGATCAGAAGCGTGATGATGCCAAATGGCATCACAGGGACTGAAAGGGTTAACTGTGCATTTGCTGCTTAGGGCCAGTTCCGGCTTTTCCTTTCTAAGGCTTCTTGATTCCCATAAGCAGAATTCTTTCTCGCCTTAGATGTAGAAGTCTTCCTTCGTTTCAGCAGACTTCTTTGACGGCTCCTTAGCATATACATGTAGCTCCTTAGCATGCTGGAAAACCTGCCTCACGGTGATGGGTATATATGTTTGTATTAACAACCCTCCACTACCTTTCTATATATTCCAACACTAAAGTAGACCACCGTCTTTCTCGTGTTAGCTTTTCTTTCCTGTTCCAATCGCGATGACAAATGGCTGATTGTCAATTGATTAGTCTACTTTCCTTCCAGCGTCAAAGATACTAGGACATATCTGTGTTGGGAATAATAGGTTATCTATCATGTGTCCGATGGGATGTCCGAGAAGATTAAGTGACAATGGACTGTGACATGTCCGTTAGATGTCTCTATGATAAAGAATAAGATTTTTATTAGTGGTAACAGGGTTTTGGTGTTGGAGGATGTTTCAGAAAGGATTTTTCCATAGGGGTGGTATTTTAGCGGCAATGTGGGGCATGACAGCAATAATAGTGATATTTTTTTTAAACGTACTTTCCCCCTTTTTTTTCTTTATCCAGTCACCTTTGAAAATTCTTGTCTTGTTAGAAAACTCTGTGTTAGAAATCTGTCTACTTGATTGTAGAATGTCTACCATTTGAATAGCATTGAAATTTAGTATTTGTTCATTTAAATCTCTGCTGTCATGTCAAAAATAGCATGAGAAACTTTTTTCTTTAAAATGAATATTTGATATAAAATTTATTTTTGTCATATGAACCAGTTAAAAAAGACGTCAGAATGCATCGAGCCATGACATCCTTTGATGTTTTGTAATTTGTTTATCAGAAAGGGGCACAAAGTGTTCAATATTTCGTATACAAACTTATTAAGTTTAATTTACCTTTCATCATTTAGTAATGTGTAATTCTATTAGGGCGTTAAAATGCAAATTATTCACCGTGATATCTGGTTTTGCAATTATTGTTTACCAATAGGCATGAGAAAATCTCACAATTGAGAGATTAGTTGAATATGATAGATTATATGCTAGTTGTATTTTTTTCAAGGATAATAAATAATTGTTAAAATTTAAAAAAAAAAGACAAAATGTTGTTAAATTACGTTTTGCTTTAATATGTGTTCCGACAATATTTATTGATAATTTTGGTGATAAAGTTTGAAATCATCTGTTGATATTTTCGTTTGTTGTTAGTACAAACATTTCGTTGTTTTGCAAACGTTAAGTTTATACTGATTTAAAAATAAAAAATACATCATGATTCAATCCATTTGTTTCTCAGTTTAGTTTGAAAATATTTAATAGTAATTTTGCAGTGATCATTTTCTAATTGTTACCTTAACTTTTTCAGATAACCACATACAGTTCGTGCTGTAGTTCACCATCAAATCAAGCTTCAATTCATAAAAGTACCAACCCAAAATACAGCTTTGTATGCAACAGAACTCGAAATGGTTTCCAATCATCCTTGTGTGATATTAGCTGGGGCAACGAAGCTTGTTGCGTTGCTGTGAGTGTAAACAACACAGACTGTTCTTACTTTATATTGCATCCATTTTCTAACTTAAACGAAGTAACTTCAAATCTTTAGAGATTTTAGTTAGATTACATCACATTGTAAACCTGTTATTTTTGCTTGAGATTTAAATGCAAGTTTATCTGTTCGTGAATTACAACTCAAAAATATGTTTCTTATTTCTGAAATAAACGGTTTTAAGAGTATCTTTTACCTTATGAGGGATGCAGTGTAAAAACCTGTCACCTGACTGTCAGGTATCCTAGCAACACACATAATTTTTAAAATACATAAAATTTATAATTGACTAAATTTGAAAATTTAAAATCATGAATCTGTCATCTATAATCATCCGGCTCAAAAATATAATTTTAAAACCATTTAAAGGTAGAATAAGATATTGTGTTAAAATTTTAAATTTTAATCTACTGCAATGAAAACAAGATAATACTTCAACCAAATTGCGTATCTTTCAGAGTTTTGATTATTTATATTTTTTAAAAAATATGTGTGGGTGTGTTGGAAAACCTGACAGTCTTTAGGCAATTTTAAGGATCTGAATATCTTCAATTATTTGATGTGAAAAATTTCTTCATAGAAGGATACAAAATAATTCATCGGCTTATATGACTTATATATAATGATTAGGTGGTAAGCCTTATTACATCTTTTCTACAAAAACGTACGATCACATTAAACTATTTTTGTGATAATTCGAAGCAAGATTAAGTTTATTTCGATAAATATTATTTTTAAATTTCATATTAATATTCCATTTTAAATCAACTAAGCATTTGCATCACTATTTAGAGAAGAAAAATCAGAAACTTCTATTTTAGATTGAAATAAATCTAAGAATTGTGCCGCGAGTGTAGAATCGTTTTTTTATATTTCAAGGTTTTTTCAAAATGGAATCGAATACTTTTGTCAAAACAGAACAATAATAGTTTGAACAATATATTGTTTTTTTGTTGTGTTCAAAAGTTTTGAACTGGTAAATGGAAGTGAAAGACATTTAAACTCTAAAATGTTTAGAAATTTGTATATTTCATTTGTATATTATTATTTATATAAATTATCGTGCTACAACTGTAGGAATAAATCCAAGTTATAGGAGACACATACAGACTTAATGACTCAAGTGATTAAAGGCTAATTTGGTTAACGTTTTTTTTAAAACTAAAATAATTAGTTTTTATTGTGATAACTTTACTAAAACTTATTTTATGTAATTTTGATTTTATACTTTTGGTCCTTAAGTTTTATGTTAAATTTACCTATACTATTCTCAAAATTACTATAACTTAACTATTTATAATTTTGTATGTTAGTCAAATGTACAATTTGATAGTTAAGTTAAAGAATGGTTTGCTTTTGTTTGCAAATAAACTTATTATTATCCCACATTAGATATTATTTAAAACTTGATTTCATCATCTAGGAAATTATAAAATGTCAATTTTATACTGCCGCAATGCGAAACGTACATAACTCATTTACTAAATGATTAAAGTTGAGCAGTCCATTTCTGGACAAAGTAATTTTTTTTTCCATTACCATTCTGAAAATTCAAGCATATTAAAATAAATGTGAATTTAAGAGTAAACTGTTTAAATTCCGGAACAAATTCCCATTTTAACTTTGTAGTTTTAACGGAATAATCCGAATTGCATTGCGGAGGAGCACCACCATTAACTGGATTAGAAACAATCCCATGCCTACAAAGCTGTTTCAAATACGTTTTAAGTGGAGCCTCTTGTCATCAGAGATTTATCGCCAAGCTTCGGATTTACCGCCAATTGAATTTAAACTCCATTTCCAAAATTATTTTAACTTTTCTATTCAACTACAGTTTAAACACAAAATATTTTAATCCCATACAGTTAGACAAATACTGGCTTTTGGATAAATTTTAATTGCTACAAATGCTAAATCTTACATAAACTATCAAATCGTTGGCGATCAACTGTAGTTCCAAAAATATTTGCAACCAATGATACCACTGAAATTTAAACATAACATGTTTTTATATCATAATAGAAAAAAAATACAGGCTTTAAGTTAAATTTTAAGTACCCTACAACTGTTAAATCTTAAATCACAAACATTATTAAACATTTGACAACCAAATCGGAAAGTTGGTGAAATCTGCTGATATCTTGGAGTTTTCATGTTTATGGTCCATGGAGCAGTTTTACGCAGTCTTTAAATCTCTGTGATTTTTTTAAAAATGCAATTACATTTTATAACATTCGATTAAAACTTTCCTTCCTTAAGGCCTTCCTACAAGGCCAGAATGATTTTAGTTTTTCGAGTAAAATTACCCTTACTTCTTGAAATTCTTTAATTTAAACATTTAGCGGTTAGACTCTTAGAAATTTTACGTTTGTGACAATTTTAAGTCATAAAAGTTAATTTAAAAAAAAAAAATCGTAATAGTGTTTGCTATTTTACCTTATATTGCTTATAGGTGCAATATGTTTTGCTTCACAAAATCCAAAATTTATAATACCTCTAGTCGTAAAATGTAAACTTGTGTCCTTCGATGGAAATTGACCAAAAACAGATATTAAACACTTTGTTAAGTGTATTTTTACGTGAATTTGTCAATTTGATTGACTCTCCTTTTAGTCCAGGCAACGAAGGCTGAAAAAAGGGTCTAGAGGGAAAGTTTTGGAACACAATTTTTGACTTCATAACTTTGTTTAGACTAGTTAGGAGGTAAACATATCAAAAGTCCCCGCCCCTAGCCCCTGTGCTAAAGGGGGGAGGGGGGGTTGAATGTCCCATTTTTCGGTTTTTCGCTTATATCTCGAAAACTATGAGTTCTAGCTATTTAATTGTAATACACAAAATGAAAGCTGATTAAATTTGCTACAAGCTGCACCCCTCAAGTGTTTTAATATCTTGTATAGTTTTCGAGATATCCGCTCTTGAAAGTCAGTAATTTTGGAGAAAACACTTCTCCCCCCACATTTTCCCTCTTTTTTGACCGGATAACTCTTCAATAATGCACCGAAACACTAAATTTTGGCCCTAGATTGGTAGAGAATTTAATTCTTTTCAATAATATATCATATTTTACTATTTTATCTACTTTCCTTCAAATTTTAAAGCGGTTTCAGTGTTGAGTGAAGATTGTACTGAAAGTCCCATAGAGCTAATGCATAAGTTTTGAAATCGCAACTTTTGGAAAACAATTTATTTGCCATGTTATTCCATTTTCACAAGGTATTAGAATCATCATAACATCAATTTAACACAAAATTGAAAAGAAAATAACATCTGGTTATTTAATTATTAATTAATAAAGTTTTAAAATAGTGGCGCCATCTGCTGTATATGTTTGAAATTTTAAAACTTCAAAAATATATAATTAAATAACTAGATAATATTTTTGTTTCAAATTTGTTTCATTTCGATGTTATGTTGATTCCCGTACCTGGATAAAAAGGGCTAACATGGCAAAGCAATACAACTGTGGAAGTTGTTATTCCAAAACTAATGCATTAGCTCTATCGGACTGACAACCCCTCTTATGTACACTTATTCTATCTATACTGAACGTCTAAATAACACTGATACTCATTTTGTGGGCACGTTGTTACTTTAATATTTTATCTATTTTAATTCATTCGTCAAACACCAGTGGGAAAACTGTCAGATGCTATTCATGTTCTTCATCTTCGGAGTCAATTTGAGGGACCCCATTGATGCTATTCCAATGGTAAGTTTGGCATGCTCTAGGACCTTTGAGGCTTGCTATTTTTGCTGCTACACTTAAGCTGGCACAGTATTTCTTACATCATGCGAACATAATTTTCAGAACATCGTCAGGTGCTGCTGCTAACTCACTGTGCACTGGGACCAGCAGAAGAGCTATCGACTCAAGAAGTCGCAGTCGGTTGATATCCTTTTCACTGAAGACACCAAGATAAACGTCAAACAAGATGATTTTCTGTCGAACAATTTAAATAAAATGGTCTCATCAACATACTTAAGGTGTAGCTTGACGACAATTGAATGTAGGACCCTGCAGAAAGGAATGTGGACGTTTTGATAGTGGATACGGCATACGGCTGTGATAATGTCGGAAATGATACAGATACTTATTTTGCTGGCACGTTGTTATACTTTCATATTTTGTGTCGACCTTACAGTCCTCTTGATGGCTACAGCTGATGTGCATAAGGACATCGGTTTCATAAAGCCTGGACGTGGGAAGACAAAGGATTTTTTATTCTCATCCCAAGAGTTACAGCAACTGGGTTTAGGACGTGCTATTTTTGCAAACACAATAGCTGGATGCGACACTACATCTTTCACATTTCGAAAAAGCGGGATCGCATTTGTGAAGTTGTGTACGAAGTCGTCAGAAGTCCAGAAAGCAGCAGCGGTCTTTTCATACCCTTCCTTAACCACACATCAGGTACAAAAGGCAGGCAATACCTGCATCTTGAGGTGTTATGGGGCTCCAACGAAAGAGGCCTTCCCCAATGCCACAGGTATAATTCACTCTTGAAATCCGGAGCCCTCATCAAGCCTGATAAATCGTCTTCTTCCCACCGAGGAAGCAGTAAAACAGTATTTCCTCTCAATATTACACCAAGATGAGCTGTGGCAGGGAAATGACCTGCCTCCTCTTGTGTATGATTGGAAGATTGAGAATAACTGCCTGATGGTCAAAGTGCACTGTGAGTTAGCAGCAGCACCTGACAATATTATGAAAATAATTTTCTGCAGAAACATGAAAGTCTGTGCCAGCTCAAACTGGTAGCTGTAAAAAATCAAGTCTCAAATGTTCCTCAGAATGCCAAAATTCCCAGGGGACTAGCCTCAAAAGGGTCTCTCAAGTTGACTCCGAAGATGAAGAAGAACATGGGGGTCATCTGACCGTTTTCCCACTGGAGTTCGAGGAATGAAATAAAATAGATAAAATATTAAAGTAACAACGTGCCTGACTTATGACTAGTCATATAAGTCATAACAACGTGCCTACAAAATGAGTATCAGTGTTATTTAGACGTTCAGTATAGAATAATTGTACATAAGAGGGGTTGTCAGTCCGATAGAGCTAATGCATTAGTTTTGGAATAACAACTTGCAGCTTTGCCATGTTAGCCATTTTTATCCAGGTACGGGAATCAACATAACATCGAAATGAAACAAATTTGAAACAAAAATATTATCTAGTTATTTAATTATATATTTTTGAAGTTTTAAAATTGCAAACATATACAGCAGATGGCGCCACTATTTTAAAACTTTATTAATTAATAATTAAATAACCAGATGTTATTTTCTTTTCAATTTTGTGTTAAATTGATGTTATGATGATTCTAATACCTTGTGAAAATGGAATAACATGGCAAATAAATTGTTTTCCAAAAGTTGCGATTTCAAAACTTATGCATTAGCTCTATGGGACTTTCAGTACAATCTTCACTCAACACTGAAACCGCTTTAAAATTTGAAGGAAAGTAGATAAAATAGTAAAATATGATATATTATTGAAAAGAATTAAATTCTCTACCAATCTAGGGCCAAAATTTAGTGTTTCGGTGCATTATTGAAGAGTTATCCGGTCAAAAAAGAGGGAAAATGTGGGGGGAGAAGTGTTTTCTCCAAAATTACTGACTTTCAAGAGCGGATATCTCGAAAACTATACAAGATATTAAAACACTTGAGGGGTGCAGCTTGTAGCAAATTTAATCAGCTTTCATTTTGTGTATTACAATTAAATAGCTAGAACTCATAGTTTTCGAGATATAAGCGAAAAACCGAAAAATGGGACATTCAACCCCCCCTCCCCCCTTTAGCACAGGGGCTAGGGGCGGGGACTTTTGATATGTTTACCTCCTAACTAGTCTAAACAAAGTTATGAAGTCAAAAATTGTGTTCCAAAACTTTCCCTCTAGAACTCTTCGTTGCCTGGACTAATAATTTACTAATAATTTTATATATTAACTACTTTTCCTAGTGTATTTTTTGTTTAAGTAGTTTTTTTAATAACATTTATATTTTTAAGGTAAACACTAACCTTTTTACAAAACATCTGAAGATTAAAACGAAAAGTGAAGAGACAACAAGCTCAAAAAGGTAAGATCCCTTAATTATTAAGCATATGCAGCGGCAATAGGCTACTGCCGACTCAATTTAAAGAAGCACTTAGTGACATCACACTTTCCGTCCTTTTCGGAATGTTTTGGCTGTTCCGAAGAAAAAAAAAGAAACCTGTTTGCAAAACGGCCGGGTATACTTTTCGAGTTCGGAATAGGTTTCATTTCACTGCTTCAAAACAGCCGACACTCCTAACCGTAAGGAACGTGTGACGTCACAGAAGAGCTTCTTTGGTCGTATAAGTCTCGTCGGCCATGAATAGGCAATTCAGCAAGCCTATAATAATAATAGTAGGCTGAAGTAATTATCATCTTTTAGAAGTAACTTAAGAGAACTTAAATGAAAAAATTAAATTTGAAATAATGCTCTTAAGTTTAGCTTCAAACCAACCTAAAGTATTGTATGCGTATACACTTCCAAAACTAACATCAGGGGCTGGGGAGCCCAGTCGGTTAAGCACTCGCTTAGCATGCGGAAGGTCCCAGGTTCGGTCCGGGCATCGCCAAAATAACTGCCGACCTATAAACGGCCCGTGCAGCCAAAAATGTCCGACGAATAATACCCCGTGTAAGGGAGTGCACGTTAAATATCCTTCAAAGTCCTAACGCTGCGTACGATGTCGCCCTTAACGGTTGCGTTGGGTGCCTATTCAGGTGTTGGCTCGTCCCCTGACTGTGGTTCTAAAATACGACGCCCGTCGCCAATAGCCCCCGTGTAGCTCTAGTGCGACGATAATTCAAAACCTAACCTAACCAAAACTAACATCAAACAGATCAATTCAATTTTTTTATAATTGCTACATTAAAAAAATATTATCTTTAATTAGCTTAAAAGTTGCAATTACAAACGATTAGTAATGGTATTGCTTTAATGCTCAGCGTAAATACTTAACTAAGTGAACCTAAGTCTTTGAAAACCCAATAAATTAATGAGATAAACACTTTAAATGACGCCTTTTCTATATTTACCACCCCTTATCAGCTAAACGCATTCCAAACGCTGCAAGGCAAACAAGACACGTTTCACGAATTCTCTCTCTTTCTACGAAAAACAAACTCTTAAGACACCCACCACATCAAACACCAAAAATCTGTTTGATTTCATCATCTCAAACGGGTTGGATCGCGGATACACAGGCCGCAGCTTTGGTTTGATAGACCTGTATCTATATATAGACAAAAGTAACTAAATATTTACTGGTACTAATCCGTAAGAGTCCTGCCCTAATAAAGGTAAAAGACGCCATTGTAGACGTCTTTGATGACTTAGAGGCTTTCAAGAAAAATGCAGACGCCTTTGCGGGACTGGGGAGCCCAGTCGGTTAGGCACTTACCTAGCATGCGAAAGGTCCCAGGTTCGGGTCCGGGCATCACCAAAATAGCTGCCGACCTATAAATGGCCCGTGCAGCCGAAAATGTCCGACGGATAATGCCCCATGTAAGGGAGTGCACGTTAAATATCCTTCAAAGTCTTAACGCTGCGTACGATGTCGCCCTTAACGGTTGTGTTGGGTGCCTATTCAGGTGTCGGCTCGTCACTTGACTGTGGTTCTAAAATACGACGCCCGTTGCCAATAGCCCTCGTGTTGCTCTAGTGCGAAGTTAATCCAAACCTTACCTAAGCCGATGCCCTTGCAGCCACCGCCAGCAAGGAATAAAAGATGTTGGCACTGTTCAACATGCTTGCCCCTTAGCTGGCTCACCATCTTATCTTCGACAGGTCTTGTGGCTATTTTTTGAAGCAACGAACATTCTGCCATCTGGACTGGGACTCCGATGTGCAGAAATTACGCCCGCGTCGATGCTGCAAATGCTAATCTCGATCTCCATAAGAGTCACGAAACCCCATAGTTTTGACGAGCTGGCGAACGCTTTTTTTACCGAAAGAGAGGCAATTTATTTCCAATTAATTGCCCTTTAGTTAAAATGTGATCCACCATGCGTTCACCATGCTAAAGACTTTGGAAAGTAGTTCAAAAGCCCAATATTCAATTAACGAAATACATTTGTTGTTTGTTCGCAAGCACCGCGTTTTAGAGCTGTATATAGGAGCGTTCAGTTGCTTTTCCCGATACACAAATATGTGGCTTATCACGTTAACAGAGACTATATTTAGGGACTTTATTGGAGGTTTACTACAAGAGAGACCAGAACGGTAACATCAGCAGCTATGGGTAGCTTTCAACACGTGTCTTGAAAAATAGCCAGTCCATAGACGATAAAACAGTTGCTCTTCTGCATGAAGAAAAATTAGTATACATAAACGTGGGGATTACATTTTAAATTAAGATTTAATATGACAGGAAAATGAGAACCACAACGAAGGAAGTTTTTCAAAAATTCTCGTATTCCAATTATATATTGTTTCATGAAGAACAATGGAGCAATGATGGTGCAATGTAGAGAGAAACGGATTCTTTGGCGGCAAACGGAATTTTATATAAACAAAACTCAGTACATACACTTAAAGGACCACTGTATACATAGTTAGAGGTTGCAAGTGGAAACATTCCGTTTGGTGGCTGTTGTACATTTGGGCGACTTTATTGCCTTTGGCCGTGAAATGAGAAAATAATGAACGTTTATTCTAATCAAGTTCAGTAAACCCACAGACTGGGGAGCCCAGTCGGTAAGACCAATTGCCTTGTATACAAAAGTTCTCAGGTTCGTCTCCGGGCATTTTTGAAATTACGGCTGACCAATAAGTGGTCTGTCCACCCAAAGTCGGAATTAAATGCTCGTGTAGAGGGAATGCACTTTGAACATGCTTCAAAGTTCTGACATCGCATACGATGTTATTCTTAAAGTTTCGTAGGGTGCTCAGGTGTCGTAATCGTCACTTTATCAGGGTTCTAAATTGCGAGGTGCGTATTGCCTGTTAGTCAAAATAACAAGGAAAATATCGTCACTTAAGTTCCCACATGTCTATCTCACTTTGCATAACGGTAGAAATTTACTAAACGGTAACCCTTGGCGAACTTCCTAAAGTCATCCGAAAACCCAACCGAAATGAGCATTAATAAACGGTCAGATAGGTTTGCCGGAAAACATCA
This sequence comes from Hylyphantes graminicola, assembly GCA_023701765.1. Taxonomy (NCBI): domain Eukaryota; kingdom Metazoa; phylum Arthropoda; class Arachnida; order Araneae; family Linyphiidae; genus Hylyphantes; species Hylyphantes graminicola. The sequence goes on along the minus strand of CM043115.1, from coordinate 40,775,580 downwards.
TCGTTGCGAAGTCAAAGAATTCGAATCATCAGTCGAAGTCAGACAGTTGCCACAAAAAATTATTTATCACCAAATCCGAAAAAAACACGCCAAGGGGTACCGTACAGTAAATCTGATCCTTACACACCAATAAGATAGCACATGGGGGAACTTAAGTGACGATATAAGGGATTTTGACTGGTATAAGGCTGCACTTTTCAGTAAACCATCTCTACAAAGCTTTAAAATCATCACTTTTTACAAAAAACGTGAGTAACCATTCTGTCATACCCACCCATATGAATGGCAGCGTCGTGAATATTTGATGGCGTGCTGAGTGATCCCTTGGACTAGACGGAGTCTTTCACTTTCGATCCTAAGTATATTTGCAGTGGCCCAATATCTCGTCAAAAGAGTTAGGATGCGGTAAAAAAGATACATCTGGTATTTGGCATCAGTTATTTAATCTTCAAACCTTTTTACTCATTTATCCAATTTGTACTGCCTTAACACATTCAAACTGCTTCAACAATTCACTCAAAAATTAGTGATATTACCGGACTGACGCGTTCAGAAGTAACGTGCCAATGAGATTAAAATGAACCTAAATACACCAATTGAAACGCCAATGGGAAGTGTGTTCAGTTGTAACGCGCCATTAAGAACAGAATAACACAGAACAAAAAAGCAATATAACAGAAAAACTCCAATTATCCGAATCAATTTTGACTTATTCAAATAAGAGAAGTAAAAAAATGATAATCCCCCCCATTTATTTTTTAATAACTGTGTGTTCAAAATGGAAGAAAAATACTACTATAAAGTAAATGAATTGTTAACTAAATAAAAAGTCAAAATTTTTACATGCAAAGCGCATGCACGGATAAATGGATGGAGAAAAATTATAAAATTGGATTTAGGTTAATCGAAATTCAAAGGATTATTTTATTGCATATCATACAATATATTTCGCTTCAAGTAAAGTCAAAAGAGCAGATAAAATATGAACTGCTATTCAAAGATAACCATTGTCTGACTTATCTCCAGGAAATGTAGTAGTCTGTTGTTTCTCTTGCAGTGATTTCTTACCTGGGATTGAGGTATCAGAAAACGAAGGGGCTGTACTTGAACCATTTCAAACCTTGGCGCGAGTTGTCGATAAGAAAGTAAGTACTTGTTTGATCTTTCTTGAACGGATGTAGTCGACACAATTCAAATGGAGGGAGGCCCATTTCAATGTTTTTCTTTGGAAAATAGTTCGTTTCAACCATTACCCTTCTTTCGATGTTGAAAGAATATTTTAACATTTGGTTTCCTTGTTTTCCTTTCTTTCTTGTTTTATGAATGGAATAGAATTTAGTTTAATAAATGCAAATTAGGATTAGGATTGAGAGCATACAGAAATAACAGCGTAATGAACAACAATACATCAAAAAGAGATTAGAAAATAAAAATAATTATTTTAAATTTGTTTTTAAAACTTAATTAATGATCTTTATGATCCCCGTTGGCTTCATTGTCAACATTTAGTGGATGGTTAAATTCTAAAAGAAATTATTGGAAGTTAGGAACTTAGGATTATTATAAAACTATTTCAAATGAAATTTATTTTACAAGTGCATGTTCAAATACTTTGTAAAATTGCAAAAAGCACTATAGAACACAAAACATCTCTTCATTTTAATAGTAAGTGGAAATAAAACTGACAATCGACTTCCTAAGCAATGGTTTCTTTCTGTGTTATTCTTAATAAGAAAATAATAATTTTCGAAACATAATTATTCCAGTATTTTTAGTACTTTTGTATGATAGATGTGGCTGGCTTAATGGTTAACCGGCTTTAATATCTCGAGAAAAAATTTTGAAAATGGTTTTAAATATTTTTTGATTTTCAATACATAATTGTTTAATAAATATTCAAATTAATTTTGTAAAACTGAGTCCTAAAGACATATAAACCAGCTACATGCATCATATAAACGTCATTTGCAATAATGTATTCAATGGAACAGGAACATTACTCTTCTCTATACGATTTTTATTTGCATGTAAACGGAATTAATATCTTCATTTGGTCAGATTACTTTGAAAATTATTAAAAAAAGTTTTCGTCAATTCTTTGCCTTCAAATTAGTAATTCACCCACCAAGTATTAAAATAAAAATTTACCAAAATAGGAAAAACCTTACATAATTAATTTTTTCAATGAGATATACTGGTTTGAGGATATTGCATAGAAATTAATAAACTTTTCTTTTATCAACGAAAATCATTCATTTTCATGTGAAACGGGTTAACTAGAACTAAAAAATACTATCAATGAACAAATAAAAAAAGTAAACATTTAATGAGCGTATTTTGGTAGGTTATATTGATAGATACTTTTTAATAAATTCGTTACTTGAAGCAACGATTGACATTTCTAAATAGTCTGAAATATTGCATAAAAAGTAAATCTATTTCTTTATAGTTCGAAAAATAGGTAGGTGCAAAATTTATTTGTTACTATATTTATATTGAAATTTTTTAAAACTTTTCAGAGCTCTTTAAGGAATGTTTGGATAGATTTTGATTGTCTTTCATGTATTTTATGATTTATTTCGACGAAAATTAACAAATATGTTAAACATACGAATTTCCTTGTTGGGTTGAACAAATTAAATATTACACTTGTAAAAGATTAATAAAAGTAAAATTTAACTACAATAAACTATGTTTTATTTTGTTTTTAATTTTCAATTGTAAAACATAGGTTTAGTTATTCAGTTCAAGTTTTGTAAAGCGGTGGAGAGGAAGTGTTAAAAATGTACACTCTACCGACATTTAATCGTCCGAAAAAAAAAAAATTAGGCATAAATAACATTTTACAAAATAAACTACATCACTAAATTATAGAGATGGGAAGTAATAAATTAAAAATATCAAGACATTTTATTGTATAACTATTTTAGTTTCCAGCGTTACTCCCAAAATATTAGCAACGTAAAGAAGTCAATTGAGTTTACTTTTCGCCTTTTCACTAAGAATTTTGAAAAATAAAACTATATTTATTACTCTCCTAAAAAAATACCTTTCAGCGAGCTGTGGCCATCTTATCTGTAGTGAATAAAAAGTGAAAAGGAAAATTTATTGAATTAAGGCTTAACTGCCTGAAAGAAAAAGTTACGGCATGAAAAATTTGTCCCCTTGCTGAAGTTTTGGTAGCAAAACAGACACTTAAAAGTAATTTTTTACTACATATTAAGAAATATATCTATATTTCTTGTTTGGGAAGGTGTATTTTTATGAAAATACAAACAACATAAAATATAATCGTAAATTTAAAAATAAATTTGAAAATTAAAGGCATGATTAAATTTTATAGGATATTTTCGTATTGTGCGCGGAAAACTGGCTTATTAGAAAAGCTTAGTTTTTCTGAAAAAGTGTCTGTTGTTTGTTTTCACCATTGCATTTCATTATATAAAGAATAAGGATATATTAAATCTATCCAAACTAGTGTCTACCAATCGATTTAAGATTTGCTGTCATCGATAGATATTTAAATTTCGAATAGTTTATCATTTACAACTCGAAAAGTCATATTTGTCCGAAGTCACTTTACCACGAACGGCGCGATAACATGAGTTGTGCTTTTAAATATTCATCGAAATGCATTGTAAATTATGTATGGTTGCTATTATGATTCATATTGGAATTGAAGTATTGTAACCATTGTTCAAGTTCTACACTCTTAAAACAAAAGAGTGGTATCCACTCCTATATTAAAAGTGCATTTTCGAGACTGGAAATGAGTGAAAATTAACTCCTAAATCGCTCGTAATCGTCCTAAATCATTCGCAATTGTCCTAAATCACTCGTAATCGTCCTATAAATCGCTCGTAATCGAACTAAATCGCTCCTAATCGCCTTAAAATTGCTTGTTTGTTTTCAAGATTGTTGGAGCTTCAACAAAACAAAAGAGTGAAATCCACTCCAATAGGGGAAGAAGAAATAAGTGAAAATTTACTCAGACTGAGTTAAAATCGCTGGTTTGTATTAAAAGTGTATACACTCTTAAAAAGAACGTGTGATTTTAATTCAGTCTGAGTAGTTTTCACTCCTCCAGTCTGGAAAATTCACTTCTCCTCTTGGAGTGGATCCTTTGTGTGTTAAACCTCCGATAGGATCACTCCAAACGAGTGATTTTAACTCAGTCTGATTTAATATTCACTCCTTTCCAGCGTCGAAAATGCACTTCTCCTACTGTAGTGGATTCCACTCGTTTGTTTTGAGAGTGTATGTTGCAAATGGGACACACAGTTTTTTCATACATTCAAAAAATTCCCTAGTTTGTTTATAATTTTGAAGTTTTAAAATGACTTTATAATGGAAATTTTTGTTCAAAGTACGTAACTTGATGAATTGTTCTTGGAGTAAATATAAATAGGCATTTTGTTTTAAAAATTCAATGCTCAATGATATACTAGAACAAAAGAGAAATACCAAAAAATTTTGAAATTTCTAAAATTCAATTAGGTCAAGAGGGTAGGGTAGGGGGGTAGGTGTTGAAACGAGTTACTATTCTGGCTTATGTGCTTGATCAGAGACTTGCTTATAACGCCTTCGTCAAGTAAGACATCAGGTCAAGAAAAGAAAATATTTAATATGTACGTTAATGAGAAATTTCTTAGGTTTGGACTAGAACAACGTTATTTTTTCTATTTTTTAGTTTTATTCGTTTCTTCGATGTCGTTTTAATTATAGCACATAATTTCTAGTTACATTTTTTGTGTCAAAAAGGGTGATAGCTTTTCATTGATAAAGGTAAAAGGCAGCGCTTTGCTTTTTTAATCATTGAAACCTTATGAGTGATATAAAGCGGTTTAAATACAAAAAAGCTGTTCATTTTACTGAGTCAGCGAAGGTCTAACACTTCTAAAACAGTTAAAAAATACTGTTCTGTTCTTACAAAAAAATTCCTGCATTCACTCTTTAAAAGAAACACAATATTTTTCTAAACAAACAGAAAAGGACAAAAGAAGTTCAATCCGTTGGAAAATATAAGTCACCAAAAGTTCTTTTACAAAACAAGAACAAAAACTTTCATTTCCGAGTAAGGTCCTATAACTTTTATTCTTTCTTTTCCGTGTTTAAGTTGCGGACACTGATCCTGACAAAAACTTTCGATTTCCGTATTAAGTTCAAAATCACAGTTTGTCCAGCCAGGCAAAGTCCACCGATTCTTTAGTATGACAAAGATTTAGTTGACTACGAGTTGGTTTTAAGTAAAATTAGTATAAAATTTAGACTTCCAAAAGAAAAATGGGAAATGATCTTCCATGCCTTATGACTTTCTTGGTGGGGGACAAGTTCGCCGAATACTGCGAATTATCTTCTAACTATCCATTCTCATGAAGAGAAGCTGTAATTTGGTGTAACGTTACTATGTTCGTGGAGTAATGTCGTTATACCGAATTTATAAATTACCGTTACACAAATTAGGAGTTTACTCTGTAAAACCTCTGACTGCCTCCGGGTTCACTTCGTAATGAAACACCATTAAATATAGGAAACGTTATTTCGTAAATTTGGTACAATGTTGTTCGATTTTGTGTAATTCATCGATCGGTGGAAACCAGCGATTTTACAGATTAGCGTTACTGATGGTTTTAAGGTGGAAACTCCCCTAATTTTTCTTGTCTTTAGACAAGGTGTTAAAAGTCAGTATGTCATTCAAGACTCATGAAGGCGCCTTTAAAAGCATCGCTTGAAGATTGGAAAAATATAATCTGGAAAATTTGATTGCGCACTACTGCACTTAGCACATTTGTGGATAGTATTGCTGTGTAATTCTCACAAATATTATTTCGATACAGATGTCGCTTTTCTTCGTACAAACTGACAAAGATAAATGTAAGACAATCATACATACGAAGGCGGGTCTCTGATCTCTCATAAAATGGAATATATATGTATCTATCTCCTACTCTATACAAACTGACAAAACCGAAAATTTCGCTGCATCCCAATAAAAAAAATCCAATTTCTTTTGAAATTTAAACGGTGATGAAATGAAAATTTAAATTTATTATTATCATAGCATATGATAAAATCGGTTCCCTAAAGATGCAAAAATGTGGTTTTAGAAAGATACCGGAAAGACATATCATACGAAATTATGCGGAAGCCATATGAAGCGCGTAGTTGTAAAACTTACGTTCTCTAAAGTATAACTAAGATATATCCGGTTAAAGGCGACTTCGAACATTTGAACAAAATATTATCAATTGTTGCCAATGGGCGGACCGGACACAATATCTTTGTTATACCTTAAAGTAGGTGAGTTTTGCAATCGGACACTTCATATAAACTAAATTAAAATTTTTAGACATAATGATTTATTCCAATAATTAATTTACTGTTAGACGATACAGAAAAAGTAAAATTGAGAAAAATAAATTCTTTACATTAAAAGTGTCATTTACAATTCTGTCAAATAAAAGTAGTGATGTGTTTGTGAAACTCTAAATGACCACTGGTCTAAAATTATGTTCGAAGTTTAAAGAAAAGCTTAAATACTTAGAGAACCGTGGTTTAAATTGTTTGGAAGTTAAGTTATCAAACCTTTTCATTGTTTTGTGACTTGATCGTTAAGAAAACAAAGTCAGAGATTTAGTTTGCAATGTATTGGGTTAGGGTACCTTCAATACACTGTGTGCTGTACAGGGTAACGACAAGGAGCTTAGCAGGTGTGCCATGCTAAAATCGTTATCGCTCAGCCAAACTCGCCAATAAAACAAAACTAGTTATTTTTCCAGTTTTACACGTATAAACATTATGTTGTTGCTTATAGTTTGGAAGAAATAAGAATGTTTTCAACTTTCAAGTAAGCAATGACTTTGATTTGCGGTTTGTTTACGTTACCCCGCCAACTATTGTCCCGCCAACGCATGCCAAAGGCATGCCAAATACCGTCTTTTAGCTTCGCCATCAAAAATGGCATTTTCTGGTAGTATAATGATAAAAAATACTATTTTTAGAAATGTAATAGTCCACATGATGTTTAATTTACAATAAAAAGATTAAAAAGTAAAGCTTTATACATTTTTTTCCGAGTTTAAACAACTTTTGTATTCCATAGCAATGACACACGCCAGTATTAAAACATGGATTACAGCTTTACCGTTAAGAATTTTAATCCAAAAAAGAAAAAATATTGAAGAATATAGATCATTAAAAACAAAATCAATAACAAATAGTGGTTACGTTCCTTTGATTATATCGTTTAGATGCGATTTATTAGAGCTTCGCTGAGTCACCGTGTAATGTCTACGGGGAAAAAATAACAGCGCCGTATATCTGGAGCATGGCTATGCTCCAGCCAATCAGGTGAGAGCATCATGTCACAACCCTCATACGCAGATATTCCAGTAACCCTATATTGGGTATGGGGAATTTTGAATTTACTCTCTTATAATAAAATTTTAAAAAAAATAAGATTAATTATACTTAAAAATAAATGTAAATGTCTTTTTCAATAAGTTTAATTGTATAGTGTTTTTTTTTTAAATTCCACTGCTATTTACCAATTATTATAAAATACGTTAGTAAAAATATTTATTTATAAAAATATTTCTCGTATACTGATGCTTATAAGAATCCTTTTTATGCCATTTTAATAAAATGGTTTTATCAACTAATAAAATATATCTAGTCTAAAATAACTAAACATTTCCATCATAAGATTAATCATTTATAGGAAAGCTAATGTAAAAGCAAGAGTGAAAATGTTTCTATGTTATATGTCATGAATAATAATAATAAGTCAGCTTATACATATTTTAGTTATATGTTTATGAAATAATTTTGAAATGCTGTCTGATTGATTCATAGAACAACTTTTAAGTAAGCCTTAGTTGGAGAGTATTGAAAAATATTAATCGAAATGTTACCATTTGTTTAATTTTTGTATCCAATTTAACCTAACATAAATATTATAGAGATAATAATAAATTAATTACATTTTAAATAAGACTTTGTCAAGAATCAGTTTATTTTATCCGATAGAAATATAAATTTAGCGAAACCTTTAGGTTAGAGTTTTATTCATTTTTAAAACCCTCGGGTACTTTGAACTCGTTATACGCAAATGCTTTGTCAATACAGATCTTCTTGTTTCACAAACTAACTTCCATGCATTTAGTTTAATACGCTTTAGGGCAGAGAATTCCTTTTTACTAAGAAACATTGAAATTTGGAATTAAATTTGAATTTAGTAGTTTGTATTAGAAACCATTACTTAAAAAAAATACTTTGAGAGTTTAATATCGTAGTGTTTGCTTTAAATTAAATATTGGTAGTTGTTTAATTGTTTAAATATGACAAAATATAATTGTGAATGCATTCGAAGACAAAATAAACGTTACAGTGTTTAAAAAATTAACTTTAATTTGTGCCTCAAAGTTGAGTTGAATTTAGTTCTATTATTGCGATTATTCATGCTTACATGCAAATTTAAATTTTAATTATACAAAATACATTATTATATACATAAACTTAAAAGTTGTTTTGCAACTGATGAAATGCCTAGTTTCGAAAATCACACTCTCAGTACTATAAATAAGATGTAGGATCAATTTAAGATGGTAAGCTATCAATTTAGTCAAATGACAATTTTCGGTTCATTTATGATTTATTATGTTTTTTAAAGAATTAAAATTTGGTATCAATCATTATGGGCTAGAAAATTTAACATACTTTATATGAAAAGTTGCAAAACTTATTGCCAAAGCAAGGTCTGTTCCGTTCATTGGTAACTCCTGATATTAATAAATTTAGTTGCATGAAGTTGCTAATGACTATCAATTAGACTATCAAATAAACGGATTAATTGTTTATTATAAGAAAAAAAACAAAAGCTAGATTTCTAATACTATTTTTAAATGAAATAAGATGTAAAAATTACTCCATATAAAACCTCCATATTACTCCATATAATAGTTTTAACAGAATCTGTTCCTTATTAGGCATCTAAATTTTAAACTACTTTAGTAATTAAAGTTACTTGTATGCATTTATAACACATACAAAATAATTAACCAAAATTTTAATTTAACAAAAAATAACTAAATCATATTAAAATTTATTATGAACTGACTTAACTGGGTTGAAATCTAAAGGTACCAAAATTAATAAAACGCCATTTCGAATCAACCGTGTCTCGCTCAAATCGCAATGGATCAGAAAAAATGCTGCCGTTGCCAGCAGCTCAGAGGTCAATTATGAGCATGAGCAGTAAAGAAAAATGACGTCATTTGGCGATTTTTACAAACTTGACCGCCAAAGTCAATTTTTTAATTGGAATATTTTTAATATCTCTTGTTATTCTAATTTGTGTTTTATCATAGCAACTGAAAATTGAAAAATGGGCATACGTATTTCGGTCTCTCCAGTAACATTTATAGATCGATGAAATCGCTGGAAGAATTGGAGCCAAATAAAAGGGCCAAATTAGAAAAGAAGCCAAATAGTTGTCCTCTAAGCCGTTGACAACGGCTGCGTTTTCTTAACATTCAGTAGTACATCCATTAATATACATCCATGTTTCGAATAACATAACTCTCGTGTGAGTTGGTCAGAGGCGTATACGAATACAATACGTGATTAATTTACAACTGAAAAATTATTTATGTATTTGACTTTTCAAAAGCAATTAAAATTCATTTATGTCAGTTACTTTTCAATGTATTTAAAAATGTATAAATTTATTATTTATTTAAACCTCCATATATCTTTTCACATTTACATGGAAACAAATTCAAATATTTCAGTTGAATTTATTTAATTATCAAGGGAACAGAAATAGATTTTCCAAGCTCACACTATTACAAAATAATAAGTATTTACATAATTTTTTCATTTTTTGCGAAACCGAAATATATGGTAGACGGTTAATTAAATTAGCCATGTGGTTGGTGTAATTTTCATTCACGCGAATTTTTAGCTATTCTTGAAAATGATCAAATTCGCAGTTATGAAGAAATAATGCAAATTGTAATCAAGGTTTACTCAATATCTTGGCTCAAAAAAGTAATTACCGACAGTAAGAGATAGATTTACGTAATGCATTACTTATGATAAATTCTGTTTGAGAGTCTTTTAAATATGGTCCTTTTCTTAATTTTTTTTCACAATTACAAGGCGTTCAACACTTATCTTCTACTAATAGGTTGTTATCTTATATATTTATCTGAGACTTTAATGATATATAAATAACGTACAAAAAGATATTAGGTAGTAGATATCGATAATCTATTTAGGCAAGGAGCGGACAAAAAGTAATGTTTTTTTTTAAATTCCTTATTCCTTAACTTAAAAGATATTTAGTTATTAGGTATGTAAAAAATTTTACTGGCAATTTTTATTTATTTTGAAAATGAGTTTGTTACTAATGTAAATAATGACTTTTTACTAATTTCCATTCCTTAAGTGGGAAGTTATTTAGTTATAAGGAATGTAAAAAATTTTATTGGCAATTATTAATTATTTTGTTACTGAGTTTGTATAATGTAAAGTTAAATGTGTCCTTTATCCAAAATTGATATAAAAAAAGATGAATCAGTCCCTCAAAACATATTTTGTTATATCTAAAGCGCCTAATGAATAAATATTGTGGCTGAAAAATATTCTTATAACCTAAGGAACTAAGTTATATATTTCAGCATTTTCAACTCTATTTATGGTCGGAAGTGGAAAGTTTTTCATCGTTTTTGCATTTTTTAAAAGTTTTATCTAATTTTAATCTTTTAAAGAGTTATTTTTTTACTAGTGTTATGAGAAACTTAAGCAACATTTTATGTGGTTTAGATAGCATTTCTTCCTAATAGTTCATTTCTTTATATGTATTATTCTAATTCATCTCAAAGTTTGGATCTTTAGTGAAGATACTTCCAATGTACAAATGTACGATAGCAAATATTACAATTACGTAGCTATAATTAAATTAAAACTATTTGAATGAGTTAAGTTAACTGCATTTCATTGTAGTAAATATGTCACACGAAACAATACAAACACTCATTTAAAATTAAATTAAAGAAAAGAAAGTGAAGCAATACATTTAAGCTGGATAATAAAGCTTATGCATGAATAGTTAATATTTATTTGTTTAATGTTTTAAAATTGCAATTTCGAAGGAGGACTATAAAACAAATATTATTTTCAGATTGAACCTTTACTGTATGGGAAACAGCCTACAAATTTCGATGTTTCTGAAGAGAAAAGGTGGAATTCTAGACATATTCTTGAAGTTGCAGACTCGACCAATGTCATCAATAGAGAATTGCTTACAGATGACAGATTCCAGCAAGTTGAGAAAAGGTGGGTTCAATTATGGTTCTCTACAAGACACTTTTATGCGCATAACAGTTATAACTGTATATATGATTTTAATTATGATACATATTACTTTTAAATCTCAGCAGTTCAATTTATTTCACCATTTACTAGTATAGTAACAGCAAAAATTATTTGACATAAAGGGTAAAATCAAAATTTTTCCATGCTGTGAAAACGACCAAAAAGAGAGCCGCCCGGTGGCGCAATCGTTAGGACTCTAGCTCTTGAACCTGCTAGGGTCGGTTTCGAATCCCGGTCTGGCATGGATGTTTGTGACCGTCAATAAATGTTGTTATTTGTCTATGTGTTCTACTTTTCTTTGTGACTGTAAAAATTCTTTCTGTGTCTGTCCCACTTGACGAAAGCTTATAAACGGTTCTCTGAACAAGCACACAAGCTGGAATATCTATGTACCATACCATACCGTACCAAAAGATCTCTCGTATTTAATGGGTGCTGCAATTTCTTGATAACAAATGAATTTCTGTCGTAGGGATAAATTAAAAGCATAACTATATATAGTTTTAAGAATAGTATACACCTAAGAAAATTCAAATTCGAGTTACTACACCGAACACTCAACTCGAGATCTTTTTCAATTTATCAGTCAACCAAAATGAGTGAATAATTAGTTTTAGGGGTTTTGACTAATTCTTTTGGGTTGGAAATTAAATCCATGAGACACAAAATTTGTTAAGATGAAAGTGTAACAAGTTAATGGGGAATGAGCCCGCTGGACCACGGGTCTCCAAAGCAAAGTGCATCAGTGTTAATCCAAAGGAGAAAAAATAAATAATTTCCCTGCCAAATTTCTCCGGCTGTATTGAATAATTTTACAAACGTATTTTTTTCTGTGATAAATGTAGCTGATTTACAGCTCCCGACAATCCTACTTTTTGAAATTAGTTCGAATTTTTTTTTTAAAATTTTCAATAAATAATTTTACAAAAAGTATTCGAAGCAATTTTAAAAAGTGGAATTATAGAGACCTCTGTCAGTTATCTACATTTATTATTTAAAAAGATCCGTTTGTAAAAATATTCAATACAGACTGTGAAATGTGGCACAGAAAATAACTTTTTTCTCGTTGAGTTAACACTGAGAGTTGAGACACTTCATTTTGGAGACCCCGGTTCAGCGCGTCTATTCCCCTTTAACTCCGTTCTGATATCCTTTCCTATATTTCCGTTCCGATATATAACTCCGTTCATTAGACAGGTTTTCGCTTCAACTATTGCCACTAGGCGCGTTTACATGAGCCATCGAGTCCATGGAATGCAAAAATCCCCATTAGGGGAAAAAGAGGTCGAGCAGGATTTTTAACATAAATGATAGTCTGTGGCCGAATCTATTGTATGAAACATCAAACCTCCTTCATTGGAGGGTTTGCGAAACCCCCCAATTAACCATACAATACCAGTTGTGTGTGGGAGGAAATCCCCAAGAGGGAAAAATTGCTAAATTTGCTCGTCAATCCATGGATTCGATGACTCATGTAAACGCGCCTACTGAATGTGCACCAAAAGTTTTTACAGGGTCTTAAACCAAAATGTGATAAGGGTATTACTTTATTACACATTATTTACGATTGAACGATATTAACAAACCAATTTTGCTAGATATTTCTATTAGATGAAAATTGTTTTTGGTATTGAGTGAAATGTGGCAGAGAAAATAACTTTTTTCCCATTGGATTAACACTGAGTCACTTGAGTTTGGAGACCCCGGTTCAGCGCGTCTATTTCCCCTTAACGAAATAAACACAAGCTCGCTGTCATAAAACACGCTTCCGATATATAACTCCGTTCATTAGACAGGTTTTCGTTTCAACAATTGTTACACACTGAGTGTTCACCAAAAAGTTTTTACAGGGTCTTAAACCAAAAGGATATATATATTACTTTACACAATATTTACGATTGAACGATATTAAACAACCAATTTTGCTAGATATTTCTACTCGATGAAAATTGTTTTTGGTATTGAGTGAAGTAGCTCTTTTGATTCCACCACAAAACCTTTTCCAATCTGCCTTGCAATCTTCTGCTTATGTATGTTAAAACTGTAACTGTCATTTATGTACAAAATGTCTATTATCAGATGATATCGCATTATCACACGTCAATATCGGAATGTCAATCGGAGTTTAAAAAATATCGGAAAGTCACCATATGATTTTATGTGCTATTAAGGATATATAAATTTCGAGTTCTTCGAGAACAGTTGCAATTTAGCTTTTTGTGTACTTTTGCTTGAGTGTCAGGTCCTTTAAGCAGCTTTTTCCAATCCTTCATTATGCGTGCTTTTTCATTGTTTTATCGAAGTAAAATATTTTGTATTCCATTCGATTGGGTGTGCAGTTAATAATTAAGAATTGCTATATCTTTAATGCAATACTACTCTATTGAAACAAACAACTTCTTTTGCAAATGCTACCTTTTACTGTTTTTAATCCAAAACAATAAAATACTGTTTTCGCCCTCCCCCGCCTCTCTACCCGAAAAAAAAAGCTTCTGTCGCAGTATGTGTATGGTGGATTTTGGACATGAAAAATGTTTATTTGTACTTTAGTATCGCCACCCCCCCATTTAAGTTAAACCCTCTTTCGAATACAGGTATTGTAAAACTTATATTCTTTATATTTTGTAGGCTAACTTTAAGCATAAAATACCATTTTTCTTGATAGTTTTATCGTTTGGATAATTTAAAGTAGAAAACTTAGTTTTGAATGGTAACTTCCTCACCATAAATTGACACTCTCATAAATTGAAAAATGTTAAACACAAATCCACACATTTTAAAATATAATGTCAGTAACACCTAAGGCATCCCAATGTTCGAATACTAATCTTACTTCTTCACTAATAAGCGTGTTGTTTCAAAAATCGAGGGTTTTCTCGAGTGAAATATAGAAAATAAAAATCAACGTATCGGACCTTCATGGTTTGTCAAAAGGTTAACTCGCATGCGAATTATTAAAACGGGTGTTAAAATTGAGAACTAATACTTAACTTTTTTTCATTATTAGTTGTTTTTGGTGTCAAATATAGTTAATTAATTTATACGACTTAACCAATTTTAAAATTTAAATGTTTTATGGTATACTAGCAGTATGGTCCCGCCTTACTGGGAACCCGTTAAGAGGGACTGTCAGTCCTATACACGTAATGCTTTATTTTTCAAATCACAGTTTCTTGTAAAATATTTTTTAAACGTATGATCTGTTTGCACCAGATACGCAAATAGTTATGAAAGACAATTTAAAAAAGATTTGAAGGAACTATATCAATCAGTTTTTTAATTATCAATTTTTTTTAAAAGCTTCATTTTGAGAATCGTGGCGACATCTGTAGGACAACTTGGCTTAATTGATTAAAAAGAATTTTTATTAATGTAAATAATTCACTCATGCATTATCTTTGTATGTTAATACATAATTTAAATGATGCTTTTACATTTCAAGTACTTTTTATGACAAAAACGTTCATAACAAACGAGAATCTATGATTTTAAAATTTGATGACACACAAAAATAAATGTCGCCAAATCATACAATGAAAAAAAAAACGCCAATATCTAAATAGTTCAACTGTAAACCTAAACCACATGGAAAAGTGGGCGGAGCTCGTTATAAATCCAGTCAAAGAATTTCGCGCGCGACTTTTAAACTAGATTACTTTAGTTGTAGTGTAGGTTGGATGCTATAAGCGATTTTGATATTTACAGCTGTGGAAAAAGTACCCACTAGTGATTATTTCGAACGCTAGTCATCCTATAGAATCGGACCTTTTTGACCTTGTGTTTATATAACATCATGAGTTAATTGCAGGACAAAAAAAAATGCATAAATGGCCGTCTTCATATTAAAAATGCTATTAACTTTCAAATTTCCAATGGCAGCACCCAATTTTAATAATTTAGAAACATTATGAATCCTCATAAACCCTTAAATCTTAGTTTTTGTTACGTTTGGCTGAATATTTGACGGAGTTATTCAATCGAATCACTTGGTGACCTTTGGTTTACCATTTCTAAAATGACGGCCGTAGTCTGTGGGTTTATTGAAGGGAGAAAAATAAACGTTTATTTAAAGATCTTTAGGGAGGGGTCCTGGGATGTATAGTCAATTAGGATGAAGCCCTGAAGTTATTTTTAGAATATTTTATAATATTTTTTTAAAATTCGAAGCATTTTTTTTAATAGAAAAGAAGGTATTGACATGGTAGTCTTCCCAAAGTGTCCCGTCCTGTCCTTACTTCGGTGACGAAATCTGTTCTATCGATCTGATCTTAAGAATCATTTTTGTCATCGAAAGATAAGCAGGGACCTAACTCTCATACTTTTTGTTCTTCTGTTTGTACGTCCATACGGACATCTGTCATCGTGTCATGTCGACGAACGACCCATTAAAGAAGCATTGGAATTTAATTTTTAGTTATTTAAATTACTATTGCCTCATCAGCAATATCACGAAAAACCAAAATTGAAATGTTAAGGATTATTAATATTTTCTTTGCAAATCGATTTGGAATGGCGTTATAAAAAATATACCGCAATGTGATTTTTTTTAATGTTTATTATATTTGTTTACTAAAAAAGTGATTCAGAGTGTTACTTTTTTTTGCTTAAAGAGCTAATTGGTATATTAATTTACAATTACATTCCTTTAATTATCAGTGCAATTTGGAGTTTTTTCATGATTATAATCGCTAAATGTTCTGGAAATATCAGGTTTTTTTTCAAATATTATAGTTATTGATTGTTATTTAATTATAAGAATCTCGTGTAATTTAAGGTGAGATTTTCGAAGCATTGCCAAAGAAAGGATGAACAGGATTTGACTCATTCAATTTTACATAATTATTATTCTTCAAACTGCAAATAAATTTAGCAAACTATAAAGATTATTTATTTAATTTGCTAAAGGAAAATAGTAGTTATAAGAGCCAATTTTTAGAGTTGAAGATTCAAATTGTAACTGAATGCTGGGTTAGTCTATATTTGTTCTAAAGTTATAAATCTTATGCGGAAGTGGTTATAAGTGGCAGTTAATGTTATTATAATACCCTTGCCTTTTGACGAGAATTTCATTCTAGTATTTAAGTAACTGCACATGTAGGCTTTTTAATTCTTTTAGAACTTCTCGAGCAATATTCAAGAACATGTGTCGTTTGGTGGCAGAGTACTGAAAGTTTAATGTGAAAATCACGCAGTCCGAGGCTATTTTAGAGGAATTGAAAAGTTTGCAAAAAACACGTCAAGATTTCCCGGCTCCAAAGGTGTGCAGAAAGCTTCTTTCAATGTAGAAAGCTTCTTTCAGAACGAATGTACAGATTAGTGGCGGGAGTAAGGCTTGTAATAAAGAGACTCAGTGTCTAATTTACAAGAGCAACCGAATGAACAAATTGACAAACTGTCAATAGCTATACAAAGGTTCCTGCACATGTTTTTGGAGACCATAAACCCGCGTTTGTTTGTATCTTGCTCACCTTTTTATTGCCTTTAAAACTGCTAATACGACAGATTCATTATACATTGGGGTTTCTACTTTTGCATTAGTATGCCATTACTTTTAACAAACATAAAGATTGCTACGCCAACAATTAAAGTACGGAACTAGATTTAAGGGTTCATAAGTCTTAAAAATGTGGAAAGAAGGAACTACAAAGCATAGTTTGATCTTTCATGTAATTTTTTAACTACTCAATATAAAAGTATAATTCTTTTATATGCAATTCTATAAGATTTACTTATTATAAAACAAATTAAAAAAATTAAGAAACTTCAGCCCAAACTAAAATAAATGATAACAAACATAAAACTATTTGAACACATTGGGATTAGGCTTGCACGCGAAACTTTGAGGTCAAATTTGAAGAAATGACCAAGAAAATGACTTTATATTGTACAAATATGTACAAACAAAGACTTACACCTAATTTTAAGCTCAATTTTCATTAGAAATTATTTTAAGAGCTTTTTTTCTAAAACGTTTAAAATTTTTTTTAGAAAAAAAGCTCTTAAAATAATTTCTAATTAAAATTGAGCTCAGAATTTAGGTATAAGTCTTTGATTGTACATATTTGTACAATATAAAGTCATTTTCTTGGTCATTTCTTCAATTTTGACCTCAAAATTTGGCGCGCAAGCCTAATCCCAATGTGTTCAAATAGTTTATGTTTGTTATCATTTATTTTAGATTTGGCTAAAGTTTCATAAATTTTAAAATTTGTTTTATAATAAGTAAATTTTATAGAATTTCATATAAAAAATTTACTTATATGTTGAGTAGATAAAAAGTTACATAAATGATCAAACTATGCTTTGTAGTACCCTCTTTGCACATTTTTAAGACTCCTTTGACCCCTTAAAAACAAAACTGTTTATGTGCCGAAGCTAAGTTAGTATTCCGAAGTTTACAGGTATGACTTTAGAGTATTCGTAGCGGTATCACATCTCTCTCTCGATAATTTTAAATAGAAAGATAATTTATTAGTACGGTGCAAACCAGAAAAGAAATTGTTTCCTGAAAGATCGTAAGATTTACAAAATAAATATAATTTATTAAACAAATAAAAAAATTAAATGAAAGAGAAATAACCAAGCAACACAAATAATAAATTTCCAGAAAATCGTTCCGGCTATCAAAAGTGTACGTGTACCGGAACCAGTATTCGTTAGTCAACCCTTGATTACAGTCGAATCCTCTTTATCTTGTGATGAAATCTTGCCGTGGCACCACACCCCAGAAAGGGAAACGTATCCCTTTTTTTAAATCGCCAGACGTATCATTTGGCGAAAGTTTGTAATGCCACCTGGTGAGTCAGAATCAAAATAAATTTGGCTGATAAATTCTCTTAACTTCGCATTGCTTCCTTTTAGAGGCATGCTTACTTGTGAAAATACACTCAAAATCAAAACAAAATTAAATTCGTGTTGGCGCATGCGAACTTAAAAAAACAAACAGTAATAGAGGATGAAGCAGCCTTAGGGCGAGTGCATATCTCAACCAAACTCAATCAATCAAACTAACAGAGGATGGCGGCAAGACCCCGTTTCGGCCCGGTCTATGTATTTTCAAGCCCTGTTATGGTCCCGCAATCCACGTGGATGACGTTTTTTTAAAACTAATTATATTAATTAAAAATCACAACCAAATATGAAAAAACTAAGCCTCAGGTGCACACGTAGGTATTAAAAGGAATCTATGTTAAAAATTTCGAATTTTTTAGAGCAGTCTAAGTAGGTCTTTTGTGATCCACAGACATACACACAGACGGACAGACCGACAGACAGACAGACTCTTTCTTTTATTATTATAGATACACAGTAAAATATTTTCTGTTCTCAAAGGAAAGCTCATAACAAAGAGTTAATGCAAAAATAAAAATTAAATCTATAGAATTGTATTAGAAATTGTCAGTCAAAATGGTTTTCATAGAATATTTCAGCATTTTAGTAATAAAATAACTCACCCAGAACTGTATTCATATTCATACACCGATGTTTCCTTAAAAAAATTTAGATTAAAAAAATTCAAGCTATTATGAACTTTTTATGCATTCTAAACAATTTTGAATGCAAAATAAACTTTTTAAAACGAAAAGTTTAAAGCTAATAATAATAATATTCTAATTGTAAATTATACTTGATTTTAACTGAGTAATATGTGTTCAGGATATAGTGTATTTATGGGCCGAACATTGAAATGAAATTTAGACTGATCCCTTAACCTTTAGCCTAGCTACAGTGTGACACCTCACATTTGATTTATTCATACTGGATGGTCACTGGCTGGCATAATAGATTAATGAATCTTGCCACTGAGGGTAGGGTAGTTACATATATATTCCGGCTTGTGTGATTGATCAGAGACCCCCTTATAAGCCTTCGTCAATTAAGACAGACACAGAAAGAAATTTTACTGACACATAGAGAGGAAATACATCCAGGGTGAAGGCGGGAATCGAACCCACACTCGTTACAGCTCACAGACTAGGTAATCGCAGACCATTACTAGCGTAATGGTCTGCGATTCTAACCACTAGACCATCCGGGTACCATATTGCTTGTGAGAATATCTAGCGGGGCTGTGTTCTCACCCTGGATATCATAAACGGGACTTGCTGGACATAAGACACAAAAATATGCTAAAAACAAACGATGGTACATGGGACTGGTGTAGTTGTAGTTCTAGATTTTGACACCACGCACAATGTCACTATAAGGTTGCGTTGGATCGCAACTCATGTGACGATCTCGTCATTTGACCGCGGCTCTAAATTACGAGATTCGCCGTTAATAGTCACGGTAAAGCTTTAGTGCAACGTTAATTCAACGAAATCAAGCTACACTAAATATAAGTCAACTTTCATTTGTCAAAAACGTTAGTTAATGTTTTATGAAACCTAAGAAATGGTTTAAATTCGAATGATTGAGTTCTAAAGATATTTGCTGAGAATAGAATGAGATTCAAACAAAAAAATATGATTTTTCAAAAATAAAGTTATAACAATTTAATTAAAAACGTATTGAGCCGTCTTTCGATAGCAATAAAGATTTTTTTACTTTATACACACGTACGTATATACCAAGGAACAATTTTTTTTGTGTGTGTTGAAGTTCTTTATTTACTTATACTAGCTCCTTTGATGTTGAGAATAAGATGTTCGTTTTTCGTTCTTAAATTAGATTTGCTCTTTTAGTTTTTAAGTTTGATTTCGTGTAATTAAACTTTTCTAGAATTTTATCTTACGTCAAGGAAATGTAATTTTAACAGCTTTATCCCTTGTGACCTGGATTACACATGTATAAAAACCACAGCTTTGAGCTAATTTTAGCCTTTGATGCGTAGTGAAATATTTGTAATTTTGTTTAAAGTTATAAAAAGTAGTTCATCTTAAATGTAGAGATCAAACGTGGATTAAATTCCACATTGCAAAGATCAGCCATGCTTTTAGGCTATCCTTTATGATAAACGAAGTGGAGTTTAACACATTGAAAAAACATTTATTTACTGAAAAATAACGAAATCGAGAAAATTATAGAATGTTATTCTGTTACTTTTGTTATATAATTTAACTATATATAAATTTTCGTAAAAAATGTATATTTGATAATATTATTTTAAAAATAAGAACTAAAAATATCCTTGTTTATCAATAATTGATTGAACTGATTAAAAATAACAATGTTTTAAAGAATTTGAAGCAGTTTCAACAAATATTATATTTGATTATAGAATTTATCTTTAACTGCAATACATTATAACTTAACCATTGATGCGCTTGGACATTGCTTTCATACACACTTCAAACTTATGTGAACAGATATAAGCGCAATCTTGAACAAAATATTTCGGTTTAATTAGAGTTCTGAAAAAAAAAAAGCCGAGCCGTCAACAATCTCACAAAAGTTCGTTGTAATGTACGACTAATAAAACTAGTTAAATAGCTAAATGTTAAAAAATGGGTCAAGTGAATTGTAGAATATCCAACTACACTACTTTCATGCAACATTTAACTGTAAGAAGAAGCATGTATGGAAATCATTCAATGGACTTGACCCCTTTTTAGAATTAGCGATTAAAAAAAAAACATTGTTGAACAACATGTTGAATCGAAAATTGTAAAAAAAAGGGTTGCAGTCGATTGGAGAACTTGGTTGGTTGGTACAGGTATTTCCGGCTTGGTGCTTCATCAAAGACCAGCTTACAGCATTCGTCAAGTAATAAAGACACACGCAGAACTTTAACTGACACAGAGAGAGAAATCATACCCAGAGAGAAGGCGGGAATCGAGCCTGCACCCGATAGAATGCACAGACTGTTACCGTAATGGTCAGCGATTTTAACCACTTGGCCACCCGGGATTCTTGGAGAACTTACTACAACGCTTCTTAGTTTCAACACTGAAGTGAAAAGAAGAAGTATGAGCTGAAATCATTCTATTTGACTTGACCCTTTTTTAAATTTAGCGATTCAACTGGTTCATTTGCCTTTTGAATAGCTAAATGTAATAAGTAGTCAAGTAATTTGGCCAATTTCCAACTAAGCTTCTTCCTCACAACGTTCAAGTGAAAAAAGAAGTGTCTACGGAAATATGTCTATGAACTTCACCCATTTTTACTTTTAACAATTTAAAAAACAAACGAAAAACGAACTTTTGGGAAACAAAGTTTTATTTTCAAAGTAGGTCTCTTTCGGCTCTATAAGACGTTGAAAGTTATGAATTTTTCATCATTTTGCACACAATTTCACGGAGGATACTATAAATTATTCACTCAAACGAGTATGTTTGGGATCTCCAATCGACCTCATTATATTCTCGAACCCTAGAGAATGAAGCATCCCACGCAGTTAAATCCATAACATTACACGCAACACCAAGAGTCAAGAAAAGCTGGATGTCAAGTTTTTTCACCTGTTATCACCACATCAAACAAAAGGCGTCACCTTTCATATTATTAAGGCGACATGGATTTCCGAAAACGTTGGTTGTTAACCAACATGTTAACCTATGAAGATATTGGATACAGTTTTTCAAACACAATTTTTTATTTATTTTTTCCGGACTTGTTGGTATATTTAGGTATTGTTAAGTCTTGCTTTTGTGGGTAAAACAACCTTGCCATTGTTTCTTAAAAGTTTTTTTAAACCTCTGCAAAACATCGTATTTCTTATTAGCTTCTAAAAAACATTCTATTCAACTTAGAGAAAATGTTAAAAAAACGCTATCTTTTGTTATAGTTCCTACTCTGTTGCTGTAATTAACTGTATATTCAGTTTCAATTTAAAGTTTTTAAGGGGGCCCAGTACACAAAATAATGAAAATTTTCATTTTTTATTATTTTTTAAAAATATTATTTGAACATTTAACATTTTTCAAAACACTGCTTCAAATGTTATGCATTTGTTTTTGAGTTATTAATTTTTGAATGAGACTCACTCTCTAAGTATCCCACCGCAGATCAATACTTTAAAAGCTCGTATCTCTGTTCGTGTTTTTTAAATTTTAGGATAGTGAAAAATACTACTCCTATTTTAATATTATGCATAAAAAGTTTCTGTAAATTTCTATAGCATCCTAAAAGCGTAATGAACAAAACTATGCATTAAAACTTTTCATTTATATGTTGTCAGTATTTTTCAAAAAATATTTCTAAGTTTAAATTTTACTTTTTGAGTAAATTTTTTTGATAAAATTTCGAAAAATATTAATAAAAAAATAAGTTGAATCTTATTAAAACTTGGATTCGTAAGATATTATTGAGGAACTCGTGTAAAAAATTTGGTGATAAAAAGTCGAAAAATAAGGGATGAGTAGGAATTTTAAAATTGTAAAATAAATTAACAAACAATTAAATTTTTAAAATTAATGAGTCATTTTCAATTTGTTTTTTTGCTAATAGGTTTTATTAAAGCATGATGCACCAGTGTATAAAATCTGAATAGTTTAAGTTCATAAATAAAAAAAAGTTGGGGAAGGTACTGGACCCTCTTAATTTGTAAAAAAGTAACACATTATCTCATCTGCTTCGTAATTTTTAAAGGAATCAATAGTTTTGATTACGAACATGAATTTTTAACATGAACTTTTCACATTTACCGTAACGCAAATTTCATGATGAATGAAAAAAAATGTCTTCTGTAAATGTTGTTTTTCCTTTGCAGTAGTCAACGTACAGTTAAAATCACTAGTAGGAATGAACTTTCAAAATCTATTTTAGTTTTTACTGAAAGTTATAAAACAAGTGGAAATTGAAGTTTATTGAAAATTACGTTAAACAAGTTTTATAATGAGTATAAATTAAAATATTTACTAAATTTACAGTGTTTGGAGGAACAAATAAGATTTTTTAATGAGCTGACTTCACACTTAGAATCGTGTTTTATATTAAATGGCGAACTTAAATTTGTCTGTGATTTAACATTTTATCATCTTGCTTCTTGAAAATAATAACAAAAAATGCAAAATTAACTTCTTGATGGTCTGGCTTGCGATAAGGAGAAGGAAAAACAGGGCTGTCTGTGTCCATCTAGCTTTGAATTGAAATTGTTATTGGAAATATTTTCAATCAACATTTAATGATTACAATCACTTTTGCATGGTTTTGCCAATGGAATGAAATTCATCAAGCATAGCAACCCTGAATGTCTTTTAGCTTTCGCTGCTAGACTTCTTACAAGCGAAACCACATGTCCGTATAAACAATTAGACTTAATTAATTTGTTAGCTGTGAACAGATGGGCTCGGTTAAGTGGAATCAAGCCTTAGTACTTAGACTGCTACACAATATACATCTCCTAAAAAAAAACCACACCAGATAATTGAAAAAAAAAGTGCCTAACACAGCAGAACAGATATTTTTAAATGAACGCGTTATTTCTCAATCTGAAGGCTTGGATACCTGACGAAAGTTGTTTAGAAATCTCCCCTCAAGTTTCAGCGGTCTTCACGAACCGATTAATGATTCATGGGACGTAAAAGCCTTTGGGACCTTTTTTTCGAATCCCAGGTAATGCATTTCGTGGGAAACTCTTATTTGGATTATTTGGTTGAGAAAGATTTCCTAATTTACTTAGTGGGAATAAAGTATTTATTGTTGATGCATAGGAAGCCTGAATAAAAAAATAGAAATTAAGTTTAAATTATGCACTGTCAGAAAAGAAGACGCTCCAAATTAAAGATACCTGTTCTTGCTTTCTTTTTTGAAGGGAAGGTTTCCATTTAACATTGTTACTGCAGTGCATGAAGTGTTAGCATTCGCACAAAACACTGGGATTTTCAAGTAAAGTTTACTCTTCTAAAAATACATGTACTGAAGTGTCATTGATGTTTTTATTCTGACGCTTTGGCTTTGGAATCTGTGCAACTGCTTCATAAGTGCGTTTAGCTAATAAAATATAAGTGGTGATCGTTTATGCTAGCATTAACATAAACCAAAAATTATAGAAACTCTAAACAAGTGTTATTTGTGAGTAATGCAGAAATATTCGTAGCAAGAAGTATTCTATGAGCGGCCGCAGCTAGTTTTTTTTTAATGTTTCAGAAATATCAGCACTGGTATTACTCGTTGATATATCCTGCAGGTTACAGAACTGAAAACCGGCTATTTGATTTATACTACTCATACGTCAATGTGATAATTTTAAAATGCGAACATGATGCTAAGCTTCATCATAAAATTTCCAAAATGTGTAATAAAGTTTCAATGGTTATGCGACTCTTTGTGTCCAATAAAACTCTTTCCATTTCCTTTCAGTGACCATCTCTCACCTTCTGGCCCCTCGGGTGTCCAGACGAAGACTTTCGAAAAGATAGAAGCGTCCGAGAGACAACTGTCCCTCCGTCCGTCTGGACGTACGACGCCCATCAGTCCCAGAGAAAATGATACCCTATCACCAGCTGCTGGTGTAGTAATTTACGACACCTTGGAAAACAAACCTGCTAGCAGAGGATATCTATCGGTGAGAAAACGAATTAATGATTAGAAATGAAACCGGCTATTATTGCTTTTTTTCCCCGTGCCAACCTAACTTGGGTAAAAACAAATAGTAAAAAGGCACGGGGAAAAGCGCAATTGGTCTTTTAGTTGAAAACTCTTGTAAGGTAATATTTACATACAAAGTGAAATTTCAAATCTGTTAGACCTTAAACAAAATTAAGGTTTTAAACATGTTTTCTGGATGGATTCACAAATAATTTATGGAACTCTTTACATACGCGGAAGGATCTTATCTGTAGCATATTTCTATTTACCCAAATTAGGTTGGCAAGGAGTGTAGATACATCAGACCGGGTATTATAGTAACGTGTTATTTGTAACGAAGTTACTTGTAAGAGTTACTTTTCACTGTTAACGCAGTGAGATTTTTCAGAAAGTAACTGCAACTTAGCTACTCTTAGCGGTATCCAAGAAATGAAAAATTCGTTACTTTTCCTATCTTGAAGGTATCTTTTTTGTTTGTGATTATGTTTCTTTGACCTTGGTTATCTTCAAAAAACAAGCTAATTAAGATGGTTCATCTTTAGTTTTGAGGGATTAGGACAATGTTATGTAAACCGTGTCAAGTTACATTGAACGGTTTATTTTTACAGAAAAAACTGTTGAAAGAGAATAAGAGATTTTTTTTAATAAGCATATGATATTATTTTTATAAAAATGAGTCTTTTTTTTACAGTTTAGGAATTATGGTATTACGAAACTTGAGTAATCCCATCATACTCAATTTTTAAAACCCTTTTAGGGACTTCAAAAAACGTTCTATGTATACTCCGATAAATACTAAAACATATTATTACACAATATGAAATATTCTACTTTATCGTGCATTTGTCTGCAAGTGCGATAAACATAGTAAACACGTAAATGTTTGAGGCAACATGTATTTAAGAAAAGTAAATTCTTTGTCATAAGGATAAAATAACATTTGTATTATGATAATCGTTTGAGACATGTTGTCTTTACATAAATAATTAACAATAGAAAGCTGAAATTGGCGTTTAAAATGGTGACAATTTATTATCCTCATCATTGACATATTGTTTTGTCAGCTTAAGTTTTAACGGCTCTGCACTTGAGTAACGGCCTAATTTTCGAAAATAATAGTTATAAGGGTAAAATGTCTTGTGCATAGAAAAGTGATGGGAAGATAAAATAAATATACTTTGAATTAAAACATTAGATTTTTAAATTTAAAAGCCTTTTTTTTTTCTTTACAGCGTTTAGCTATTGTCACCAAAACTGATACTTATACTTTTTTGCTGATGAAAAGCAGAGAAATGATGGCATTTCATGCGTTTTTTGATGTTTTTTAAGAAAACATATTAACTTACCTCCTGGTCATCAGTGCACGACAGAAAGTACAGTAAACTCCCGATTATCCGCGGAATTGGGTGGCGCGGCATCCGCGGATAAGCGATTTCGCGGATAATCCGCAAAAATAAAGAAAATATCCACAAAATTGCTTCTGGTTTTATAAAAGTAAAGTACAGTTATCGTAGCATTATAAGATTTAAAAAAAACGTAACAGGTATGAAATATGATGATTTATAAAAAAATGAGTCAATTATTTTTGTTCTTTAGCCTTGCAACTTCTCATTCTTATTTGTGATTGAAATTTGTCTTTAATTGTCAAGACATTTTATCGCTTCTCACTCATTTCGCTATCAAAATTTTTAAGCAGTTTAATAAAATCGCATGCAGTTTATTTTACAAGTAGTCCAGTAAATCTGTCGTGAAAAAGGGGGGTTACCTAACAAAAGGTCAAGTAGTTCTGATTTTTGGATATGTTATATGCAATGGAGGTCTAATTAAGAATCCAAGTTTGTGACCTTGGGGCGCCGCCGCTCGCTGCGCCCCAAGGTCAAACGTCGGTCATTTTTTAGTTTTTGCAGATTTTATCCTTAAAGGCTTGGTTTTACAACAAATTGATGAATACAACAATTAAAGAGAGATAAATATGCTACAATTTGAGTGCATGTTGGTATTTTTAAGCCTAATAGTTCCTGAGATACAGCTCCTCAAAGTTAGTGTAAATTACGAAAAAATTGTGTTTTTGAAAATTTAGCAATTTTTTTCTCAAAGATTTATTTAATAGCAAGGTTATTACAGTTTTTAATTGATTTTTCCACGTTACCATAGGGTAATTTAAGGTTTCGGAGGTTTTTTTATGATCGTTTATTCATGTTTATTCATTTTTAAGATCAAGAAAAGCCTAGCCAAAGCGCGCCCCAAATGGAAAATTTAGATATATCGCGCCCTAACATTCAATAAACCTGTAGTAAAAAAAGGGAGTTACTTTACGGGGTCGGATAGTTTAATTTTTGGATGTGTTTTATATTTTGAAAGTCTAATTAAGAATCCAAGTTTGTGACCTTGGGGCGCCACCGCTGGCTGCGCCCCAAAGTCAAAAATCGGACATTTCACAGTTTTTTCAGATTTACTAACTGAAGGTTTGGTTTTACAACACAATAATGAATAAAACAATTAAAGAGGGATAAATATGCTACAGTTACAGGATAAATATAACAGTAGTAAAAATAACAGTAACAGGATAAATATGCGCCCCAAATGGAAAATTTGTATAAATCGCGCCCCAACGTTCACTAAACCTGTTTTAGAAAAAGGGAGTGTCATATTGGTATGACGTAACCTTAAAGGGTCGGGCAGTTTTAATTTGTGAACATGTCTTATATATTGGAAGTCTAATTAAGAATTCAAGTTTTTGACCTAGGGGCACTGTCGCAGGCTATGCCAAATCAGAAAAACGATGAAATCTTAATTATTTAGTTTTTCTCGATTTACTCTCGGAAAGGTTGGTTCTACAAAAAGAAAAATTTAAGCAGTTATTACCTCATAGAGATCTCTCCGAGAACAACTAATTACTCGATCCCTGTTCTCGTGGACGGTCATTTTGATGTTTAAGTTTGTGATACTTTTCAAATTTTTGTTATCTTACAAGAGTCTAGTTCTATCTTCGAAAGTGACTTTTTATTCTAGAAATCCTTTGATTCCTTAATGAGACCAAATGTGCATGATCATGTAATCGGTTAACAAAAAAGAGTATATTCAGTGCATGTGCCTTTGGACTTGTAAAAACGAAGGAATTAACAACTATGTACAAAACACATTATGCACTGGTCTTAAACCAGGAGCATTGAACACAATTATGTTCATCTACCTAACTAGAAAACCCCTTTCATATTTCTGTGCAGAAATCTCTGTAAATCATTGCCTTGTTGTAGAACTGGCAAACGCCATATATTTGATTCATTAAAAAAAATTAGTAACCTCAAATAAATTGTCATTCTATCTAACTTGAATTTTGTCATTTTAATTCTAATAATCATGAAATAAAAACGAGGTTGCTATCATAGTAACCTAGCTTTATACCAACCCCATTCGAGAATATTTTTTCATGCCCCAACAGTTTTGTACCTGAAAATACAATCGTAAAGCATGAAACACTGCTGCATTGTTGCAAGTGAAACAGCTGTTTAAACAATTAGCTTGACTTTGGGTGGCACCCAACGGTGGCGCCCCAAGTATCATATTTATCCTGTAACTGTAGCATATTTATCCCTCTTTAATTGTTTTATTCATTATTGTGTTGTAAAACCAAACCTTCAGTTAGTAAATCTGAAAAAACTGTGAAATGTCCGATTTTTGACTTTGGGGCGCAGCCAGCGGTGGCGCCCCAAGGTCACAAACTAGATTCTTAATTAGACTTTCAAAATATAAAACACATCCAAAAATTAAACTATCCGACCCCGTAAAGTAACTCCCTTTTTTTTTACTACAGGTTTATTGAATGTTAGGGCGCGATATATCTAAATTTTCCATTTGGGGCGCGCTTTGGCTAGGCTTTCCTTGATCTTAAAAATGAATAAACATGAATAAATGATCATAAAAAAATCTCCGAAACTTTAAATTACCCTATGGTAACGTGGAAAAATCAATTAAACTGTAATAACCTTGTTATTAAATAAATCTTTGAGAAAAAAATTGCTAAATTTTGAAAAACACAATTTTTTAGTAATTTACACTAACTTTGAGGAGCTGTATCTCAGGAACTATTAGGCTTAAAAATACTAACATGCACTCAAATTGTAGCATATTTATCCCTCTTTAATTGTTGTATTCATCAATTTGTTGTAAAACCAAGCCTTTAAGGATAAAATCTGCAAAAACTAAAAAATGACCGACGTTTGACCTTGGGGCGCAGCGAGCGGCGGCGCCCCAAGGTCACAAACTTGGATTCTTAATTAGACCTCCATTACATATAACATATCCAAAAATCAGAACTACTTGACCTTTTGTATACCAAAATGTTTTATTTTACTGGACTAAAGTGAATTTTTTTACAAAAATCTGCACGTGATGTGCATCTGGCCGAACACATTTTGGCACACAAAAGATTTTCTATAGTCATCCCTATTTTAATGAATTCTTTGTTCTTATAATGTATTCTTCAGTTTTTTTTAATGTATCCGTCGTTCTTTAAATGTGTTCGTCGTTCTTGGAAGGAATTCGCTGTTCTTGGAATGCATTTTTCCATCACGTATTTAAAAAAAACTAAATTTAATTTCTCTGTGCTTTGTTTAATTATTTTTGCAGGGAAAGTCCGCGGATCGTGGCCCGCGGATAATCCGCAAAGCGGATAATCCACCCGCGGATAATCGGGAGTTTACTGTAATTAAAAACAAGGTGGCGTAATAACCTCGCTCGCTCGCCAGAATTTTTTTTTTCAGGTAATTAATATGAATCTATAATCAAAAAGTGTATTTTTCGCTTATGCGTTAGTTTTTTTTTGGTCAATCACTCTCGTGCAGCTCTAGAACGCAGGTTTAGTTTAGTTTGAATTATCATCGCACTACAGCTACGCTCTAAAATGAAGGATGATTCAACTCAACTGTTATTGCTTTCTGAACTCCACTTTTTTTGTAAATTGTTAACAAACTAAGAAAGGTCAATTTGGAGAATTTTATACAGTTTTTTATTATAAATTATGCTAAATATGCTTTGAATTTTTAACAAACCAAATAAGTAAGATTATCAGTGTTCTTTTACTTAAAAATAAACTTTTGAATAAGAATAAAAAACATTTCTATCAGTTTAAATAATTCCATCCTGATTATTTCTTCAATTACATCCTTCAGTCGATATTATTGATTTCTATAATGGTATTTGATTTAAAGGTATCGAATTTCGTTACGGATCAAATACCATTATAATATTTCATCCAAAATTAACAGTTTATACGCCATAAAAATGCTCTTATATTTCAACTTTTTTACACAGCAATATAATTAGGACACATTGATCGCTGTACTTTTTAACGAGATTACACATTGCATTACATTATGCATGCAATATTCACATTATTCTATATTGATCATTTCATTATTAGTACATTATCCAATAATGATTATTTCTTCCATTAAATTCTTTAATCAGTATTATTGATTTCTATAATGGTATTTGATAGCACGATATTAAATACAACTTTGTATCAAGTAACATTTGGATATTACATCCGTAATTAACAGCTAATATGTCGTAAAAATGAACGTACACTCCAACTTTTTTTTGAAACAATTTTACATAGCACTGTTTTGGGGGCAAATCAATCACTGTGCTTTATAATGGTATTACACATTTTCACATACATTACTCACCGTAATGAATATGTTTCATTATTCGATTATTGGTATACATTATTCTCTAAAACTTATTTCTTCCATTATACTCTTCAGTCATTATTATTTATTTTTATAATAGTATTTGTTATCGCTATATCAAATACCATTCGGATGATACATCCGAAAAGCACAGTTTATGCACCTTAAAAGTGCACTTCATTTCTTACATTTCAATTTTTGTTTACACAGCAATATACTTTGGACGCATCAATTTCTCTGCTTTACAATGACATCTATCCTGGAGAAGTTTTAGGTACAACCTCCCAGATAGTTACGGATGGCTCCAATGAAATATTATTCAACGACATCATTCTATCCAACTGGGGATACTCATACATTTTTGAGATTAGACTTAGAGCCAGAGAAACTGAATACTGGAATCTCACGTGCTTAATAGGTGAGCAGGTCTTTTGAATTTTATTAAACGAAAAAGATTTGTGTTAAAATATATGTAAGTGTCTTTACTCTTGTACGAAATTTTAAAATATAAAACTTGGATCTGGTTTTCTTTAACCATTGATTAAAATATATATATATATTATTTATATATAAATTTTCGAATTGTATTGTGTCATTCCACTCTCATTCTCAAGTATAACTGAGATAGAGGGCCCAACCATAGATATAGGTTAATTCAATTGGATGAAGTCGCCAGTGAACGGATGAACGTAATTGGTTGGTAGGCATATATTTTCAGGTTTGTGTGCTTGATCAAACACAACAAGCACACACATAACTGACATATTCTGCCATTTATCGTCACCTGCGCAATTTAGACGTGTCCCTGAAGGGTAAGGAAATAGTCTTCAAGAACCTGTACCCGTGGGAAACTGCGGTATGACCACCCACAGTACTTTCGCACCCACAGATTTAACGAGCATGTACCCTTCATATACTGGGTGTGTCTTCAGTGGTATCGGGACTCGATCGCGAGACCTTCCAAGAACGAGGCTTAACGTACTTGGTTATTCACGACCCCCCTCCCCGTTTAACATAATTTGGTAGTTACATAATGCAATATTAATAAATATTACATTGGATTACATATAATACCGTAATTCATTTCTAAAATGATAATATACTCATGTATGAACAAAGTTTGTCTGAACTAATATAACCCATTAATAATCTTATATAAATATAGGAATGTAATAATCCCTAGAGGAAAATTTGGAACCAGCTGTCATATCCAAATCATTTACAGAAATTACGGCAATTAAATGGAATCATCAACTGTAATGTTTATCTCATGTACAATGGAGATATTCTGTAGGATTTTGTATTTGATCATAACCTTTTCATTCTAAATGTGAATCTGAAAACTGTGCCGAACCGAGATATTTTTGTCGAAATATAGGACGCTGTGCGGCAAAGCTTCGATTACGATCTTAATGATGAAATGCGAGCCTAGTTTGAATTAAAAATTGCACCATTATAAATCCTAAGTATTGTTTCAGTGACGATTTAAAAAATATTTGGTGAGGAATTTATTTCAAATATTGGTGCTTTCATTAGATGATGTTTCAGTTTTACAATAAATTATTTTTAAAAATAGCTACACGTTTATACGTTACATAATTTTTAGAGTATTACATTTGACAATGTGTTTTAAGAAACTCCTTTAGTCAAAAATTAAAGCAAAACTTATTCAAGGGGTTATGTTATGCTTTCACAAGATTATTTCTTACAAACCTGAAATTATTATTTTGTTTTGAATTTATTTTATATTATGCTTCTTTTTTCTACAATCCCTTACACGTTCCTGTCACTTTAAATTGGTAATCCAGATATATTATATAACAGTTGCTATTGTTGTACGACTTTTGTTATCAAAATCTCTTATAAAGATATCTTCATGAGGTGTGGGTGTCACTTTAATTGTGACGAAATTAGAGTTGTTTACTCTGACCAAACACTTACCCAAAAATAAATATATTTCTTGTCTTTGCTTCTTCTCTTTTGTGTTTTGTCAGATCGGACTTATCCAAAAATGCCACTATTTGAGACAAAAGGCATTTTTTAAAGGCTAATGCCCAAGCGGTAGCCATCCCCCAGTACCAGGGTTCGATTCACAGATTGAGCAAGGTTACTCAGCGTGCCATCCTTTAAAAGATTCGACAAGAAGGGGAACTATCTAGCTTGAGAAATAATCAATGAGGATTTCACTTTAGTCTGATAAACTGACCTCAAAATATGCCGGATTGCCCCCCCCCCCCTCGGTCTTATGTAAGTTCAGGTCTTTATAAAATAGGGTTTTGTTTAAATCCGCTTTGTGAATAATACCAGATTTTGCAATTGCATGTTGAGAATAGGCTACGTAGCTTTTATTAGCAAAGGGTGCTGGACAGTTAAAAACCGTAGGAAAATGTAAGATCAAATGCAAATAAATGTAAATATTAAAGAATATTTGTGCACATATGTGAAGTTTGAATTTCCCCAAAAGAGAAGGGCAAGGATTTAATCGGACACCATAATTAAAAATATTTAATATTGACATAATCAGGGTGGGATGTGATTATAATATCCTGATGGGTTATTTACCAGTAAAGCGGTTGCTCGATTCGTATAGAGTAAAAGCTTACATAATAAAGAAGTAGCCGTTATTAAAGATACACCCACCGACCCGGCAGCACAACGGTTAGGGAGATAGCCTTTGGAGCTTCTGGGTTCGGGCTCGAATCCCAGTAAGGCATGGATGTTTGTGTTTGCCAATAAATGTTGTCGTTTGTCTATTTTTTGTGTGATCTTTTCCATGTGTGTCTCTTGTGTCTGTATCACTTCTGGCGAGTGAGGTAATGGGCTATAAAGCC
Organism: Hylyphantes graminicola; assembly: GCA_023701765.1. Classification (NCBI taxonomy): domain Eukaryota; kingdom Metazoa; phylum Arthropoda; class Arachnida; order Araneae; family Linyphiidae; genus Hylyphantes; species Hylyphantes graminicola. The sequence goes on along the minus strand of CM043115.1, from coordinate 40,742,207 downwards.
TATGTTCTTCCCTTCTAGAGGGCGTATTCCATGTCATTTGCCAAAGGTACACCCACACTCTAAAAAATGAATGCTCAAAAACGACGAAATTTTCCTTAATTTTGACGATTCCGTTACTGGCAAATGCTCCGAGTTTTCGTTTGCTCAAGGTGAAGAAATTTGAATCGTCATTTTTATGAGGATTTGAATTTCGTCTTATCTAAAGAAATATTTCGTCATTTTAGAGCATGTGAGTACAACAATGAGATTCAGTTTCCTCAAAATCAAGATACAGAATCGTCAAATCACGATCGTAAAAGTGAGGATTCGCGTTTACTCAAAAATCACGTGATAGTTTGACGAAACAATCCCCAAAATTAACGAAATGAGGCGTGAGGATTCATGAATCGTCAAAAATGAAAGTGTTATTTCTGAGAGTGCATGCAAAGACGGTTTCATTAAGCTAGTACTTTTATCTTCAACAGGTCCCTTCGACGTCGACATGCTGGACACTCACGAACTTCCCCTTATCGACTCTGAAGAGTTTCGTGCCCTTCGACTGGTCTTTGACGGGGATTACCAGAGAATCGCGCGGGACAAAAGGAAGTTCGAAATATTCTTCCTGAATCGATTCGGCAGAGCGTATCCGAAAGTGCGCTGGAAGAATGTTTCTCTATCTGAAGGTGAGGATATATTGCGCGATATAAATATGACGCTTTTACTTGAGTTAACATGGAAGGTATGTCTCTTTTTCTTCGTAGGGACAATACTATGTTTTGACTTTCTAAAATAATAATGGTGGAAAGTGTGGTGTGAATCTCAAATGCCTATTTAAGGATTCTTGGAAGAAAGTGCTTTTAAATGGGATGGTGTAAATATACGTTTCAATCAAATCATTTATATTATTGTAAGAGTTCGGTTTTCTCGTTTTCAAATAAAATCGAATAAGATTTATATATTTTGGAAAATTGCAGCTTCGATTTAAAACATATCTAAATTTAGAATTATTTTTCAAAAGAATAGAACATTTTAACTGGAACAATTTTTGGGAGATGAGATTTAGTAAGATTAAAATTAATGGAGGAATACAGCAGCATTATAACGGAATAAAACAGTAAATAAATAGAAACATCATCAAATGGTAAGCTATTTTTTAAACCAAAATAGTGCAATACGTCAATTTTTTGAACATTAAACTCTAATTCAACTGGCACAATGCTTTCTAATGGCATAAATTATGACCACTTTCATTGCTCTTTGGGTGTTCCAGTCAAATTTTAAAACAATAATAAACAACCGTAAATATTTTTTAAAAACCTTTGCTTTGTCTATTTTTGTCTCGTTTTTATGAAAAGTTGCTTCTTGTATTGTGACTGTATTGTGGCTTTTCACAAGTTGTTGGGTAGTTGTTGTGTTTCACATTAGAATCGTGAATGCAATTGTTTTCGAGTTACTTCTCTTTCGTGAAACATTATCCAGAATCTTCATGAAAACATTTTAATGAAGACTTTATTAACGTAGAGGGCTTGGCGCAGAAAGCCTGTACCTATTGTGTTACTCGCCATCATAGAGTTCCATAAGAATATTAGGCAATGTATAGTCTTGTTGAAATAAAATTAAAAAATAGTAGAAGGACAATTTATCCCAAAATTGAGGGTGAAGTTCGAATTCTTTACGATCAATAAGTTAACTTTACCTATACATTTACCAAAATTTGTTTTGAAAAAGAGGTCATTGGACCTAAATACAGTTTTTTAAAAAAAAAACATGATACTTGACAGCAAAGACACTTCTTGTATACAACAGCAGCAATCGTTTTCCCGATTTCGCTCATCGATTTTTCAAAACACAACAATTTATGAGCAACAGTGATTCCCTGCAAAGCCACGTGTTTCGTTCAAAACCATACATTTACGCAAGCATTTGGCTCACGTGATTTTATTATGCACATCGATTATCTTTTGAATCAATTGAATCAAAACTATTCAAAAAGGGACTAAGCTAAATTTTTATTAATCAAGAAAGCGGCATTTCAATATAATTTTAAGATACATAACTTATTAAGAAAATAAAAACAATTCACAGTTTTAAGATTTAAGAGAGAAAGACACGATAAAAGTGTTTTCATTATAGATTCAAAATTGGAAGTCTTTTTCTCAAAATAAGTTCCAATCCCTTTATGATTACTAATAAATGGACCTGCATTGAAAATCGAGTAGTTATGACAACCTGCTGTGTTTCTCGAAAATTTAGTTGAAATTCTGTGTATCGGGTTGTTTTTAAGCCATCAGTTTTGATTGGACGTCATAAACAATTTAACTCTGTGTGAGGCGAGTCGGTAATCATACGACGTCATTGCAAGTAGGAAAACATAAAGGTGATTCCCGTTGAACAATATTTGAACTTAGATTGTTCTTTTTGATTAAAATTTTAATTGAAGCTGTTAAGTGGTTTTTAACCTCGTTCTTTAAACTTGACTTGCAATGTTTTTTCACTTCAAAATATATATTTAAATAATGTTACTTGTACTACCCGACAGAAAAAATTTAACTGTAGACTATGGATGGATTCGTAGTATGGACTATGTATGAATTCGAATGGGATATTTTTGCCTAACCCACCATAAAGACTTGATTTGCTCTTTTGGATTACTACTTTTTTACTCACAAATTCAACGTCATCTTTGTGCTTCTATGCTGAATTCTATACAGGACGCCTTAAATGAGGTAGTTTACAGGTTTTATTTTAGCGACCATCCTTTTTTTTTGGCCACAGGTTCCCTAAATATACTAAAATGTTGATAGAAAGTCATACATTTTGTGGTGACTATCATTCACACTGGTTGTGCAACTTTTAGGTTTTATCTTAAGGGGAGTCGGATATGTGTTTGAGTCAAAAGTGTCTATTTTCTGTTTTTTTTTAAATTTTTAATCTGCATATTTATAGCTTTAATTTAAGATAAAGATTATCGATTTCTGGTTAGTAGTTTTTTAAAAAGCATTTTTCAGAAACTCTGTTTAACAGTTATTACCTATACCTCAATTTTCTTTTGCGTTTCAAGAAATATAAGGTTTTTCAACAGTAAAGAACATTTTTCTCATTAACTACAAAATATATCAACATGTTTTGTTTTATTATTTCTTCCCCATTGATAGATCTTTGATTTAAAATGATGCATTTTAAACATATCTTCTTAAAAAAAGTTATGCAGCTTTTTAATACATATTTTAATGCAATTACTGTAAAACTATTCTTTATAATGGGAATATCTTCAGTTTAAATCAAAGAATTATATGTAAAAACAAACTATAAAAAAAAGTATAATAATATCATATATAGTTCCAAAGAAAAATATTCATAAAGTTAGTAAAATTTACATGGATAGAACCAACCATTTCTCCCTAACTTAATTTGGATTTTTTTTGGCTATTTTCGTTTAAACCTTATGCAATTAAATAAAGTTGTTTAATAAGATAAATTAACAAGAATTTGCAAGAAATATGTGTGTAACAAATGAACATTTATATTTCGACTCTGCAAACTGAGAAAGTCTCAGAATCACTCCCGTTTATTACTCATAAAGCAAACAACAATAATACTCCAATCCTCCGAACGAATTAAGACTGAATAATAATCTAAAAATACAAATAAAGAATAAATTAAATCATATTATTTAATTTAAATCACGAACAATAATAACATAACTGTCATTTGAAAGAAGGTGACTCACCATCGCAATATGTAGTAAAGGAAGCTATTGAAGATATCGGTGATTCTTATATTCAAAGTTCGAATAATTTAAGATCTACTGCCATTTCAAATTACTGCTGGTTTGCTAAATTTGCTTTATAATAAACGCGTTGGTATCCTTGGCGCAACCTCTCACTAACTGCGATAAACTCCTAATGCTATTTGTAATTTCCATTAGGTAGTGTGATTGTCGATGCAGTGATAACTGGACTGACGGAAGATCTGGACAGGACATCGGGAAAACTAGCCGAGGACATCGGAAGTGGCAAGGCGAACATTCAATACGAGGGTGGCAGGATCTGGAAAGCCAGTAGAATATCTGTACCTTCCAGGGTAAGAACTTAACTATCCCATGTAAATGTAGTCAGTTCACCAGTTTTCATCACGTTCTTGAACCCTGTATGCACTGAATTAAGGTTTAATTTAAGTTATTTGCTGTTGCTAGTTTTAAAGCTATCTGTGCCATTAACAATAATACATTACGCTAAAAATATAGTTGAAACATAAAATGCACTTTATGATGAGTTTATTTTCGTTTTCCCTACTTTCTTGGCATATAATTATTAAATTGCATTGACCAATAATGAAAATTTGCTGAATGAATAAGATTCGGCATTTTAGTTTTTAATGTTTTGAAACTGAATACAGCAATGAAAAAAGTCAAACTGCAATCTATTTTCCTACAATCGAAATATGAAAAGTATTTTTTTTTAAAAATAGGACTTATAGTATCATAAGGACATAAGGAGTTTTTGCAGGATTACTAAAGTTAAAGTTCTCTGATGAATTTACTTAACTTTTTCCAGACATTGATGTAATGAAACCGAACAAGTCAATTAATGAGTTCCACCTTTTTCCATGTTCTCCTAATTGCATAATGAAAAGTTAAATAACGACCTTATAAGTGGTACTAAAGTACCGTCAGTAGCTAAAGGGCTAAAATGTAGTGCACATTTGAATGATGATAAGGGAGGAGGGCAAATATGTTATAGATAGGATATTAAGGATATTCTAGTATGTTTTTCCTTTTAATCTTTTAAAGAAATAGTTAATCTTCCAAGGAATTAATTTTTTCCATAAAAATATGTTGCAAAAACTTAACTCTCAGGTATTCAAAACCATTATAGGCCATCTGGTTCAAACAATTCCAGCTGAAAAAAATTTGTCTCGTTTATGATTAAAAATGTAGCACGAATTGGTTTAAAAAGTAAAACGATGTGCACATTCTAGTCAAAATAATTTGATGAATGACTTTCAAATAACTATTATCATGCAAAAATGTCTTTCACTGTCAATTATATTTTCTTAAAAAAGACAAACTTTCAAATGTTTTTTTGTGCAACTAACCTTCATCGCTTCAAAACACATTACACATTTTTTTACGATCCTCAAAGTAACTTTAAATATCCTTTTAGAAAATTTTGATATCATTTTAGAAAAAAATTTTGTAAATCAAAAACTCTTAATTTCCTGCACATGATATGGTATGGTATGACACATGTATACACTCTTAAAACAAAAGAGTGGAATCCACTCCAGTAGGAGAAGTGAATTTTCGACACTGGAAAGGAGTGAATATTAACTCAGACTGAATTAAAATCACTCGCTTGGAGCGATCCTGTCGGAGGTTTAACACACAAATGATCCACTCCAAAACGAGAAGTGCATTTTTTAGACTGGAGGAGTGAAAATTAATCAGAGTTAAAATCGCTCGTTCGTTTTAAGAATGTAGTTACTTAATTTTTTCCGCAAAAAATATGTAGTAAAAACTTAACTCTCATGTATTCAAAACAATTATAGGCCTTCTGTTTAAACAATTTCAGCCAAAATTAATTCCAAAAATTGTCTCGTTTATGATTAAAAATTTAACACTAATTGGTTTAAAAAATAAAACGCTAGTGCGCATTCGAGTCAAAAAAATTTGATGAATGACTTTCAAATAACTATTATCATTCAAAAATGTCCTTCACTGTCAATTATATTTTCTTAAAAAAAGACTAATTTTCAAATGTATCTTTATGCAACTAACCTCCATCGCCTCAAAACACATTTCCACATTTTTTTAAAGATCCTCCAAGTAACTTTAAACGATATCCTTTTAGGAGGAATTTATGTAAATAAAAAACTCTTAATTTCCTGCACATGGTATGGTGTGGTATGGTATGACATATATATACACTCTTAAAACAAAAGAGTGAAATCCACTCCAGTAGGAGAAGTGAATTTTCGACACTGGAAAGGAGTGAATATTAACTCAGACTGAATTAAAATCACTCGCTTGGAGTGATCCTGTCGGAGGTTTAACACACAAAGGATCCACTCCAAAAGGAGAAGTGCATTTTCTAGACTGGAGGAGTGAAAATTAATCAGACTGAGTTAAAATTGCTCGTTCGTTTTAAGAGTGTATATATTCCAGCTTGTGTGCTTGTTCAGAGAACCGCTTATAAGCTTTTCCTGCACAAGAACAATGGAAACTTTTTTTTGTTTCGCAGAAACTTCTAGAAGAGACTTCGGACAGCCAGACAGCAGAGGAAGGCGGCGGGGGCCTCTCAGTGGCATGGATTGTGGCCATTGCCATCAACGTCATCTTAATCGTCATCTTCATACTTACCATTATATACTGCTGGTTCAGAAGAAAAAGTAAGAATGTACAATGTCTAATTTGGATGTCAAAAATAGTTGGGAATTCTGGCAGTTATTGTTTCTGAACTGTGTCTACCACAATACATATTCACCAGTACAACCATTCTACAATTTATGTTCTAAGACTTAAAACTTCTAATGCTTTTTACGCAAAAAAAAATCCATGAAAAGTAAACTGTTGTTCGAAATTAAGTGATAGTCCCCTTCAAAAAAAATCGAATGACTCTAAATACTTTGAATAGGTTGTAATATGTTTTCTAATTTTAATGAAATAGTTTTAGAATTTAAGAATAAGTTAGTTTTGATGTCAAACAAGTTGGGAATTTCGACAGTTGTGGTTACTGCTTCTGAACTGTGTCTTAAAACCGTTCTAAAACAAATTTTCTAAAGAACGGTAATGTGGTCGATGTATGCAATTTGGCTTACTAAAAACACCGTTGCCGGACTGTAAAATTGAATATTGAGTGGAATCCTATTATATTTTAACTGTATCTTAAAACTATTCCAAAATATTTTTCCGAAAGGTGGCTAATGTAAAATACAATTTACAGATCTGATGTCAATACATTTAGTATTTATTAACATCAAAAAAGTAATACTATTTCCTTGAATTTAATTTTAATATTAGAACTACCGTCAAATTCAATATATTCTTTTTTTAGCTACCGGTATTTTTTTGACATTTAACTCGTGTTAATTGCTCTGCCGATAAGAACTCATGAGGGCAGCCAACATCAGTCAGAGTTGACGAAAATAAAATTTGCAAAAGGTGGCTAATATGGTCGATAAATACATTTGGATTACTAAAAATGGTGTATGTATTGTGAAATTGAATAATGGATGGACCCGGCCATTTTTGAAACTTCTGCGATCTTTACTCGAAATATTGGATGTGAAGAATACATCAATGTTCAAAATTAAGTAACAGCTTCCGACAAAAAAAAAATAATTCGTCTGAGTCCTTATCATTAAAATAGGTTATAATTTATTTTCCGATTTCATCTAAATGGTTTAAGAATTTTTAATTTAACATAGGAAATTTTTTCAACAATAAAATTATTTGTTAAACACCTCATACTAAATAAATAAAATAAACTTTGAATATTCTAAGGGGTAAAAGGAATATTTTACATTTATAATATGTAAAGTTCGTAGGCCTGTAATAAATATTTGCTGTTACTTCATTTAAAGAAGACCAAAAAAAAATGCATTCTATCTTTTGAATGGCGTCTATTTGGACCAATATTATTACAATAAACACGAAATTGTTTATCTTGATCTTTCTTTCATTGACACCACGAAATTATCTGTCGAGACACTTCAATTGCAATTTTTTTTCTGGAAAAAGAACTCTTATTGACTCAAAGAAGAATCGGGTCGGCCATTAAATCAATATCATATTCCAAGCATTTAGTTTGCAAATCGAGATATTTTCTTCTGTGCATTAGGAGGTTAAAGCACAAAGCATTTAGATCATTTCATCCACATTATTCTAGTGTAATAGAATAGAGAGTTTCTATTAAATATGACTGCATACATAATACATCTTTTTATTATGCGTTCGAGCAAAATGCATTAGTATATTAGTTCTAGAGTTTGTTCTTGGAAAAAGAGGTAAGAAAATAATTCAATTGAATATTGCTTTATGTATTTCATGCTTTCTAAAATAAAATTTTAAACAAAAGTAGAATAAAACTGTTAATCTTTTGTAGAATTTCAAGAAGGTATTTAAATCCATAAAAAATGAGTTCTGTGAACGCGTATGATAAAAATGCTTTAATTGTAAAGCTTTTATTTTTTAACGGTTTTGCAGTACTAGATAATTTCATTTTGTGGTAATTTTAAAAGTATACAGACTTTGTTAGAGAAGTTCTAAACATAGACACTCTAAAAATTTCTCTTACTAATATTTTATAGAAAATGGAGTCATTTTTAGTCCCAGCTTGTTAAAACTTTATGCAATAGCTTTAATATTTTATTTGAATAAGGCATTAGAATAAGATAAATTATCATAAAACCTACTTCAAGATTTCCGTACTTAATCTTTTGAAAGACACGAACTATAATTTTAAAAATAGACCACAAAAACACGGAAAATAAATTAGTTCATATTTACTTTTTTTCCCAAATAAAATCAGTGTAAGTATATTCCAAGGTAACGGTAAAGTTGTAAAATATGCACAACAGAATTGTTTTTTCAATAAACATATTAAAATACACGAGGAATAAAAATGTGTTGTACATAGAAAAAGGACTTTTAGATGATTTCAGAATTCTAATTCTTTTAAGGGGTTCTACTTTTCGTAAACTTCGATAGCTATCCTTCGACGGAAGTAAAAGAAAAAAAAGTTATATATTTTTTGGGAGGAATAGACAAATGAGTTGGGTCTTGAGATAGTTGGCCCAAAATACTCAAATTTTGTAACTAACTGCAGAAAAAGCCCCGTAAAAAATTTCGTAAAATTACTGTAATTTATCGAAAACGTTCCTGGATTTCTCAAGTTAACATCGCTTTTCTTTGGATTTTCAAGTTTTTTTTCACGAAATATAAGTAAAATAAATTAACATACACCTATTGACTATTCAATATAGGGTCATAGGGGGGAATTATGGGTAAAAAAATAACAACATCCGATTTTTTTCTAAAGTATGAAAGATAAAAAGATTTAATTTTGCATGGAGTAAGCTTAAATGATTTAGAATTTCTTTAAATAATCACTTCACCTAAAATTTAATTGTTATTACTTTTATTTTAATTATTGAGTGAACAGGAATTACCCCGGGTTTGGGCAATTATGGGTCCCACATGGGGTAATTATGGGTCACCCATTTTTTTTATAGTAATGCATGTCAAAAGTAAATTAATATTCCAAATTATATAATATTTAACACATAAAAAGATTATTTTAGCACATAAAAGTAATGAAAACGAAACTTGGCAATTTTTTTTATGCCAAGTTAGAATTCTCTATGCATCTTTCCTCATACGTGTATAATGAAAAATCAGAAGAACTCTATTTTGACCCAAAAAAAATTCAATGGACTCTATTACAGCAATCCAAACGGAATTATATCGCACAAATAAGTATTCTTTCAAAAGTTTTTATTTTAAATATAGTTTCTCGTAAGTTTAACGCAATGGCAACAGTGAAAATATTGAATAAAAATAGAATTTTCATGCTATTTTAATGTAGATTAATTTTTTTGTTATTTAAATTTTAAATAAACTTCTAATTTGAATTTTTTAATGAAATTTGGAATGCAGACTAATCTGATTTTTTGACTCAAAATGACGTATACCACTTAGCCTAAAAAACCTAAAAAAAAATCACTGACCAAGAATTACCCCAGTAAACTGGGGGAAAAATCACTATACCTTTAAAACTATTTTAATAAATAATAATGAAAAAAATTATATACGAATGAAAAGTTTAGACCTTTTCCTATTGAAAAATAGCACCAACAAAATAGTTAGTTCAATTATGTTTCTCCACTATGGATCTTAAAAAAATATCTACTAAGAGAAAATTACTTTTATACTCTGGGAACATTACTGGTAATAATCGGGCACATTGGAGGAAAATTTCCCAGTGATTCCCGATTTTTTTGCAGTGAAAGTTGAAAATTTCAATAGGAATTTAAACCGTTTTTTGTATCCAAATGAAAATATTCCAGGAAAGTTACTGGCTCCAGGTGGAATTGTTTATAAATATTTACGAAAAGAGAGTTACTTTTCTATTCTGCGAACATTACTGGTAATAATCTGGCAAATTGGCCGAAAATTTCCCAGTGATTTCTGATTTTTTTGCAGTGAAATTAGAAAATTTCAATAGGAATTTAAATTTCACACTAAATTCTGGTTGAAAAGCAGCTGGATGGACTAACTTGAATCGGCTATGGGCCTACTGTAGGATAAAAGTACTTTTGTTCATGTGATATCTTTTCAGAGAAAGCTCAAACCCAATCGAGCGGTTCCGCAGTTAGACTCTTCGACGGACACCCGGACGATACCATGTATGCCAACAAGGCTGCAATCAACAATAAGAGCATGGAACAGAAGGCCGCGCTCATCGCCCCAGGGCACCGCGGCGTATTCACCATCGAAGACGAGACGCGGAAACAGCTGGAACACCACAACCACGGACCAGACGAGAGGTGCACCTGCTACTCGCCAACCTGTTACTGCTCAACTGGGGACAAGAGGCAGGAGGACACTAGAAGTACTTACATGATTCCTTTTTATGTCCTCTAAGTTTGAGAGAAGTTGCTATTTTCAAGAACTGTGCTTGCAATCTGGCTTTCTTCGTGTTTGTCTGCACTTTTGTGGCTCAAGCAAAATGAAAATGTGTGTGATTCGTACTAATAACAGCTTATGCACTTGTTGTTTGGATACTTCTCGGACACTTCTGAAGTTTAGGGCATAAGAAGTGCTAACATGAATCGTTTTTCGTCTTCTAATTTTGAGAGAAGTTGCACTTTTCAAGAACTCTGCTTGCAATCTGGCTTCCTTCGTGTTTGTCTGCACTTTTGTGGCTCAAGCAAAATGAAAATGTGTGTGATTCATACCAATAACAGCTTATGCACTTGTTGTTTGGATACTTCTTGGACACTTCTAAAGTTTTGAGCACAAGAAGTACTAACATGAATCGACTTCGTCTTCTAATTTTGAGAGAAGTTGCTCTTTTCAAGAACTATAATGTGCTTGCAGTTTGGCATTCTTCGCGTTTGTCTGCACTTTTGTGGCTCAAGCAAAATGAAAATGTGTGTGATTCATGTTAGTAAAAGCTGCACTTGTTACTTGGACCCTTCTGAAGTTTTGGAAACAAGAAGTACTTACATGATAAGTTTTTGTCTTCCAATTTTGAAAAACTGCACCATTTTTGCTTGTAAATTAGCATTCTCCGTATTTGTCTGCACTTTTGTGGTTCAAGCAAACTGAAAACGTGTGTGATTCATTTAAGTTTTAGAATTTTAGCACTTGTTTCTTGTTATCAACTCGTTGCTTCCCGATTGCAGATGGTATATATAAAAATACACTAGACCCGGAGGAAAAGTCAAAGTGAATGTTAAACTGGGTACATTACTGGATCATGCAAAGCTCAATAACTCCCATACACATTTTGCTTGAAAAAAAAAAAAAAAACTAAATGCTCGTATAATCTTCTTTCTGTTATGCTTTAGTTACTTTTCAGGCTTGCCCTGATCTTAATGGGTGGACTACTTTTTTAAGATAACTTCAAAGATAGGAAAAAAGTTATAAATTAATATATACAGTATTAAATTATTTTTTATTATGTCTACTTCCAAATTTGTCAAAAATTGAAGGTTCTTAAATAAAATGATTGTATCCATCAATCAATTTCGTTGATACTGCTTCAGATATTGAACAGTTCTTCAAAATGCTACCTTTCAAAATTGCCTTCATGGTAAGAAAATTTCCAGTTTTAGAATCAAAGTTAAGAAAAAAATAGCACTCAATTATTCATTAAAATCACATAGTTGTTTCCCAAATTAGAACTTGTGTGTTTGTGTACCTGCACTTCATGTCTGCTGCTTTTTGTGTGTAAATAATAAAACACTTCCTTTATGTGTTTCCGATTGTATAAATTCGTAAAATAAAAATAAGTTACAGCCTTAGCTTGGCATTTTATTTCACCATTGCTGCACCCAAGTTTGTGTTTGTTGTTGAATCATTAATTGTATTTGTTTGTAATTCGTGTATCACAACACAAATGCTTTCTAAGAATCAGCTTTAATGTCGAAAAAACATTTTTACTGTACGCTTCATCTGTATCATTGATTTTTGTTTTGTGTGCTACATTTTTGAAGTCAAGGAGACTTTCTGAAAGTAATTGAAATGCTACTTTGATTGAAATTGAAATCTTTAGTTTTAAAAATTGTCCTTAGCACTGTAACTATTGAATTTTATTATTTGCTTTTGAGTATTTAGTTTTTAAAAATAGATACAAAATAACTACATGAAACTGGTTAAACCCAAATAGCTTCGATTAATTCAATTTTTTAGAATTGTATTAGATAAGTATTGTTAATTATTTTCCATCAAAAATAATAATGATTTGGCAAGAATGCTAACTATCATCATGTAATATTTTATTACTTCATTAAATGCTCACGCGATTTATAAAAGGTGTATTTTTTGAACAAATTTTTTTGACAAGAAAAAACTTTTAATTTATTTAGTAATTTAGAAGTACATTTCTATGAAATGATTCAGATATTGTTCAACAAGTGTATCCTTTTAAAGGTGAAATCGTGTTATATAAAATGCATTAGTTTATTCATATCATCACGCAATGATTATTGTTGCATTTAAAGTTGAATACTATGAATTTGCGGTTGCATCTACAAGATTATTGATTTGTAAATTTAAAAGCTTTTATTTGTATGTGTGTTTTAAATATTTTATTTGATAACGTTTTTAAAATAAATTATTCGAATAACATTAGAGTTTCCAGGATCATAATACAAAAGTCTTTAAACCTTCATGAACGTGTTCTTTTGCAAACTTAAAAATCTGATTGGATTCTGAAAGCGTATCAAATGATTTAATAACTTTACTTGATCAATTATTTAGGATATTTAATTTTGATTCATCTTTTTGAAATTTTAGACTATTTAATACTTTATAAAAGAGAAAAACAAGTAAATTATTCTCTATGTTTCACAAAAAAAGAGATAAATCAGAATTGAAAGCACAGGAACAATTGGCAAATAGAATTTGCATTATTTTGTTAAACTTGTTATGTAAGCCGTACGACTTAGTGATCGTGCATTAAGATTCAAGATTTCAGGCAAATTCTCACTTATCATATTATCTATTTTTCGAACTTCTTTATAAACTTTTATTGAGAAAAGTAAAACACAATAAATATTCATTGAATTTCATATTATATCATTATCCTAGCATGCACGCTTCCAAGTCCTTGAATTATGCTGTTTTATCGTTGAGACAATTAAAAATCCAAATCTAATTATTATTAACATTAACGTTTAATTTTATGCTTAATATGTCCATCATTACTTAACAGTGCAAATAGCCCTCGTGTAGCTCTAGTGCGACGATAATTCAAACCTAACCTAACCTTAACAGTGCAAGTAAAAATCTGAAAACGCGCTATTTCCATGCTTTACCCTCTAAATGCATACTGTTGCTGTTTGACAACAAGTAACATAATACATAATCCACTTTATTCTATTAAGTTAGAGCTCCCTCTCGACAAATTTGGTTTTTTCATCTATTACATTCAATTTCGAAGTTTTAGTTACTAATAATCCTCATAGATGACAGTAGTAAAAGTGCATTCAAAATTAAAGAGTGAGGTTATTAACTGTTGTGAAATGACGTTTTTGGCAGTATTCAAAGTACAATAATATTAGTACTAAATGCAAATAAATTGTCTTGAAAAATTAATTACAGTTAAAAAAGGTTATTTTGAAATATATTTAGTAGTTTTCTAGTCCTTATTAAAAAAATTGGAATTTTGTAGTTGGTTTTTGTCACATGGAAATTTTTTAAAAATTTAAATTATTTAAATTCTAATGCAGTGAAATTTTTTTTCATTATTTTGCCCATAATGCATGAGTTTTAAAGATACACACACACACACACACACACACACATATATATATATATATATATATATATATATATATATATATATATATATATATATATATATATATATATATATATATATATATTTGGGATGAAAATAAGAATTCATGCATTAGAAGGTTAATCTCTATAATGATGAGGCAATACAAATGATTATGCAAAAAAGTACAAGAGAAATACTCAAGGTTAACTTTATGGTAAAATTCGTTGACATTCATGATAAAAAATAAACTGTAGATATGTTTAAAAAAAAAAAAACGTACCAGGAAACTATCAGCAAAACACTTTTCTGCACTTGGGCAAAGACAAAATCGAAAAAAGGCGTTTATATCCTACTACACATCTCGAGATAAAGAGTATTAAATACGTAAGAACTATAGACGTAAATAGCATAATGTTATGTTTTGAATTTTGTAGTTTATAATACATTATCATTATTCCCTATTATTATCTCGAAAACCATCAGCATTTCATAGTAATGGAGACATAATGAGCTAGAGTATATTATTGATATTTTAGGGTCTATATAAGAATTACTGCAACAATAACTACTATTCCTAAAGTATAGAAGTCATGGATTGCAATATATAACCTAAAACGTTTGAATGGAATAACAAATTCGAAAAAAATATATTAAATTGAAGTTATGTGTTTATGTGGTTTTCAGTATTGTCGCATGGGGTAACTTTATCACAAGCATAAATATATAATGCCAGATTTTTTGAATATTTTTATTACTCATATATTAATTATAGTTGCCACTAGTTGGAAAAAGCCAGCACATTTTCAAAGCGTGTAGACAATAGGGAGGTATTACCTTGAAAATCTTAAGCCAAAGTTACCCAATTGACGATATTTTTCGATTATTTTGCATCTTACCTTTATTTAAAATAAAATATGTTATTCAAAACAATAAAAAAAATAACTCACATGCAATAATTTGTTATGGACTATCTAATCCCATACAGAAACTTCTTTTATGACAAGTACGTAATGACCTTTACGAAAACTGAGCAGAATATATTTCACCCCCGAAAGAACATGTTTTTTTTTACTACAGCATTTCTAAAAATTCAAATAGATGGACATATGAAAGACTTTGTCTTTTAATCGTGAATAAGCCCGATTGACTGCGGGTCTCTTTAAAACGAAGTCGCCCTGTGTTAACCAATGTAATTTTTTATAAGCGACATTTCTCCGGCCAGCTGAATTAAATGTTTTTACAAACGTTTTTTATCTGATGAATATAGTCTCGCTAATCCCTCTTTTTGAAATAGGTTCGAATAGTACTTTTTAATGTTCAATAAATAATTGTACAACAAAATATTCAAACCCCTTTAAAAAAATGGAAGCATAAAAACCTGTAAGTCAGCTATATTTATCATGCAAAAAAAACGTTTCTAAAATGATTCAATACTGCCTTAGATGTGTGGTTTACAGCAATACAAATGTTTTTACAAATCTTTACAATATTTTCAAGGCAGGAGAAGTATTCAGAGGCAATACAAATGCTTCTACAAATCTTTACAATATCTTAACGAATATATTTACAAAATCTTTTCAAATATTTTTTTTTTCATTGGATTAACACAGAGGCACTTTGGTTTAAAGACCCATGCTAGATCGGGCTCATTCACCCTTAAAGTTATTTCAAATAAAACCCGATTCTAAACCCTGTTTTCTTTTCAGTGGCCGAAGAAAACGAGGACGACCCCCAAGGCTATCCCACCCCCTCGCCGCCCCCTACTTTTCCCACTCCAGTACCCTCCCCGGAACCGGAAGAATACTGGAGGCCAGATTCCTTTCAACCAGAGTGAGTTATATATGGAGTCGCGTTGAGAGTGGCAACAGTTCCAACGATATTGCTTTCATTTTTGGATCTGCTGGAATTATAGTCTTTTTGAACAATACAATATTTTTTTTTCTTTACTGAAACTAATATTGTGTGCAAACTTTTGAGTGGTAATAGTTCCAGCTGTATAGTTTTAATTTTTGGTTCTGCGGGAGTTATATATACATTTGCTTTGAACAAAACTATATATTATAACTTTACAGAAAAACTTGTGAGCGGCAACAATTCCAGAGGTATTGTTTTCATTTTTGGTTCTACTGGAACTACATTTGTTTTGAAAATACAGTCTATGCTTTCCTTATATTCCTGAAACGGACGTGGTGTAAAAACTTGAGAGTGGCTATAGTTATATTGTTTTATTTTTTTATTATGCTGGAATTACATTTGTTTTGAAAAACACAATATTTTCTAACCTTACTGAAACGAAAGTTGAGTGTAAACTTTATTTTAGTAGGATTAAATCTTTTCTCTGTTCGTGAATTACTTTAAATTGCTGTTTCATTATTTCTCTCAATTTCTCCGCATAAGACTAAAATTCATCTAAATTCAATATAATCGGTTTTGTAAATTCTTTGAAAATTTACCCATTGCTTATTTGATTTGCAATAGTAAAGAAATCCGAAGTTTTCACATTTGTGGTTATTAGGTGCTATTTCTAAAATTTATTTATTTACTACATAACTTGAACAACCCTTCATGTTAAAAATAATTTCGGGGCGCATCGAGAAATTAATCAAAATATCGAATATAAAAATTTAAAACAACAAACAGCAATAAATAAAAAGATTTTTCTGAATTTATTAAAGCCGTATTTATATATTAATTAATAAAAATATGTTACATCAGATATAGTAACAAATTCTCTAGCAGCGTTCTCTCACAATCCATAATAAGTTGGTCTTATAATTAGTTTTATCTATAACAGTTAGCAGTAATCTACACCTTTAAAATGTTGCTTTTGATAATAAGCAAGGTAAACGTAGCATTGAAGGACAATTCTAACTATTTTTTTGACATATTTAATCAAACGGAAACGATTTAATTAAACAAAAGTGATTTTGTGCAATTGTCCACTATTCCATTTGACATGTTTCTCCACTTTTATTTAATTTGAGAAACTGTTTTTTGGACGGCCAGATTATAATTTAACCCCCCTATACGTTGAATCTATATTTTCGTGTTATGTGTAATCCTAAAACCCCTTACCTGAAACAGTTTTGTTAAATTTTAAATAATAACACTTTTCCATAGTCCAAAAGTAACAACTCCAAAAATTAATGTCTTAAATCCAAAATTAGCACCAATATAATAAGTTAAATAAAGTTTTATTAAAAAAATGAAATAGTCAAAATATTTAGCACTTTTCTCACATTTGAGTTTATTTAATTGTACCCAAAACCTATGGATTAAGCCGTTATGTACTACTACTCACAAAACACGAAATTCCATTATAGTTCTCAGATATAACACAAGAAAATATCCGATTAATACATGATAATGCTTTTTAAGAATCAATTTAGTAAACTAATACAAATTATTTATGTTTTGTTAAAGCAACATCACTGAGCCTTAATCTTAGCAATGGTATTCAATTATGATGCTCTTAATAATAAATTAGAAAGAATATGTGATAAAACTTTTTTTTCCCGAACTATAAAGTAACAGTCCTCGCATAATCCCATGAAAGTAATTAACTAAACTTCAAATTTTGATTACATTTTTTAAGAGCACAATGTGTGTGTTACTGTGTCGCTCTTAAATAACGATGCGACACAGAAGCATTTTTTTAACATTCTATATGAATTGGCTAATGTAGAAAATGAATTAAGTCAGTAGGAAAGTTTTCTATTAAGCTTCTTTCTTATACATTTTAGTGACAGAAGAAGTCTTTACGGAAATATTACTTTTTATTTGACCCTTTATCTACAATTAGAGATTCATATAAAAGTTGATTTTCCCAAACAAGATTCATAATTGATTTATTGTTTGCCTCCGATTCTATTTAAAACGAAATATTTTGTACATTCCATCTTAATCCTACAAAAAACTTAACATAAGAATGTAAAAATAAGAACAGTTTTTAATAAATGTTTATAAAATTATTTTGCGAAAGATAATTAGGTTTTCCTCGGGATATTTCATATTAATGTCATTGTTCGCAAAGAGAATACACTGTGTCAAAAATGTAAACATATGAAAATGAACTAAGGTTATAAACATGTTAAGTTTAATTATAATAACTAATACAGAGCGGTATGCATAATCTCAGTTTATTTAAAATAACATAACAGGTTTAATTTTTCATTACATTAATTTTTTTAGTAGTGATAAAAGCTTTATAATGCGTAAGTTATTTAAAGTTACAGACTTTCAATGCACTTCTACCATATATTCATAATTTAATTAAAGTATTTTGGAAAAAAATGTTTTGTCTTTATTTAATCTTGTTTCAGTGATACACGACAAATTTAACCCAGCATGATATTAAGTTATATGATATTTGTAATGTAGCAGATATTTATAATGCATATATGCTTTCAGAAAAAATCTTAAAGCATATATGCATTAAGATATATGCTGTTATGTTTAAATGATGAGTTGACTGTAAAGATACCAATGTTAAATTATAGATTTTCTTTAATAATTTTAATGGATATGGCTGCATAAAAGCATAATGCAGCCCTAAATATAGAGAAATTACTTTAGCGTAGACGGTTAAGTATTGGGTTGGCATACCGGGAGCTCTTAGTTCAATTTCTTAATTTAGCACATATATACGTAGTAATTTATACTATACATTACTTTGTTATACCTTCAGGGAGGAAGAAGAGGATGAAGACATGTTCCTTCCTGGAACAGTTTCTGAACCAGAACCAGGTAAGAATTTTGACTATAAATTTGGATAACTTATGAATATCTTTACTTTTAACCCCGAGCTTACGATAACAAATACAAAATGTTTCCAACGTCACAAAACAACGTACAAATTGTAGACCCCCGAAGCATACAGATTTATTTACAGAACTTAATTTTCCTGAAACTTATTAAAAATAGTTTTTACCAAATTTAAAATAATAAAAGAAATTAACAAAACATCTTTTTTCAGATAAAATGCGTGTAATTTTGTATAAAAAATTAAAATTTTTTGTGAGAAGAAAATATGGTTTGAATTATTGCTCCGCCATTGCACGATGAAATTTTCATTAAACTCGAACACAAACAGACATCACTATGCGAGATATTTCACACGAACACGGTATGTTTACAAATTTCCTTATTGTCGTATCCAAGGCTTACCATAAACATGGCAACACTTTAGCAAACTAACATAGACAAAATTACTGAAAAAGCTTCGCTGCATTCTATGCCCTAATTTTGTTACTAGGTAATGAATGCGATACAAGGCTAAAATTGCATTACCATATGTGAATGCGAAGCAAAGTTACTGGATTAAAAACGAATTAAGTTTTGTAAAATTAAATGAATTTGTAAACATTTAAAGGCAACTCCCATTATGAGTACTTATTATAAACGAGTGAAAGTACCAAGTATAAGCCGAAAGATAAAGAGGATATCAAGTAAGGACATGTACTGATTTTAAATCTCTAATACTTTTCTTTTATGCCTTGTTAAAATTAAACACTTAACCATTTTATCCTGCTTTTCTCATATACTTATTCACTTCTCCCAAATTCTTATTTATGTTTTTGTTTATCTAAATACGCAAAACAAAAGGCAGATGAACACCATTTAACTGAACAATTTATGTGAAAAATTAAGGTATACTTAAAACAGTTTAAAAGAGTTTTTATTCGATGAGGAAGGTGTTAATGTTATGCACAAGTAGGTCTTTAAGGGATTAAATTCTAAACTAAACCTTGCTCCTTTGCCAAAATTTCATTTAAGACATAACGGAATAAAAAGCTTAAGAAGCGCGTAGTTGAAAAACTTACATTCTCCAATGTATAACTAAGGTATAGGGTCCGGACTGCTCATTGGTCATTGGTAATTATAGAAAACTTTCAAATTTACGAAGTCCCAATGAACGGGAAATACCTTATATCTTGTTATACCTTAGAGAATAAGAGTTTTGCAACTACACGTTTCATATATTGTTTCTGACCTTATGGTCGTTATCACATAACCAATAACCGAGGAGCTGCAATTACAGAGCAAAATTATTGTTAAACATAAACGGGTGCATTTAAAATGTAGTTATAGTATTTGTTAACTCATAGCATTAAAAAAACACACATAGGTGTTAGTGGTTCAAAACCAAATAACTTACAATTATCTGGCAAATGTGTGTTACATCTTTTTCATTTGTAGTATACTTTACTGGGGTAACTTTGGCCCTGGAGGGTAACTTTTGGTCCAAGCCTTTCCCTCCAAGCCATATTAACTTCTCACTAAATACAATCTTAAGCAATGAGCTTTGCCTTTTTCAATTAGTAGAAACTCTGATTTAACCTATGAGTAAAAAAAATATTCAAGCTCAAAAAAATATTCGAAGTCAGTAATAGGATTTATTGCTTGGGCCAAAGTTACCCTCCAGGGCCAAAGTTACCCCTTCCAACTGTAGTTACCCTGGGCCAAAGTTACCTCTTTCAACTGTAGTATGGTATGGTAGGTACATATATATTCCAGCTTGAAAGCTTGTTCAGAGAACCGCTTATAAGCTTTCGTCAAGTAAGACAGACACAGAAAGCGTTTTTATAAGCACAAGAGACACACAAAGAAAAGACAACACAAATACATCGACAAATAACAACATTTATTGACGGTCACAAACACCCATGCCTGACTGGGATTCGAACCCGACCCCACAAGCTCCAAAGGCTAGCATCTTAACGATTGTGCCACTGGGGCGGTATTCAACTGTAGTGCATGAATTTAACAAATGTCACTTTATCCATTAGAAAAACCTCGAGAGGATCGCTTCTACGTCTACCACGCTGACCTCGATGGTTCTCGGGAGCTCTTCGGCCAGGTCTACCTACCAGTCGACAGCTTCTTGAGCGAGGTTCGGAAGGAGATCGACAAAGATCGGGATCTTTCGGAAGCCATTCGGAAAAGCGAGTACAGGTTCGTGGATGAAAATCTGGAGGGCATCCTGACTTACCAGGAGAGCTCATTGGATCTGGAACGGGTGTTTCCGTCTCAGGAGATAAATATTCAATTTTTGCGTGAGTATTATTGCACACTTTTGTGAAATACAAAATCCGATACGTTAAGATACGCTTCTGTGTTAATCCAAAGGAAAAAAGTAATTTCTAAGCCGCATTTCTTCGGCAGTACTTAATATTTTTACAAATGTTTTTTCTTATGATAAATGTAGCTAACTTACAGTTCTCTATCATCACACTTTTTGAAATTGGTTTGAATTACTTATTGAAAATAAAAAAAATATTCGAAGTAATATCAAAACGTGGTATTAATGACTCTTTAAGTCTGCTACATTCATTATATAAAAAAACATTTGTAACAGTGATTCCCAACCTTTTCCGTACAATCGCCTCGTACGCCTCGTTCTTAAGGTTGATCAACATCAAAAGCCCAATTTTAATTTTCATGTTATGTGTTATCATAATTTGAGTTAAAGTGTAACTATAAAACAGTTTTACAACCTTACTACCGTTTATAAAAACAACCAAAGAAGCTTTATCCGGTAACTTTTAAATAAAATAAAATAAAAATAATATAAAACATATACTTTTAATGAACAAAAGTGAAATAATTAACTAAGATATTTTCACTGGTTTCCAGAAAATTTGAGAGAGTTGAAAGTAAAAATTGGCTGGTTTGGTTATGGTAGGAGAATGGTTTTACTGTACAAAGGTACAACATTATTTTATATTCCCCCTTTTGAATACTCATCGCCCCATGATAGCCTCTAAAGTATTTTTTGCACCCTTGATAACACAAATCGCCCTCTTCGGGGCGATCGACCCCGGCTGGGAACCGCTGGTTTATAAAAATATTTAATACAGCCAGTAAATGTGGTTTAGAAAACATTTTTTTCTCTATTGGACTAACACATAGACACTTTGGTTTGGAGACCCGTGGTCATTCGGACACATTCGTCCTTAAGATATCGCCTTAATAAAATGTTTGTCCATCTAGAAATAAACTTACCATATCAACAGTGCATGGTGACATCTAGGCAGTGAGAGATTGCACTGTTCAAGAGTTTCGTGCAAGATAAATCAGGAATACTGAAACTTTTTTTAGCTGCCACCCCTATTTGGATCGCAAAATTACCAATTTTGTGGTAAAACCTTAGTTTAGATAAACCGCAAAAGTTGTAAATCAAGGTTTTTCAAATAGTGGTGGCAGCTAGAAAGTTCTAGAACTCCGGTGCAATCTTGCACCAAAACTTTTGACTGTGTAGGTATTTCCTTTTAAAGTGATACATTTCCCAATGCACGGCGCCGTCTATGTAAACTAATGAAAGCATTTAAATTGATAAGCTGGGTATAGCATTTTCACGTGAGAGGCTAGGTTAATGTTTTATTGCGTTTTAATTTTGAAGAAAGTACAGATAAAGATTCTAAAAGCGGAATTTGAGAGATTTTATTCGCTTTGGATGAAACCATTTCTTGAAAAATGTTGCAAGTTAATATTTGTGTTTATTTTTTAAATAATTTTGACAATTTAAGGGTCATTTATTCGAATATTTCATTAAAAGATTTTAGATAAAAGTTTTTTTTTTTTAGAAAAATCCCTCACAACAAAAATTTGTAGCTCTTTCAGTTACTCAGCATCATATTTAGTTGGAATCGAATTTTTAAAGTTTTGATTAAATCCTTTGTTGATGTAATTTTTTCATTAGTACATGCATATCCCGTAGGACTGAACCAATGCATTGATGTTTTACACATTCGAATACCATTTTTACTCTTTAACGTACAGATGCGTGTTTATTTAAATGTTAGGTGGTTTTTTTCATTTAAATCTATTTTTATCCCCTTAATGTATATAGAGGCTTGTCTATCTAGATATTTTTGACATATCTGAATGTATTTCAAATCTGCAATGCGGCGTATCTATCTAAATGTTATTTTGTTTTACGCAGATAGAAATGGTTCTAAATACTTTTTTTTAACACAGAATTACACACTTATAAATCTAAAGCTGTGTTTTTTCGACGCTAGATACTAGGGCTAAGAAATAAAAAAAAGTATTATGTTGCATCGAAAACGTAGTTTAAGTCAAGATTATTAATAAAATTACTTTTATTACAATGCTAAAAATACCTCATTTTTGTTTAAAAAAAACCTTAATTAGTTGAAAGATAATTCTGTGTCAAAATATTATCTAACATTCGTGAAAATTGTAAGTCAGTTGCGTATAATAAAAGTAAAAAAAAATAGAAATTGGTTTAATTTTTGTCATCTTATCATAGCTCAGAAATGAATTATTATTTTAATTAAAAAAAGGGTATCGTTGCAAAAATTTTAATTAAATCTCCTGAAAAAACCTACACAATGAGGTGGAAATGCCACTAAATGTTTAATTAATACTTGAGAAAAAATTTAAAGTTCATTTAAATAAAGATTTTGTTTCACATTTTTCTTTTAGAGCAAAAGAAAGAAAAAAGAAAAGAGACACAATACAAAAATATAAGCATAAGCTAAGCCTTTTTTAATGAATATTCTATTTCAAATTAGCAAAGCAGCTATTTACACACTCGGTAAATTTAACATACCACGCTTGAATACGTTGAAAGATAATTACATTGCAAGCTTTTCTTTACACTTTTTTTTAATTGTATTAAATTCTGTCTGTTTTCAAAATAATTGCCGTATTTCTTTTATTGTAAAAGCAGGTATTAGGTAAATGTTAATTATGTTTTATGCCTTTTTAGAGCCTAAAGTAACAAAAAAATGCTAAGATAACCAGCTTATGTAGTAGAGTTAAAATATTTAATAAATTTAAAGCTAAATATATTAAATAAAATATGACTTTTTGAACTAAAATTATTTATAAATCAAATAAAATAATTAAAATTTATTTTTTAAACTCAAAAGTTGTAGTCCTCTTTATTTTTTACTACATTTGTATTGAAATTTTTCTAAAATTTAATAAAATTTAAGATATCGAGCAAAAATATTTTTTTTTGCACAATTGAAAATTTATTGATATTTAAAATTTTTTTTTTGCTCAAGATTTAGTATTGGTTTGAAATAATTTTATTGTTTTGAGAATAATAATTTCAATTGTTTCGTCCTCAGCAAATAGGACGTGGGAAGAACTAGGACGGTGGTTATGCTCTGGATTAAGGAATAATTTGGAAGCTTATTCAATTTATCCTTAGCGCAACTGTTTCTTCAGTTTTTATCCTTTTATCTCTCCATTCTAACTACATGAAGTTGTACCTTAAATGTTGATGTCATTTGTGTTGCCAGCGTTGAATTAATGATTGCTAGCACATTTTATTTTCGAGCAGTCATATATAAAACTTTCTCCCCATGTGTAGCATACATTTATATTTGTTCGTCAATTTCGTCTGAATCTGAGCGTGCTTAAGATTAGCGATTAAAAAAGGAGCAGAATATAGGAGCCGCCTTTTTTATAAGATGACGTAGTATCTTTTCGCTGTGACCAATACAATAATCTATTAATCTGATTAGATTATGTTCAAATACTGGGTAGGCTCAAACAAGTTATGTGGAGTAGTCGACGATTAAAATAATTTCTTCAACCTCAACATTGATAGCAGACAGCATATTGCATCGAACTTATGAGTTTTGCGTGAGTGAAGATTGGTTGAAATTGGTTTTCGCATTTTTTTTCGCCTGTCAAGTTTTTTACGCTGGATATGCTAATAAGATATTTAATTTTTTTTTAAAATTTAATTTTGAAGTATTTTTTTTTACATTTTGCTACAGACAATTTATTAAAAAAAATAAATAAGAATAAAATTTTTTTTTAAAAAATTAAATTTTTTTTGTGCAGTGGGACCCTAAAAATCTGAGTTGCCTCGACTAGCAAATTTTTATGCAAGCTTGTTGTTTTGTGCATGGATTTTTTTTAAATGAATTATTTTTATTTATTTTAAGATAGATATTGTTGGAAATAATTTTTTTTTTTTTAAAAAGAAAATGAGATTTGTGTCAATCAGCTCAAACATTGGTAACTTATTTAATGATAAGATTTTCCCCTTTTTCAACTTTAAGTTAAGATTTTTTTTTACCTTTTTTACTTTTTTATCGTTTTAAGCAAACCAAAAACTTTAATTTTTTTTTTTATTTTTTTTTTTTTTTTATTAAAATCTTCAATTTTTTTAATTAATATATTATTTTTTTATTTTTTTTAACATCAAAATAAATTAACTATTTATTTTTCAAATAACATTTTTTTTAAATCAATTTGTTATTTTAAATTTCTATTTTTTAATTTTAAATTTTTATTTTCTTTTTAAATACTTAAAAATATTTTCCTATATTCTCATTAAATGTTTAAATATATACATTACTTATAATACACATTTATTTGTATTGTACTAATAAAAATATTTACCCGTTACCCTCATTAAAAGATAAATTCCTTAAATTACTTATTTATTAATTATTGACATACCCAAATACCAGACAATTATTCAGGACCGAATAAATTCTATTTTTTTAAGAATAAATAGATTTTATTTTTTTATTTATTTTATTTTGCTATATTTTATCATAAAGGATGATGAAAAATGCTTATTATATGTTATAAGTCCCTGCTTGGGATGTTTTTGTAAGGAAAGGAGAATACAGATACATCATAAGTGTAATATAAAATTACTGCGCGCTTCACAAATTCTCTGAAAATATTTTCATATTTGTACCTTAAAACTCTTATGTTGATTAGCTAAGAAGCTTTTCTATCCTTTTAAATGTGAATAATTTTTAGTATACTTTCCCTTCTTGGTAAAATTGGGGTATTAAGTCCCAAATATGACTGCACAATCTTTGAAGATTTCTTATATGCTTTATACATTCGAGCATTAAGTATGTTTGCTTTCAAAACCAGCAAAAACCCTAGTATATGTCATGAAAAGTACCTTTTAAATGAATACGAAAAATAATAAAAATACAAACTTTTTAAAGGTTATTATGGTAGTAAGAGTAATGTTCGGGCTATTTTTAAACAAATAAAAATGCAGAATAAAACATCACCAACAACTTAACTACTCTCTTAAAGAAAACCTGCAGCAATGCTAATATGTTTTGATCGACAAAAGTCAAAACACTATCTAAAAAAACATCGTCATGTATTAGTACCTTGCTTTAGAAAGATTTTATAACACAAACACAAATTTATACTTTTAAGTTCATATTTTTTATTCGTGTATCATGTTCCAGAAGAAAAGCTATGATGTGCCTTTAGATAAATGCTATTATCGATTTTATTTGTCCAGATTTACATTTTAAAACTGAAACTTCAACCTTAATAGTAATTTGCTTATTATCTCGGATGAAAGGTGACGGTTTTATTTGTTAGAAACTTTTGTTAAATTATTTTTGTTAAGAAAAAGTATTTTTTTAGCGTCTAACTCAGACACATTACATGAGCAAGATAAAAATGTCTTTAAAAAGCATTATACATTATAAACAATAAACGGAAATAGGAGTTATTGTTACAATGATAGGAAAATAGATCAAATAATTTCTCACAAAATATCGAAAAGGCAACAAGATGTAAGCATCACGACGCTTTATAAATTTTATGAGTTCTTATTTACAGTCTAACACTTCCTTCCCGCTCCCTAGATATTTCCGTAGTGTTCAGTAGTAATGATAAATGAGATTAAAACTAAGTTATTTTTACCAATTTAAACTACAATGGCTGGAGTGTCCAGTAGTTAAAATGCTATCGAAAAAAGGCAGTTTTATGATCACTTTCTTAAATTATCCATAAGGATTCTTTAAGTCTTAAAACTGAATTTTCAACCTTAATAGCAATTTGTTAACTCATGGAGTTTTTGTTTACAAAAGTATAACTGCAGGTGTACGGTGAAGGAGATAATCAGTAGGTTTGATTTTGTTACAAACTTTTGTTAATTTGTTTAAAACTTAATTGTTAAACCTGTGCATTTACTCAGAACATTACAATTTCTTTTAAATTTTTCAAATAATAAATAAAATTGAGAGTTATTGCCACAGTGATTAAAAAAATTCAATGAAATAGTTTAAATTCTGACAAACCATAGAAGAGGTATATGGCTCTTAGATTTATGCAATATATACCGAGTACTATTTATTCTAGCAGTCGCAAAGTTATACAATTCTAAAACGAAACACACACTAAAAATTCTCCCATACATAGCGAAATAATACAAAAGTCTTGTGATTCTTCTTTAAGTTTTTTCAATAAACTTTCCGAAAATAAAAATAAGAAATACCTTGTTCTTCAGCTTCTGATTTTTTGAAGAGGACAGAATTTTGCCCTCAAGGTCTTCAAGGGTCGGGAAAGTTGTTGAAATAAGATATCTTAGAGCGACACCTGGAGAAATTCTTGGAATTTTCCGTATCATTTGGACTTTTATTGAAATATAAAACAATTCTTTATTCTCTTATTTCAGAAAAAAACAACATATGCTTTTCAGTTTTATTCTGAAATTTATGTTACCTATCTAAAAAATAAATGAAGATGTTTTCCCATTTTTTTTCGTTTTTCATGCAGTGTTAAATTCAATAATTATCAGTCTTATACATATTATGTGATGATTGTGAATGTTTGTGTATCAAAATGCTGCTATTCATTCGATAGAAATGAGATTTTATGGTTTTATAGTAAAATTTTAACGCTTCGGTAAAAAAAATCTACTAATAATAAAACGCCACTTCAATTAAACAATTAAAAGATTCGAAACTAGAAGTGATTGTTCGGGCCAAACCGTACCTTATTAAGAAAGCCTCTTTGATGGCACAAAAGAAGTGTTTTTAAAATAAATACATATAGTCAATAAGCACCACATCGAGTTTTATATAAAATTTGACTTAAGTATTATAAGTAGATTTAATATTTATTTTCGCATTTGAAAAACATATAATTGTATCACTGTGATTTTGATCTTTATAGCGGCCAATATTTTTAGCAATAGCTCCTGTTGACGTTATTACACTGTGTGTGAGTGAAATGTCAAAGTTCGCAGTTTTGTGTTGCTAATTAATTAAAGAAAATTCTATTTTATAGAAACTATACAAAATCCCTTGCACGAACTTACTAAGTTTAAAAGATAAAATAAACACATGCAAATTATATCGCTGAAAGGATGCTTTTTTTATGTGCATCGAAAGCACTTCATTTTTCTTGTGGATCCTCAATTTCTCTTTCGAACCTGCTGATATTTCTCCCCTCTAAAAACCCTCTTCTCCGGGCATAAAAGAATAAATAGAAAACCACATTTTCCCAGCAGCGTAAATTCCATTATCATCTTTCTCGTTTATGGCAATTTTTTTTATTCCTTCTAGTTTTTTCAACCGCATCACTTTCCTTCAGCGCGTGATAAAGTATGGCGACACGCCTTTGTCATTTACGAAAAAATTCCAAATCGAACGCGCGTTTTTCAGTTTTAATAGACTAAGATTCTTTTTTTTACGTCGGAACTCGGAACATTCTGGATTTATTATAAACCTGCAGTGATCAGTAGAGGTGATGCTACAATGCTGTTTTTTTTTGTTCGAAAACGATTTGTTGTTTTTAAATATATGGTAATATGTTTTTATGGGAGTTCTTCATGATTCATGAAATTGTTTGCGAAAATAAATACCTAAGCTTGTTTGCATGTTTGAGGAATTTGGAGCATTTATCCTCAAATATTTCTCTTTTTTCGCTTCTTAGCGTACTTTTGCTAATAGTTTACCAATAATAAGAGGAAAATAACGTATTGATTTACCTTTAAACTTTCATTATTCATGTTATTTGGGGGAGAATAGAATAAGTATTTTCAATGCTTCTCATAACACTAATATGCTGTTTAAATATATGGTTATTAATCTAATATCAAGTAATTTCTCTTATTTTTTACTGCATAACTGCTTTTATAATTGCTGCTATTTTAAGAACTAAATTAAGTGTTTCTGATTGAACTATTACTATCAGCGTAGTTTGTTTAGGCCTATTATAAAAAAAACCTCATTCGACTTTTTTCCCCAAAAAATATCTCTATCTTTTTTCTACCTGAAATGATCCAACCAAGTACCAAGTAACTCTGCATTGGTAAAAAAATAAAGATACTTCTACACAGCTGCTGTCCTGCTCTGCTTCATTTCCTGTGTATTCTTCGTAAATAAGAAAAGAAAAACTGGGATTGTTGGTTCTGAAACGTTGATTAAAACATGACGTTATTTTTTTCCTCCAATGATGGTTGAACAGAATTTGCTAGAAGCAACGTAGTCTAATCACTAGGAAATCGTTAATGACCATTTTTATATTTAATATATATTTTTAAAAATTTAAATCAGAAAACAATATCAACAATAAAAATTGGCGTAGTGTTACTCCAACTTTATGGAGTAACACACATAAAAATGTGTTCCATATAAATTGTACAAGCATCTGACTTAAGTTTCAAAATATAAATAACCACATTTTTTGGAGTAATGCTACACTGAAAAATAAGAGTAAATCTAGTTAACATGTTTGTTAGTGTAACGTTATACTCCATAAATTTAATGCAACATTACTCCGTAAGGCCGGAAACAGCAAGCTACTATTAGTATTATGGATATATTGGTACACAACACATTTTACCTGGTAATGAGTTGGTTTTAATAATTTTTTATTGTTTTGACTATATATTGAGATTTTTCCACTTATAAATTTGTTCTCCCTATTGTTTAATATACTTCTATTGTCGAGAAGGATTAGTTCTAGGGGGAATCAAAAAATGGCAACAAATTTTATTTCTTAACCTTTAGCCTGCTATCTTGGGTTGAGTAAAATTTCCCTTGGCTACTAAGAATTTTCAGGATTCGCCCCCCTCTCTTTTTCTGGCCACAATAGTAGACCCCACAGAAAGACCCCTTTCAACTGCCAAGCCCTGTTCAACCCCTTGACATGCGATCGTTAGGTTTACTATCTAGTGATGTTTTGACTTCGTAAGGCTGCAATACTGCAACTGTTATTGCACATTTCGTGAAGAAAGAGAGTAATATTTATTGCGGAATAAATTTACTTTACTTTAACTATTTAAAAAAGTCCAAGGCAAGTACAGCTTCCGTAATTTAAACCCTATATGAATAAATCGCTGATTATCTGCTCAATTTCAAAGTTTCAGGGAAATAATGTAAATTTTAATTTAAATTGGGTTTCATAGATGAAACAACATGGTGTTAAATCAAAATAACAGCTCGTATCGTAATCTTTATAATTTCCGCTTTTGTAATGCGTTCATTCCTACATGCAATTAATGCAACTGTTTAAAGCTTGTTCATCAGACGAGCACACAAGCGTTAACAACCTTACGAAATTATTTTATTCAAAGTTTAAAAAAAAATACTAAGTTATTTTAACTTCAATGAATGTTTTAGAAAATGACAAGAAAATTTTACAAATTATACAAAACATCCACACCACGACAAATATGCATTCCTTGGAAACTATTTACTAAGTTTACGTATTGCTTCATTTTAAACTGTTTTTAGTAATTATATTGATGGATTGAAGGCGTTATGACAGTTTTCAAAAGATGTCCTCAAAAGGTGCAAGCAACATACAAAGCCTATTCTTAGTGAGGAATTATTGTGCGTGACTAATTCACAAACGGCCACAGTAGTTTCAACTGAAACGGATTACTGATGATTTGAACCTGTCACCTATAACAAAAAGAGGTTCCTTCCCCCTAGCTTGAGCATTGAGCTTCAGAATAAACCCTATTGACCATACCTTCTTTGTCATCCCCTCTTTCCCCAAACACTCGAAATTCAAAGTTGCAAACATAAACTACAGTTGTATAGTTTTAGATTGATATTTGACCGAAATGAATAAAGGAATATTTACAAGAGGAGGTTCTCTTTTAGTTCAGCTGGCTTATTTTCAATAATTCTATAACAATGAAATAGAACACTACACAATTTTTAATTTTCAAAGTATTTTGGTTGCATCTAGCATTTTCTTCAGAATCGGCATACTTGTTGCTTAACAAGAAATTATCATTTAAACCTTAAAAAATATATTATAATTTAATTCAAATAATAAAAATACATTCAATGTTATGAAATGGGGCAGGATTAGCATTGAAAAGGTTTTTTTTTCTTTCAATCAAAATTTTAACATCGCATGTCCCTTAGAAACTCCGATAGACTATTAAATACTAATTGAAACACATCATTTTTACATTTAATACATAAATTAACAATCAATCAATAATCTAATGTAATTAATAATCAAGTAATTATCTAATAGTGATTTATCAAAAAATATTCATTTTTTATTTTTAATTTCCTTACCATAGTTAATTAAAACTAAGCGTTAGACAATTGCTTGAGTTTCCATCACATATAAAAATTCATCCAATAGATGATTTGCTCGAATGAAACTATGTTTTGAAACTTGTTTTAAAATTCAAGATCATCATACATAATGCTAACTAAAAGGAAACTGTTTCAAAATTGTGAAAGGTTTTGTTAGTGTGTTATGTTATAATATATATTTTTAAAATATTATTTAAAAATGATCAGTTTAAATAATTTTTTAAATAAGCTCAAACCAGTCATTACCCACTTACAATTTATACTAACAACTTAGCATTGGCGACAGGTTGGCAACAGTTCTTCAAAATTTTATAGAACTCAACGCCAAGGCTTGTCCAGAACAGGACACACTCACCTTTCACAAAGACGGTATTGTCATGAATTCACGAAGGCGTTACTACAAATCGTCAAAATTGACAACTAGCTTGGCGAAAAAGGGGGTCGCAGCGAGTGGTACATACGTTGTACCAGGTCCGTTGTCAAAGGAATGTCCCTTGCTGGTACATATGTTGTACCAGTAGGGCTTAGAAGGTTAAGGTTCTAGTTTTGACATATTTATCGGTGAATTTAGTTTGGTTCATAATATTTTGATGCTTGTCTCATAGTATAATATAAATATTTTCAATTATTTTGTATTTGCATATTTTTATTTTTTTGAGACTTAATTGTAATTAACTCTAAAAAACTAATATGATTTTTTTATCTAACGATTTTAGAATGAAACTAGATTATAATATTTTGATTAGACCGCCTGCTGTCACACTACATAATTGTTATGAATTGTATGTTTTCATTATATATATGACTAATATTTACCATATTTCATTAATTTAGAACCTGCTTGGAGATTATAAACATCAATGAAGAGAAGATTTTGTAGAAAGAAGTTCAAATCGTAAAAACTACGAAATCCTACGTTTTACAGCTTCAACTGATCTGCTTGCTCTTATTTACTGATGACTTTCATTTGAATTATTCAACGATTATTAATTTTAAAACACTGTGCAAAGAATTATCAATATATACTTTTGATATGCGACAAACATAATTAGAGTTTGTTTTAAAAAATAAGCTACGATCGTTATGACTTCTCTAATTTCTATTTCATTTCATTAAAGCTTGAAAAATATAAAATTATGAAAATTCAAAAAATAACTGTTACTTATTAAAGATTTGTTACTTTTAAATGTAGTGAATCACTTATGAATGTATGCTCACGTACATATTCATTTTAACTAGAATAAAAGATTTTTTATAAAAAAAAACCTATGTTATTTTTTGGGTACAATTGGAATTTAGAATTGTTCTATTGTATGATGATGCAGTTTTTTTTCATTTGAATAAAATAGTATTAACTGTTGTCATATAACTATTGATCAAAAAAGTTTCTTACGCATTAAAGTATCGAGATAAGATCAATCAATGTTAAAACTAGAAAATGTAACAAATTGTTAGCAAAATCATTTGTACAAAACCTTAGTATATAGTAAGAGAAATTATGCATTAGAAGTTGCAGAAAATGATGTTTTTTTTAATTTCAATATTATCAAGAAACTTATTGTGTTTATGAACCTAAGCAAAGTAATTGTGGTGCAATTTTTAAAAACAATCATTTTTCATGAAAAATATAAATACCTTTTCTTTAAAAATCCTATTATAATTTTAATAAAGGCATAAATTTTCCATTTTTATTATAATGAGTTATTTCTATATTTATATGTGAAATCGCAATTATTTTTTTATATGACACGTTTATCTAAGTCACATGTGGTAAAGCTTTTTTAACAAAAATAACTTAAACTTCATAATTGTCTACTCAAGTGACAAGATCAACATACGAATTATAACCAGACGCAACCTAAATTGGCATAGTTGAATCATGAAGAGAGATTAAACATGCCTCATTTGTACGCTCATGTATTATTTTATTAATCAAGTTTTGTGACTGTCTGCGCATTACGCGTTTATTCTATGGTGTTGCAAAACACAACCAACATCTAACACAAAATAAAGGAATTGAACTAGTTTGCTTGGATAAAAAAGTTAACCCGCAGCGAGATACAGATATTTAAAAGCGTCACCTATCAGTTATATTTTCGAGCATTACACTTAATTTCTAAAATAAATAAATTTTAATTTTAAAATAAAATGAAAAAATAAATAAATATAAATTATAAAATGATAATAAATAAAATGAAAATAAATAAATATAAATTATAAAATGACAATAAATAAAATGAAAATAAATAATATAAATTTTTAAATTCTACTGTCTATAAAAGTTTTATGTAAAAAGCGTATTAAAATTAAATTTTTAGTGAAAATTTAAATTTTAAATTTATGAACTAAAAACAAGTTTACACTTTGGACGCTTTGCTTATCATTTTTAATGTTACAACTACGAGGAAAGCATAATCCTTTATATTAATAAAAAAAATTCAGAGCTGCATATTAAATAAAAATTCCAACATTTAAAACTTTTTACGTCTTGCGATAAGATATTTAAATTATTTTTACCAATTACGGTCCTTAATGAATAATGAAATTAAGCGAAAAAAAAGAGGCATTTTAATGGAGATGATAATAGAATTTTAATGTATCACTAGAAATTGAGTTTAAAAAAGTATTAACAAAATAGCAACCAACCGAAACTTTTCCACTCTCAATATTTTATGCGTGAAAAGGCGCTTATATGAGTTTAATTTATTTATTAATTTAAATTATTGGATGAACTTGATGATTATCCATTCAGAAAAAATGAGAAACGAGTTTCATAAAATAAGGATTTCTTTTTGGATTAAGCCTCCATTACTTTAAGAAAAGTTTTGTTTTTATTAATGTTTTATGAGGAGGTAAGTAAAGCGAATATTTTTTTTTTCATATTATATAGCGAAACTTTAATTTCTCAACGAATCAATTTTAAAAAGATTGACCCAATAACTACGAAATGTTTATAAAAGTACTAAAATATTTAGGATATTGTTGTTAATATATTTTTTAACCATCAGTGTATTTGGTGATTTATTTAGATATTTATTAGGTACAGTAGATATTGGTGATATGGCAATGAATGTATCTGTAATGGATATTGTTAAAAATTTACTTAATTAGAATTTAGATTAATTTAAAAAGAAACTTTAATTTCTCAACGAATCAATTTTAAAAAGATTGACCCAATAACTACGAAATGTTTATAAAAGTACTAAAATATTTAGGATATTGTTGTTAATATATTTTTTAACCATCAGTGTATTTGGTGATTTATTTAGATATTTATTAGGTACAGTAGATATTGGTGATATGGCAATGAATGTATCTGTAATGGATATTGTTAAAAATTTATTAGTTTGCTCTTTGTACTTCATTGGTAGGCCTTATCTTACAGTTAAAACACACACGTACTTTTATATTGCTCTTCTTAAACAGTGTTTTAGAATGGGGTTGCTTCACAGAAGATCTGACAATAGCTACACGATGTTGTTTTCCTTACTCTCTTATGTCTCTAATTACTTTTGTTTTGGTTAAGTTGGTTGGCTGGTAGAACTTTATTCCGGTTAGTGTGCTTAGTCAGCACACAAACCTGATTATCTCTACCAACCAACTAACCAAAACAAAAGTAAATAGAGAGCAGAGGCAGAGAGTTGTTGGAGAGTAAGGAAAACAATACTCTCCAACAATACCGTAATACCGAAACAACCCCATTGCAATAAAGGTTTTATTCTTTTTCCAAAATTTAGCAAACACAAGAACCAAGAACTGCTTTGGAATTTTTTGGCCAAATAACTTTATTCAGATATTTAGATCTTTGTATCGACAATATAAAATAAATTCGTTGCTATTGTTAATTAAATTCAAAAGATAATACTAGGTGAAAATTGGAAATGTAATTGAAGATCAAAGAAAATAATAACGTAATTACTGTACTTAGAAAACACGAAGGTTATATAAAAAGTTTTATTTCTTTTGAACTACATTTATTTGAAATAAATTTCTAAGACAGTTAATTAAATTAAAATTCTTAAAATACCCCCTTCTTTCAAATAAACGATGTTTCAAAGAATTAAAAAGAAAAATATGATAATTATTAAGGTAGGCGCCTTCAAGACTTAATCGAATAAAAATTTTTGGTTATTAAATTTTTTGAAAACTTGCAAACTTATGAGGCTACTTTTAGCAAAGTAAAAGTGTGTAACCGATGTCATTTGGTAATTAAACATTGTCTTCCAGATAAATTTAGTTAAATTAAATTACCTTTCTCTATTAAGTTTATCACTTGAAGTGACACACTTATATTTTTTTTAAAAATAGAATTAGTCAAGTGAAAATTTAATTATGTCGTTTTTTTAAGACAGGTAAATTTAACTATTTTAGCTAAATTATGCATTCACAACATAAAGTCATTGACTTGATATTGCTATCAATTACTGCAAAACAACTTTGAAAAAGCTTTGAAATATGTAGATTTCAAATAAGGTATTGTAAAATATACTTTTATTTAGAAAATATCACTGAATTTAACTTCGTTAGATCCGAGCAAAATCTTACAGGTATATTCTAAATCTAAACATTCTTTTCATACAAATGAAAAAAGGTATGTATGAAAACTAAAGTTATTTGTGAAGCATACTTTTGGCATATATTTGTATGAAAGCAAGTTTTGCAAAGTAACTTTTTTTTAAATTCTGCTTAATAGTTACTGAGAGACTTGCCTTAAGCTATAAAAATACTCATTTTTGGTGCTATAAATGTAAAAAATGGCCGCATCACTTATTTGTTGTTGACAGCTTATTTTAACATTGTTTTCAATGCAAAATGCCTCTAAAATGGACTACTAAAATTAATTTTTGAAAAGTTTTACAAAAAAGTCTAAATTAATTTTTAAGAACTTTGTTAAAAGAATTAGTTATAGTATTGAACCTCGTTCAACTATATTTTTTATAGAAATAAATGACTGATACCTGTAATCAAAGTATGAAAACTGATATTCGGGTCTTCTTTTATCGGACCAGGTCAGCTTTGGAACTAATTGTTTGTTAAGGAACTAAGAGTTTGTTAATACGCTATTTTATTTATTTATTTAACTATTTTACCCTGAAGTTTCTAACTACTACATCCATTTTTAAAAGTCACTCATTAATATCAATAAATTCCAATATTGTAAAATTCATGATATATATTTTTTTCAAATATTATTTTTTTGATTAAATGGAATAGGAATATATTAATTTACATAAGGCAAAACTATGCATAGTTAAGCATAGGAAAAAGATTGAAAACCTTAATATATATTTCGAATTCTTTTAAATAATGTAACATACTTTCGGAATACATCACGAAATTTTAAAAGACTATTCTAAACCTTGCTCAGTTTTAATTAGCTTAAATAATGAATATATGAATATGAAAGATGTTGGAACAAGAGTAATTAAGGTCCGTTTTTATAATCATCAATAATTTTTTTCTTATTTAAAAAATCATTTGTAATCATTCTTAGCATTAATACAGCTTTTAATATTTTTTAAAGAACACATTTTATGTGCTCTACAAAAACCTTAAGTAATGAGTTTTGTTTTCCTAAAAAGTTTTTCTTATTATACGACACGTTAATGTTGTTAAATGGTGCCTTTTTCTAAATATAATTTTACAAAAGAAACAACTCTACTTTATATGCGGCATTAGTAAGCAGAAAAAAAATCAATATAAGATGTAGTTCAAAAAAACTATTTCAACGAATTTTTTATTACTTTTTACACATTCTTTTTTATTTTATCATTGCAAACAACGAGTCACTTTTTACACAATTTTGTTTGTTTTATCATTGCAAACATCGAGGCACTTTTTACAACTAACGATATTAAATGTAATTTTTTTTGGCTGAATAAAATGTTTGTATTTAATGTAGCTATTTAAAGATTTTATTCTGTAACATCATGACAAAAAGTTAAACAAAACATATTTAATCTCAAAAGAAAGATCAATGAGATTCTTTTCGTTCGTAATAACTAATTTCTTCAATTTGACAAAATTTTAGTAGATATTTGTGACATAAAATAGGTTTATTATTGTACCAACGCTAACGATTACTTGTAGTTGGGGTATATGGGCAGTTCTGCCATAATTTTTACGTTCAAGTGCATTTTTCAAGTTCATACGTTCAAGTTCATTTTTTCAAAGTCACTTTAAGGGTAAGTAAAATTGCTTATAATTGTTCTAGAATTGCGAAAAAGTTCAGTAAAGCTCATTTGTAAAAAGCAAAAAACAATAATAGGGGATGGCATTTAAAAAAAAACACCGATGCTAAAGTAACCTGTTTAAACCGGCCTTACGAAAATAACTATTTTTCAATGAAACCGAAATCACAAAAAAAACCGGTTAGTCTTAAAACTAGTTTCAGTTTTTTATCCTGGCGCGGCGTTAGCGTCCAATGTCACTTGAAGTTTTGTTGGGTACCAGCTGAAGCGTCGACCTCGATTCAAAATCACGAGTCGTAGTTGGCTTAAAGTTCCTAAAAGTATAGAAATAGGTAGTCGGAAAACGATTTAATTATAAAATTCTTATTCACACAAAATCAGTTAAGTACCACTTACATTTTTATCAAATTAAAACCGTCAAATCATAGAAATAACTTCTTCTACTTTTTGCTGCTAATGAGTCACTGCCAACAAGAAAAGTAACAAAAATATCAATGAAAAGACTTCCGCGATAGAAATCGTCACTGCTCTTCGATAAGTTAATTCTCGCTTAATTGCAATTAACTTCCATCGTTCCAATAGTATTCCCAATTAAGATTTTTATAATTCATCAGGAATATTTTTTTTCGCAATATAATGCTTCCTTTGTTCGATTAAGGGCTAAACGTCTTCGAATCATTTAAAAAAGTATTTCTATCCAGAATGAGACAAAAAAAAAAAGCTAGAAAAAGAACAATAAGTTGAAAGGCATGATTGAAAAGTGGTCTAACTAGATGTTTTTATTTTAAAAGAAAGGAAGTTTGTTAGAAAAACCAAACCATGTTGATTTACTCTTATGAATCTTATTGTAAAATTGTGTTAATTAATATGTTTAATTGCTTAAACCATTAAGTTTTCCTTTACCTTTATCGCAATTTATAATGAGCCATTACGTTTTAAATCTATCAAAATAAAGATTATCATAACTATTTGTTGTGTTAGAAAAATAAATAAAAAATAAATAAGAAACCAGTAAAAGTTAACCAATAATTTTATTTAAAAATACATTTTAGTTAAAATATATGCTAATTTTGTGATAGTTGAATGCGAACGAACCGCAAAATATTGGATTCTCTTCACTCATTTCCATAAAAAAGGCTCTTAAGGATTAATAACATTTTTGACCCGTTTTTGTAACACTCTGGTTTGGGTCTTAACCTTTTCAGCCGTGAAGAACACATACAATTCATAAATTTGTTTCCTTTGAAAACATTAATAATTATTAGACTTATCTTCTAAAAATCACTGTAAGTTAAACAATTAAATAATCTTTCTACTATTTTTTAAATTACGTGTGTTGCTGAGGTGACTGTAGACAAAAAATTAATAGTTAGCTTCACGGCCGAACCGGCAGCACAACGGTTGTAGGGAGCTAGTCTTTGGAGCTTCTGGGTGCGGGTTCGAATCCCGGTAAGGCATGGATGTTTGTGTTTGTCAAAAAATGCTGTTATTTGTCTATGTGTTTGTGTCGTACTTTCTATGTGCAACTCTTGTGTCGGTGTCACTTCTGGCGAGTGATGTAACGGGCTATAAAGCCTATGCTCTTCCTTTCTAGACAGCCCATTTCAAGTTAAGTTAAGTTAGTTAAACGGTATAGGTTTCAAACCTTCATCCGGTAATTCTTTCAAATTACTAATCAAGAAAAGAACCAGAGCTGATAACTTTGCTTCCAAATACAAGTTAGGTCCCATTAATTGAATGTGAACAATGAAACAAATGGACATTTTACTTTCAATTCACAAATAAAAGTATTACGACAGGGTCGAAATCTAAAATGGAGATTTTGCATGCTGTACACGATTTTGGATTGCGCTGATTACGAAAAAGAGTTTTTTGTGTATGGGTTCGTCTATCAGACCGTCTGGGTACTGCTAGCGTATTCGGGCAGGTCTCGATTTGGCGGCTTAACTTTTGTAGCCATTTAGCGAAATCGTATTAGCCGAACCGAACGCCAAAAGTCGCCAAATAGCATTCCGGCCCGAATGCGCTAGGTGTTCCGACTGTCTGTCATTAGGTATGTTTGAGCAGCTGATTGACTAATACATACGAATTGAGAAATTCATGACATTTCTTAATTGCGTGCTGAACTCCATATTGAACGTCTGATACATAAAGTATTTTAAGTATACGAATGTACGAATACGTCGAAGTATGGATAGGACAAGGACAGAACCAAGAACATTCTCGGTGTGAGGCTCGTCGCTTACACCTCTCGGCCTCCGGAGGGCCACCCCTATTGTCTCTTGATCTTTGTTTAAACCTCATTTTTACAATTATATGGCTCGGTTTTATAAGTGATATCTTTTGTATGATGAAAAATAAGCAGGCAGTAACCGCATATTTTAATAAACATTGACATTGAATAATTTGAATTGTAATGAGTTTAAAACATAGAAACAAATGGAACTTGAAATTTGCTCTCACATCTTAAATATTCATTTTTCAAAGTTAATTTAGTAAATATTCTATTAATTAGTCTGTTTAGTCAAGGGAACTTAAACGGAATTAAGAGAATAATTTTTGAAAAGAGCCCCTTCACAAATAAAAGGCTCTGCTCTTAAAACAACACAAGGAGTTGCAGACATCATTAAAATGTTAAACTCTCTTTTCA
Source organism: Hylyphantes graminicola (assembly GCA_023701765.1). NCBI lineage: Eukaryota > Metazoa > Arthropoda > Arachnida > Araneae > Linyphiidae > Hylyphantes > Hylyphantes graminicola. The sequence goes on along the minus strand of CM043115.1, from coordinate 40,702,045 downwards.
AAACAAGACTCTTTAAATCTCCTTGGAATTACAGTGAATTGAAGTTGTAGTTCTTGCCAAAATGAAATTGGCTCGAAGCAAGAGGGAATAGTTTGGAAAACAAGTATCCATGAGGTACTTCTTCGAACTACAATTCTAAATTCGAAAGGTGCTTCCTTTTATGCTTAATTATAATAAAGAAGCAAATAATTTAAGCATTTAATTAACTAGAATCGTGATCATCAGTTTAATTGTCACAATAAATTGCATATTTCAGTTTTTAAAAAAAATTATTTGAGCGAAAACAATTATTAAATGTATTTTTTTCCTAATTGATATTTACCTGTAAAAATTAAATATCAAGGTTTATTTCTTCAAAAAAATTTTCCACAAAAGTCGTTTTGTGATTGTCTAACAAAATTTAAATATGTGTTTAAAGGGGAAAGGGCCAGCTGGACCATGGGTTTCCAAACTAAAGTGCCTCAGTGTTAATCCAATGCAGAAAAAAAGTATTTATAGGCCTGTATTGAATATTTTTACAAACTTTTTTGATAACAAATAAAGATAACTTACAGGTCTATGTAATTCCACTTTTTGAAATAGCTTCGAATATTTCGAAATATTTCATCATTTTTCGAATATTGTGTAAAATTATTTAATAAACATTAAATAAAAAATATTCAATCCAATTTCAAAAAGTGGGATTGTCGAGACCTGCAATTCAGATACATTTTTCACATATAAAATCCACTAGTAAAAGTATTCCATACAGCCGGAGAAGTGTGGCTTATAAAATTTTATTTCTTCATTGGATTGGACAATAAGGCACTTTGTTTTGGAAACCCGCAGTCCAGCTTACCCATTCCCCCTTAAGAAGTAACTGAGCGACCGGACTGGTTAGGAATGTGAGTTAAGAATGGGAATGCGAAAGGTTAATAAAACAACGCCAAGCCCTATCGACTTACGGCTAAACCTAAAAAACTACTCCTAAACCTGATCAAGCTAAAAAAAAAAAAACCGAATGAGATACTTCTTAGATAGAATGCTTTATTTCTAGATCAGCATCTCAACCCCCCTCCCCTCGAAAAAAAAAACCCGAATGATTTCCCCCAAGAAGTGTAAGTTATTTGAAACTAACATTAAAATAGTCATTTTACATATTTGGCATAACTAAGTTTATAACTCTGCTTTCTAAATAACTTGACGGGTGACATTCAAAATTATCATAAGATTGGCGTTGTATAATATATCGTTTTGGTTTAAGACAGCTGTAACCCAAAACTTATCTGCTTTTCAGCAAAGTGAATTTAAAGTTATGAATAAATAATTATGACATCTTACATAATTAATATTGACGAATTGTAATTCTCAATTTCTTACTTTTTAATAATCACCTTGCCTTCATTGATGCATAATAATTTTGCCAAAAGTTTTGTGAGTGCAATATCGGTCCAAGTACATTTTTATCGTAAAATATCTTTTAACAAAAAAGCAAAGGGCAATCTCTGAATTCTTCAAAAGAAGAAATTTTATATAATTTATTTATTTATAGAACTTTATTTATAAGAAGTACAATCTGCAATATAGAAGTGTAATTTAGTTTACAATTTTGCAAGATGGCATATTGCAATGATTATAAAGTTAACTTTTCGTTACTTAACTGAAGGCACTCTAATTAAATTTTTTATTATTATCCAGCAAAGCTTTAATTCTTTATGTATAGCAAATTTACTATACTTATGTATAGCAAATTTACTATACTGATAGAGCTTCATTTATTTCCCTATATTTTTTTACAATAAGAGAAACAAATAAGCTTAATAAGTAATCTGTAATCACTCTTTCATTATGGACAGTAAAAATCAAAATGAAGGTAAAGTGGGTATAAATAATTAGTATTAAATATCTTTAGAATTGTTACATTACAATTGTATCTTTGTAAATTCTCAGACTGAGACTTCAACCCACTTTTTCGTTTTTTAAGAACATGAACTTAAACCAAAACCTTAAAAGACCAATTCATAAATAGACCTGGGGGCTCTTATTGCTCTTAATTTTTTTCGTTTAGATTTTTGTACTTCACATTACATAGATTAATTGTAGATCGAATATATTACACAGATTAATTGTATTATGTTTTTAAACGATTTTTAATATTCTATAATGGACATGTTTTAGCTCTCGAGTGGCAACAGAAATGCTGAACTGAATAAAAATAAATTATTTTCTGAGCAAGGTTAAACAACGTCATGTGGGAACAGATTACCAATCAGAGCACAGATTGAAGGAAGAAAGTATGAAAGTTGGACGAAGTACTTCACATACAATAAGCGAATTGTATGAAGTATACCCTCATTGTTAATTGCCATGAGACATTTGCGTTTTTATTTTTCACACTTCCAACTCAAAGGATTAGTCTCAACTTAATCTTGGCAAGGGCTTAGTCTCAAATGAATCTGAATCCGGAATGAGACGCTTATATCAAACTGACTAAAGAGACACTGTCAGTCCAAAGAGCTAATGCATGAGTTTTGGAATCACAACTTCCTCAGAAGTATTGCTTTGTCACGTTAGCTCTTTCCCCCAGGTATGTAAATCATAATAACATCGAAATGAAATGAATTTGATACCAAAATGTTATCTAGTTATTTAATTATGTATTTTGAAGTTTTAAAATGCTCAAAATATGCAGCAGATGGCGACACTATTTTAAAACTTTATCAATTCATAATTAAACAACCGGATGTTATTTTCTTATCAATTTTGTTTTAAATTGATATTATGATCATTCCTATACCTGGTGAAAATGGGATAACATGGCAAAGCGTGAGTGCAAAAGTTGTGATTTCAAAACTAATGCATCAGCTCTATGGGACTGACAGTCAATCCTAATGCTTTCAAGTTTTAAAACAAAGTTAGCCAGTTGTCAAAACAAAACATGTTATTTATGACAATGCAACAGCGACTTAAGTCCGGAAGATCAGTTCCCTGGAGATGCCTAAGCCCTCCAATTCCAGTACAACTCCTCAACCTAGTTTGTTTCAAACAGTTACCAAGATCAGAGCACTTGTAATCGGATTGGACATTAGGGCTGGGAAAAGTGCGCCTTTTAAATAAGTAACGAGGCGTCGCTAGAAACTGCTTTGTAATATTTATTTTTGCCTCAAATTAACTGCCTGGGACTACGCTGCACACTTTTAATCCAATTCCTTTGGCTTCCTTGGTGTTGCTAGGGAAATGGGCATAATTAGAGTCTTATGGCTTAAGTATAGTTGCTATTTGTTAAGTTGAATTATGTGCTTTTATACTAAAGAGAGCATTTAAAAACTTTGTATTTTGTATAATTTGTCAGTTAATTAGGTTTAATAATGTAAGTAACATGGTTTTAACTTTGTTAATGAAAAGTACATAAATAACAGTTGAAGTCTCTAACTGTAAAATCACATTATCCACCTTTCAAAGTTCAGGAAAAGTTTTCAAAAATTCTAGGCACATTAAAAATGAACTGACTAAAGGTATAACTTAAGATAACCGCTTCAGTTTTGTAAGAGTCTTGTATTGTAACAGATCGTAGTTTTACGTCCTCTCAAATTTTAATTATTAAGAAATAATTAGGATATATTTAGTTTTTTTTTCTCTAACTACAGCACAAACAAGAAAACAGAAGCGCACATTTGCATCAATTATTTCTCGGATTTTAACTGACGATGTTGGTTTCAATTAGGTTTCTTTAGGACGTAGATATACATACTATCAGCTTCTTAGCGTTAAGTAATAATCAGGAAACATTTAGTTTTCTCCTTAAACCATAGTACCAATCTACGTAACAACAAGACAACGTAGAAGGGCAGCGAACCAAGGTCTATTCTTTACTCAATTTAGAAAAAAAGGAAAACATGTGATTTTTTCTGCTAGAAAACTAATTTATGGAATATTCGTCACCAAATAATAATGAACTAAAACCATCTTTTACTAACTCCAACATTGAACATTTTATTCACTAAATTTAAACTTAGAACGCGTAATAACTTATATAGTTTTATTGTAAAATCTCTTACTTTCAAACATAGACTTCTCAAAATATTTGTAAGCATGGCAGCGTTATTAGTCTGTTGCAATGAAATTCCTCGACAACTATTGACATTAAGAACGTCGTTCGAGATGTTGACAGGGTCGGAAATGAAATGCGTCAAAAACATGCCATTCACCTGCCGTTCCATCCATCAAAAGTATGGAACGGAAGAATGGGAAATGAATATGTCTTATCTTTTCCAGAAATCTTCGATAAATCTCTTTTATATAATGAAAAATATTGCTTATAGATCGATATACGATCATTTATTATAGTTTAGTAATTAGTTTTTGTAATTAAAAATGACCTATCCAAGTTGTAGCTTGACAAAATTTTGAGTAGCATTTTAACCAAAACATTACCAGAAACTTAACTGCAGTTTCAGTATTTTTAATTTATATTAGCAATTTTAAGTCTAGAAGTGCATACTGATCAGGCGCATAAGCCAAATTGAAAGTTAAAAGTGAATTACTGGTTCTTTTTTAAAATAACATTGTAATAAGTAAGAATATACTTGTTTTGGAATATATAATAACTAATTTGTAATATATATTTCTACTTATTCTAATATATTAACTTTTAAAATACAAGTTTATTTAACATTTCAATAGCATGCTAGATTATCGAGGCATTTTTTACGACTATTTATATATTCCAACCTAAATAAATTTATCTTTCCCCAAATATTTAAAAAAAAATCGCTTGATTTTCCCACAAATAAAATAACCAAAAAAAACAAAATTGCGCAATGATCCAAAAGCATATTTTCAATTTGACGGGTTTCGTTATTTGTTTAAAGGGAAGTCTTCTTAGAGCTGTCAAGTGTTCCTAGGCACCTTGTCACCATCACTGACAACATACATAAACAACTTATAAAAGATGCATTGTTTTAAAGTGTAATAGCGCGTAACCTCAATATAAGCTGTCACGGGCTGTCAATTAAATTCTTCGGATCATAAATAATTTATTTTCGAGTAAAAAAAGGGCTTCGTAAATTTCATTTTAAGGTTATCATCTAAAGTTGAAGTTCATATAAAAAAATGTTCTTCATACTTATTGATTTTTCAATTTTTAATTGGGATTCTCTAAATATTAATCAATCGAATAGTGGATTGGGAATTTTAAGTAAGCATTTAAAAATAATACATTTTATTGATAAACCCAGGTGGCGCAGCAGTATTGGCCAATCTCGGCTCATTACTCATCGCCCAATGCATAATGGACTACGTTTTACCGACGCTGGGCAATATAGGGGTGCAATATTGGTTTGAATATTATTTGAAAAAAAAAATTACAATACAAAATTCTTGCTTGAAAAATATTGCGAAACATAATATTTGCCTTTTACACTTGTAAAATACTAAAAGATTGCAGTAAACTTAATTATTGCACTTTTCGTTATTTCCGGTATGAAACCTCAAAGAACTTGGAAATCTGGTAACAATTGGTGAAAAATGATCGATTTCATCCAATATTTTTCAAGTTTTGCCGATACTCATGCGACATTGGCCAAAATTGTCGTGCTACCTGGGAAAATTCGAAAATACTTTTTTTTATGTAAGTAGACTAGACAAGAGAGTGTTATGGGCTAACTATGGCGCCCATATTTTATAGTTTTGAAGTTCTAATGCATCCAAACTCTAAAAATTTTAAGATTAATAAATGAATCAAAAAACTCTATCAGTAACGTGCAAACATATTGAAAAAAGACTAAAATACAAAAATAGGCATTAGAGGTAAAATAAAAGAGAACGTGACAGTTCAACTACTGTTATTTGTGAGGTGTAAGATTTAACCAAAAACGGAATGCATTGGAACACAATTAAATTGATGAGGATGGAAATAATTGTTAATATATCTGTGTGAGATAATTAAGTACTATCTTAGTATTAAGCATCGTTCATCCGTTTATAATCTTCGTGTAGGCTTCGTTCTTCCTCTTTAGAAATTGTCACCTCAAACTGCTTACAGACCACCTATACCCCTAAAAAGTAACAAACACATTTTGTACTATATTAAACTTTAAAAAAAACCATCAAAATTTAGGAAACTATCTTTACTTGAAAATTCAATAATTATTACTTATCCTTCGATTAAATTATTTGTATTTTGAAGAATTGATATGCAATATTTCTCACATTTAAACAAAATAAACGTTTTATATCAACGTACAACATTGAAACTATCACCTTTGAAACATATTTGCAACGAATTGATTTTCAACAAAACAAAAAATAATGAAAAAATCTTGCCAATGGAATAATTTGTGGTAAAATATCATTGGGGTAGGAACTTATACAATTAAGCAGTAAAATTTATTTCCGGCTTGTGTGCCTGATCAGACACCCGCTTATATAAGCCTTCGTCAATTAAGACAGACACAGAAAGAATTTTTACTGTCACAGAGAAAGGAATATACACCCAGGCGAAGGTGGGAATCGATCACGCACCCTTTACAGCTCGCAGACTGCTGGCGTAATGGTCCAAAGTACTCGACCATCCGGGCCCAAAAAAAATGTCATTGTTTATTTATAAATGCTTAACTGTTCATGAATTATTGCTATTGTAAATGAAGGATATGGGATTTGTGCCTCTTCTAATAATATATAGAATCAAAGAATGCCATTAGAACACATTTTTCAACGTTATTCTTATTTCACCATTAAAATAAGTTTCTTTACATTTGTATTTAACATAAATAATTTTTATTGTGCAGTTGCTGTGATTGGCAATAGTGTTTTAATTCCATTAGAAATGGCTGTTTTTTAATTTTTAAAAGAGTATAGAATTATACAGTTCTTTTCAATAATTTAAGTGCTTAAAATTCGATTTTTTTTCAAAATTAATGTCTTCTAATCACGATTTACTGATTTTTTGGACGCATCACACCTCGTCAGTATTTTTAGTTTGGGCACTGAACATTCCATTTTCTTCGTTTTAAACGTAGTGTAAAATTTTAAACAGGTGTTTTACTAATTTTACAGAAAAGCAGGTTACAAGTATTTCTCAATAATAAAGTTGGTTTATGCCTTTATAATCGGAGAAGCACTTCAAACTAAATCCTTTGGAAGCATCCACTACAACATTTATAACTTTTCAAAAATATATCTTGAGAGTTAATACGCGTTCTTGTTTTAAAAATTTATATATCTGAGTGAGCTAAAATAAGAGACACAATGTTGAATTGCTTTTCTTACAGTTGTAATTGACATTTGACGGATTTTGAGAGATTGATGACTTTTGAGATTTGATTCGAATATGAGAACTAAAAAAAACTATGTACCAGTAAAATTTAATTCTTGACAGTTCACATGTTGTTTTTCAAAAAGCCAGAATTTTTTTATGTAACATAACATGCTTTCAGTAGTAGTTAAAAGTAGAAAAATCAAATTACAGAAATAATACTAAATACAGTTTTGTCAAACAAGATACTAAAATTTTAAAAGCAACTCTCCAGTAACGTTCTGTGAATTGTTAAATTTGGCGAACCTCTAGATAAAGGGGGATTAACGCCAATTGTCTTGCTAAACGCCAACGCATCAATAATACGGCCGAGTTTGTAAGCATTTAGTACTTAAAGGAAAATATAAATTTAATGCTGTTTAAAAGTGAAGCCATCATAGTTTCGAAGATGGTATGGTATGGTATGGTACATATACATTCCAGCTTGTGTGCTTGTTCAGAGAACCGCTTATAAGCTTTCGTCATGTGGGACAGACACAGAAAGAATTTTTACAGTCACAAATAAATGAATAACACATAGACAAATAACAACATTAATTGACGGTCACAAACATCAATACCTGACCGGGATTCGAACCCTGCCCCAGCAGCTCTAAAGGCTAGAGTCCTAACGATTGCGCCGGCGGCTTAGTTTCGAAGAGTTGCCTTAACCGGTGGAAAATTACATTGAGGGAAATCTTTTTGGCGATTAATTTGAAAATTTGGCGACAAACTCCGAATACTAGAGGTAACCTTAGAAAATAATACTTCGGAACAAACCACTTTAATTCATATTTCAAACGCCATTGAAAGCGTTAATGCATGTAGATCTCCAGAGAATTCTCAGTTTCTGCAACTTAAGGTACCAGGAGAATTCTGCGTGTGGGCGGTTTGATTTTCAAGGCTTCAGAAGCCTTTGATGTCAAGAGAAACAGGAAACATTGTGTTCGCCTGTTTTTAAATGCAATTTGTGTTTTTATTATTTAATTACAAATTATATGTATTATTTGCAAATAAGATATAGCCATTAGTTATAGTTTCATGGATTTGGTAATAAGCCTGTTGGCAAGGTATCTTATTGATTTTGTTCATTTATTTTATGTTGGAGAATTTAGATGTGGGTGTTGGTAACTGCAGCAGTTTTTTGATTTATCTAATATAATATTAATATATAAAAATTTTCAATTTAAAGGATGATCTATCTTAAAAGAAAGTCATCCGAAGAATTAGGTATAGAATTTTCGTAATGAAAAGTTTAATTTTTTTTTTAAATATCTTGAATCATAATCACTAACTAGTCTTCATTGACTATTCACATTCGTTTTTATCGATTAAGTTTTAAAAAAAAAATCAATGAAATACTTTAGTCTTATGTTAACCAATTACTTAAAATAATTTAAGCTTTAAGCAAGCAGATTCACCAAAAAGTAAACTCAAATTCTATACTTTTAATTTAATGCCGCATTATACATCCAGTAGCCATTCCTTACCTCAAAAGAAAACTCCGGAACAGAGAAAATTTCGGGTCCGCCTAGAGTCATCCTTTCGAAAATAAACTAAGAACAGTTGCGTAATCCTCACAAATGAAATTCACCTCGAGAATGTAAAAGACACGTTCTTTTAGGAGGCTAATGCAGGTTTGCTTATGTTATTTGAAACACAAAATATAAAAAGGGATCAAGTTCAATAGAGTTCTTTCCCTCTGCTCCTTTTCATTCCAAAATTTTGCTGAAGGGAGAAGATTGCACTGAATGGACGATTGGAGCAGCCACGCCTGCAGTTAAGTCACAGTTACGCCAACCGCTGTTTTAAACCAAAAAAAAAAAATAGTCATCCGTCATCTAATTCATCTAACCAATACCACCTAGATTAGAAGGCCGGCGAACTAAATGCTTGACGTCATATTAGTAGATCGATTCTGTGGTTTTGACCAATGATCATTCGTGACTAGATCTTGTATTTGAATACATTTTTAAGATAAGATGAATCAAGATCTCGTCATCTTAAGATGCGACGTTATTGGTCAACATATCGAAATTGGACTACTAGTGTGACGTTGTGTTGCTTAGTTCTTCGGCCTTCTAATCTAGGTGGTATTGATCTAACCTAGTATGGGCATGCTTACAGAGACGCAACAGTTGCTTTGTCTGTTCTTCCACAAACCAACAAACAAAGCTCCGGACTTTTTAGAATTGACCACTCTTCACGCGGACTTCAAACTTTTTTTTTTTCATTTTGCGATTCACTTTAAGAGATGGTATGAAGCTTCCAATACAGAACCCTCAAGTCAGTTAAAATGTCATAAATATCAAACAATTGTCATGGTATCATGAGATTTTCTTTCCTGTAAAAATAGGGGCTGGGGAGCCCAGTCGGTTAGGCACTCGCCTAGCATGCTAAAGGTCCCAGGTTCGGGTCCGGGCATCGCCAAAATATCTACCGAGCTATACACGTCCGGCCAAAAATGTCCGACAAATAATACACCGTGTAAGGGAGTGCACGTTAAATATTCTTTAAAGTCCTAACGCTGCGTAGGTAGTCGCCCTTAATGGTTGCGTTGGGTGCCTATTCAAGTGTGGCTCGTCACTTGAATAAGGTTCTAAAATACGACTCCCGTGGCCAATATCTTCCGTGTAGCTCTAGTGCGACGATAATTCAAACCTAACTAATCCTGTAAAAATCTATTCCATAATTACCCCTCTAAATAACCACTTAACTGAAATTTTTTTACTGCACTTAAGTAGTTATATTGTTTATTTAGAGAGGTATTGTGGAATGGATTTTTACAGGAAAAAACTATGACAAATGTTTGATATTTTTTTTTACTGCAGCTTGTTTAATTGGTAGATAAACTCCCCAACCAAACAATCAGTCAACCATACTTACAGCAATCTTGGAAAAGACACTTTACTGTTTGGTTTATTTTAAGGCATGTCGGATTATTAGTAAGTTAGTAGTTAGTGTTCTAGCCTTTGCAGCTGCTGGGCTCGGGTTCGAATCCCGGTAAAGGCATGGATGTTTGTGCTTGTCAATAAATGTTGTTATTTGTCTATGTGTTTGTGTCGTCCTGCTTTGCGTGACTCTTGTAACTTTCTCTTCTGGCGAGCTGGGAAATGGTTTATAAAGCCTACACTCTCCCTTCTAGAGGGCACAATCACTGTCATTTGTCATCTTTGATGTACTATTCATAAAATTGTACGAAATAAGCCGTGTAGAAAAATGAATTTATATAATAGACACGGTTAACAATGACGCCCCAGTTACATCCAACGTTCTCTTAAACCACACAAGCAAACTACCCGGTAGCTCATCCGTGTAAACTAGAATGACCAGGCCTTCTCTTACGCCAAGAATTGTCGTCTTCCCATAAGCAACGCCTAGGCTCGCCTTTGCCAAGGTTGAATAGTCCCTCAATGGAAATATTATTAGAATATTTCAAAACATTTAAGGGGAGACGGATGGGTGTTTGGATAAATAATGTCGATTTTCTTTTTCTCTTTTATTTTTAATCTACATATCTATAGCTTTAATTTAAGATCAAGATTATCGATTAGTGTATAGTAGTTTTCTTTTTTCAAGCATTTTTCAGAAACTCTGTATATCAGTTCCTAATTATACCTTAAATTTCTTTTGCGTTTCCTGAAATATAAATTTTTTCGAAAGTTAGGAAACATTTTCTCATTAACTGTAAAATATATCAACATGTTTTGTTTTATTATTTATTTCCTATTAAGATAGATCTTTGATTTAAACTGGGGAATTTCAAATATTTCAAAAAGTTATTTTACTTTTAATCTGATATTTTGGGTTTTTATCAATACATATTTTTTAAAAAATTACTGTAAAACTATTTTTTTTGCTGTAAAATATCCTCAGTTTAAACCAAAGGGTTATATGTAAGTAACAAACTATAAAAAAAATTCATAATGATGTATCATATAGTTCCTGAGGAAAATGTTATTAAAGTTAGTAAAATTAACCTGGGCAAGATAGATCCATCCAAACCAACTTAAGCCGTTAAACAACAGAGGCGAAATACAATAAATTCTCGTCTTGCCCATCCTTCACGTTGCTGGACTCGAAGCTACGTAATTTCAGCGAATCGTCGGATTCTAACAGAGGGGTATAATCCGTCCTTCCCTCCCCATTCAACTGTTGATTAAGTTTTCATGCAGTCAAATCTGAGGCCCGCTTCTTCTCGTGAGGTCAACTCAGAGGCACAACGAAGCAAACCATACAAAGAGCGGACAACACTATGCCTGTAAGCAGTCTCACCAGAAAATCAGTGTAAGAAATGAGCGGTCTGCAGGTAGAATGGTGCAAACTTTCCTTGTTGATCGCTACTTTGTGGTTCTGAGAAACTCAAGTATACTTACTTATTTACTAAGAAAAGCTCTGGAGGATAATTTGTTTTGGACCTTTTTTGTTGTTATTATTATTCTGGCTTAGGATTATAATGGAACCTTCAACCTTAGCTTAATTTTATATTCGCTTTATTTAGAATCTTTATTAAAGGTGGGTAAATGTTTTATAGAGCTTTGATATTTTTAAAAAAGAATTGCAAATCGGAGTTTAGATACCATTTAAGAAATGGTCAACAAATGACAATTTTTCGTGCGTGTTTAGTTTTCAAAGCATAACTGGTATAAGTTTTTGTGTTAGTACTTTCTAATATTTTCTACTTTTGAAACCCAAAGCTATTTAATGCAAATACTGACAAGTATGATTTTTAATTATAAGTGGTTAAAATTCATACCGAATTTCAATTTAAATTCTTTAAATACTAGAAAAGGACAAATGTTAAAACCACTTTGCATAATATTTGAAAAAAATTATTATTTGTAATATTTTATAGTTGAGAAATTTATTGAAAATAGAGAAAAAAATAAAAAAAATAACTAATCAAAAAGTTCAACAGCCAATAAATTATTAAATTACCTACTTAATTCACCAATACAAAGTAATACATAAATTAGTAAGAAATCTATTTATTTATAATCAAGAAAACGTAAGTATTTAATTGTAAAATTTTTTAGCTATTGGCTAAAACTATCATAGCTAGGATAATTTCTTATTATAAAAAAAACATCTTTAATAATGCGACCTAACCTTAATTTTTTTTACCTTACCTTAAATTTACCTTAAAATACAATCCATGTTAATTTTTTAATACTATGAAGATATTCTCTTTGAAATTATTTATTTTGCATTATTACTGTTTTTAAAGTACGTTAAAAATAAAATCACATCATAAAAAACCATGCGAGCTTTAAAAAGTAGGGGAGGGTAGGGGAATGGCGCCACCTTAAGGGAAATTGAATTTTCATGCAGAAATGTGTTGCAATTAATGTAAATTGTAATATGCATAGAATACTACAGTTCATAACCTATCTTGTGGTGATTTTTTAAAATTGATATCTTTAATAAAAACTGGATAGAATTGTTTTTTTTTTCTAAAAGCTTGCACAGTGGCGGGATTACCCCGGTACCTGGGGTAATGCCGCCACACCACTGGGTTTATGCCGCCACATCAATAAACAATGCAAATAATCTATAAATAATGGAAAATTACATAATAGAGCAATACATATAGAACTAAAATAGTTTTAATTAACTTTGGAATGGTAAATTGTACAGGGTACAGCTCTTTTATTAACTTTCCATTTGCAACTACACTGAGAAAAAAATTCTGTAAACATACAGAATTTTTTTTAGTAATGTTACAGAAATAACCAATTTTACAAAAAACGTTTTTGTAATTCTGAACAGAAGTCTTCATTTCTGCAGTTACAAATTTTTTTTCTAGTATTTGCATTTTTTTCAGCCAATCATGTTCTTCTACATGAAATGTCGCGCGCATCGCCACTGGAGTTTGGTTAGGTTAGGTTTGAATTATCGTCGCACTAGAGCTACACGAACTAAAGTCTGACCTCGATCGTGATTCAAGACCAATCGCTATTTTAAATTTATAACTTAGTTGATTGTTTCAAATGAATTTCACTTCTCATTTCCTGACTATTTGTGTGCCGACATGGTACAGTTGGGAGAGCGTTCGATCGGACATCTAAAGGTTCCTAGGTCGATCACGGGTTTCGGCAGTCTGCTATTCTTCAGTAGTGTAGGGTTCAGTACCCCTGTCTGCACGCGGAAACCGGGTTGTGATACCACACCGGGAAAGCAAACATTTTGTTTTTTCTTTACAATTGCACGGAAAATGCAGTATCCATAAAATTTTCTTGTATAGTTACAGAAACATTACTTGTGTGGGGGATACATAAAATAGTCCTGTAAATCTACATGATATAAACATGTAATGTTAACAAAAATATATTATGTGTTTTTACAGCACTATTTTTAGTAATTACTTACTAGAAATTTTCTAGGAAAAGTTTTTTACAAAAAAAAAATTGTAAGGGTTACAGATTTTCTTTCACAGTGTAACTATTTAAGTTTTTTTTTTAAAGTTTCGCTGGTCTATTTGGCCTGTTCAATTACTCTTTTTCAGATACGTGGCATCTGGAACGAAAAATAATAGATTATAGGGCCAATATATGAAATTTCTATTTTTTGGCTTATGCCGCCATCCTTTTTTGCATGTGGCGGCATAACCCCGGAGTGATGTGGCGGCATTACCCCATTAGTTCAAAATGGCATAGACGGCTTGCCAAATAATTCTCTTTTCAATGATATATAACCGTTTATCTAACTTAGTGATAACAGTCACTTATCTCTTAATTTCAGAAGAAAATTTTCCAAAATTAGATGAAAATCACTAAAAATCGTATTTTTTAAATAACTTTACACCAACTCACCGCACGGCCATTAGCGTCTATACTGCAAAATATTTTACTTCCTGCTACAGGTCAGTGCTCACAGCCCCTCTCCCCATAACACCGTTGACGAGATACAAGGGGAGGCGGGATTAACTTGCGCTCCCCTACATTTTGAGCCTAATTTAATATGAGGTGCTTTACAAATAAAAAAAAAGTAATCGCTAATATTTTCGCTCCTTAAAAGTTTATTGTTAAACGAATTTCTACATAAGATTTTTTTTAAAGAATATTTTTATCGATTATGTCAGTAACGCTTTAAAAAAAAGTTTGCTTTAAAATGGAAAACATTACATGTATTAACACATTTACGTCACCTATAATCTAATATGTTTGCTGTATCGAAGAGGGGAGGGGGTAGGGTAAATACATATACATGATGGCTTATGTGCTTGATCAGAGACGCGCTTATAAGCCTTCGTCAAGTAAGACAGACCCAGAAAGAGTTTTTACTGTCACAAAAAAGGAAAGTACACGCAGGGCAAAGGCGGGAATCGAATCCACACCCGTTACAGAGCGCAGGCTGCTAATCTACGATGCTAACCATTTGGTCATTCAAGCCCCTTATCGAAGGGATAAACTAGCAATTGTTTTTACATGCAACAAGTTAAAAATTATTTACCGCGAGATCTTATTTAATTTTTTTTATAACATCTCGTTTTTAATGTTTCCATTTGTCTTACGCTGCCCTACTCCTCTGAATATTTCAAGAACAAAACCAAAAATTATCAAAAAGAACAAACAAAAATTTTGAATTGACTTACCGATCTCGATGGACCCAATTGAGTATCGGGGCTTCTCTCGTGAATGATTCCAGTTGTCCTTCTTCGCCGTACTCCTTTGAATCCTACAAGAACAAAACCAAAAATCTCCCCTTAGTTCGTTTCTTCAGACCTCCCTAAATGAATACTTGAACTAGTAAGTGCAAGTTTACTTACCAATCTCGATGAACCGAAGAGCATATCGGGGCACCTCTCTTTGATGTTAAAATTTGTCCTCCGCTTCCCTACTCTTCTGAACCCTACAAGAACAAAACCAAAAATCTCTCCTTAGTTCGTTTCTTCAGACCTTCCTAACTGAATACTTGAACTAGTAAGTG
Source organism: Hylyphantes graminicola (assembly GCA_023701765.1). NCBI lineage: Eukaryota > Metazoa > Arthropoda > Arachnida > Araneae > Linyphiidae > Hylyphantes > Hylyphantes graminicola. Next base: position 40,686,843 of record CM043115.1, on the reverse strand, counting down.
CAAAATTTACTTACAAATCTCGATGGACCGAAGAGCATATCGGGGCACCTCTCTTTGATGTTAAAATTTGTCCTCCGCTTCTTTACTCTTCTGAATCCTACAAGAACAAAACCAAAAATCTCCCCTTAGTTCGTTTCTTCAGACCTCCGTAACTGAGAGCTTGAACTAGTAAGTGCAAATATACTTACCAATCTCGATGGACCGAATTGCGTGTAGGAGTTTCTCTTTTGAATGCTTCCATTTGTCAACCGCTGTCCTTCTCCTTTGAGTCCAACAAGAAAAAAACCAAAAATCAACAACAAAAAAAGAACAACACAAAATTTTGAATTTACTTACCGACATCCAAAAGACTGAATTGCTTATCGGAGGTCCTCTCTTGAATGTTTCTATTCGTCCCCCACTGCCCTACTCCTTTGAATCCTAGAAGAACAAAACCAAAAATCTCCCCTTAGTTCGTTTCTTCAGACCTCCCTAACTGAATACTTGAACTAGTAAGTGCAAATTTACTTACCAATCTCGATGGACCGAAGAGCATATCGGGGCACCTCTCTTTTATGTTAGCATTTGCCCTCCGCTGCCCTACTCATTTGAATCCTTCAAGAACAAAACCAAAAATCTCCCCTTAGTTCGTTTCTTCAGACCTCCCTAACTGAATACTTAAACTAGTAAGTGCAAATATACTTACCATTCTAGATGTACCGAAGAGCATATCGGGGCACCTCTCTTTTATGTTAGCATTTGCCCTCCGCTGCCCTACTCTTTTGAATCCTACAAACAAAAAACCCAAATTCTCCCCTTAGTTCGTTTCTTCAGACCTCCCTAACTGAATACTTGAACTAGTAAGTGTAAATTTACTTACCAATCTCGTTGGACTGAAGAGCATATCGGGGCAATTCTCTTTGATGGTAGCATTAGCCCTCCGCTGCCCTACTCTTCTGAATCCTACAAAAACAAAACCAAAAATCTCCCCTTAGTTCGTTTCTTCAGACCTCCGTAACTGAGTACTTGAACTAGTAAGTGCAAATTTACTTACCGATCTCAATGAACCGAATTGCGTGTAGGAGTTTCTCTTTTGAATGCTTCCATTTGTCAACCGCTGCCCTTCTCCTTTGAGTCCTACAAGAAAAAAAACCAAAAATCAACAACAAAAAAAGAACAACACAAAATTTTGAATTTACTTACCGACATCAAAAGACTGAATTGCTTATCGGAGGTCCTCTCTTGAATGTTTCTATTCGTCCCCCACTGCCGTACTCCTTTGAATCCTACAAGAACAAAACCAAAAATCTCCCCTTAGTTCGTTTCTTCAGACCTCCCTAACTGAATACTTGAACTAGTAAGTGCAAATTTACTTACCAATCTCGATGGACCGAAGAGCATATCGGGGCACCTCTCTTTGATGTAAAAATTTGTCCCCCGCTGCCCTACTCATTTGAATCCTACAAGAACAAAACCAAAAATCTCCCCTTAGTTCGTTTCTTCAGACCTCCCTAACTGAATACTTGAACTAGTAAGTGCAAATATACTTAACAATCTCGATGGACCGAAGAGCATATCGGGGCACCTCTCTTTTATGTTAGCAGTTGCCCTCCGCTGCCCTACTCTTTTGAATCCTGCAAACAAAAAACCAAAAATATCCCCTTAGTTCGTTTCTTCAGACCTCCCTAACTGAATACTTGAACTAGTAAGTGTAAATTTACTTACCAATCTCGTTGGACTGAAGAGCATATCGCGGCAATTCTCTTTGATGTTAGCATTTGCCCTCCGCTGCCCTACTCTTCTGAATCCTACAAAAACAAAAACAAAAATCTTCCCTTAGTTCGTTTCTTCAGACCTCCGTAACTGAGTACTTGAACTAATAAGTGCAAATTTACTTACCAATCTCGATGGACCGAAGAACATATCGGGGCACATCTCTTTGATGTTAGCATTTGCCCTCCGCTGCCCAACTCTTCTGAATTCTACAAGAACAAAACCAAAATTCTCCCCTTAGTTCGTTTCTTCAGACCTCCCTAACTGAATACTTGAACTAGTAAGTGTAAATTTACTTACCAATCTCGTTGGACTAAGAGCATATCGCGGCATTTCTCTTTGATGTTAGCATTTGCCCTCGGCTGCCCTACTCTTCTGAATCCTACAAAAACAAAAACAAAAATCTTCCCTTAGTTCGTTTCTTCAGACCTCCGTAACTGAGTACTTGAACTAATAAGTGCAAATTTACTTACCAATCTCGATGGACCGAAGAACATATCGGGGCACATCTCTTTGATGTTAGCATTTGCCCTCCGCTGCCCTACTCTTCTGAATCCTACAAAAACAAAAACAAAAATCTCCCTTTAGTTCGTTTCTTCAGACCTCCGTAACTGAGTACTTGAACTAGTAAGTGCAAATTTACTTACCGATCTCGATGAACCGAATTGCGTGTAGGAGTTTCTCTTTTGAATGCTTCCATTTGTCAACCGCTGCCCTTCTCCTTTGAGTCCTACAAGAAAAAAAACCAAAAATCAACAACAAAAAAAGAACAACACAAAATTTTGAATTTACTTACCGACATCAAAAGACTGAATTGCTTATCGGAGGTCCTCTCATGAATGTTTCTATACGACCCCCGCTGCCCTACTCCTTTGAATCCTACAAGAACAAAACCAAAAATCTCCCCTTAGTTCGTTTCTTCAGACCTCCCTAACTGAATACTTGAACTAGTAAGTGCAAATTTACATACCAATCTCGATGGACCGAAGAGCATATCGGGGCACCTCTATTTTATGTTAGCATTTGCCCTCCGCTGCCCTACTCTTTTGAATCCTACAAACAAAAAACCAAAATTCTCCCCTTAGTTCGTTTCTTCAGACCTCCCTAACTGAATACTTGAACTAGTAAGTGCAAATATACTTAACAATCTCGATGGACCGAAGAGCATATCGGGGCACCTCTCTTTTATGTTAGCATTTGCCCTCCGCTGCCCTACTCTTTTGAATCCTACAAACAAAAACCAAAATTCTCCCCTTAGTTCGTTTCTTCAGACCTCCCTAACTGAATACTTGAACTAGTAAGTGCAAATATACTTAACAATCTCGATGGACCGAAGAGCATATCGTGGAACCTCTCTTTTATGTTAGCATTTGCCCTCCGCTGCCCTACTCTTTTGAATCCTGCAAACAAAAAACCAAAAATATCCCCTTAGTTCGTTTCTTCATACCTCCCTAACGGAATACTTGAACTAGTAAGTGCAAATTTACTTACCAATCTCGATGGACCGAAGAGCATATCGGGGCACATCTCTTTGATGTTAGCATTTGCCCTCCGCTGCCCAACTCTTCTGAATTCTACAAGAACAAAACCAAAAAGCTCCCCTTAGTTCGTTTCTTCAGACCTCCCTAACTGAATACTTGAACTAGTAAGTGCAAATTGACTTACCGATCTCGATGAACCGAATTGCGTGTAGGAGTTTCTCTTTTGAATGCTTCCATTTGTCAACCGCTGCCCTTCTCCTTTGAGTCCTACAAGAAAAAAACCAAAAATCAACAACAAAAAAAGAACAACACAAAATTTTGAATTTACTTACCGACATCAAAAGACTGAATTGCTTATCGGAGGTCCTCTCTTGAATGTTTCTATTCGTCCCCCACTGCCCTACTCCTTTGAATCCTAGAAGAACAAAACCAAAAATCTCCCCTTAGTTCGTTTCTGCAGACCTCCCTAACTGAATACTTAAACTAGTAAGTGCAAATATACTTACCAATCTCGATGTACCGAAGAGCATATCGGGGCACCTCTCTTTTATGTTAGCATTTGCCCTCCGCTGCCCTACTCTTTTGAATCCTGCAAACAAAAAACCAAAAATATCCCCTTAGTTCGTTTCTTCAGACCTCCCTAACTGAATACTTGAACTAGTAAGTGTAAATTTACTTACCAATCTCGTTGGACTGAAGAGCATATCGGGGCAATTCTCTTTGATGTTAGCATTTGCCCTCCGTTGCCCTACTCTTCTGAATCCTGCAAACAAAAAACCAAAATTCTCCCCTTAGTTCGTTTCTTCAGACCTCCCTAACTGAATACTTGAACTAGTAAGTGCAAATATACTTAACAATCTCGATGGACCGAAGAGCATATCGGGGCACCTCTCTTTTATGTTAGCATTTGCCCTCCGCTGCCCTACTCTTTTGAATCCTGCAAACAAAAAAACAAAATTCTCCCCTTAGTTCGTTTCTTCAGACCTCCCTAACTGAATACTTGAACTAGTAAGTGCAAATTTACTTACCAATCTCGATGGACCGAAGAGCATATCGGGGCACCTCTCTTTTATGTTAGCATTTGCCCTCCGCTGCCCTACTCATTTGAATCCTACAAGAACAAAACCAAAAATCTCCCCTTAGTTCGTTTCTTCAGACCTCCCTAACTGAATACTTAAACTAGTAAGTGCAAATATACTTACCATTCTAGATGTACCGAAGAGCATATCGGGGCACCTCTCTTTTATGTTAGCATTTGCCCTCCGCTGCCCTACTCTTTTGAATCCTACAAACAAAAAACCAAAATTCTCCCCTTAGTTCGTTTCTTCAGACCTCCCTAACTGAATACTTGAACTAGTAAGTGTAAATTTACTTACCAATCTCGTTGGACTGAAGAGCATATCGGGGCAATTCTCTTTGATGGTAGCATTAGCCCTCCGCTGCCCTACTCTTCTGAATCCTACAAAAACAAAACCAAAAATCTCCCCTTAGTTCGTTTCTTCAGACCTCCGTAACTGAGTACGTGAACTAGTAAGTGCAAATTTACTTACCGATCTCAATGAACCGAATTGCGTGTAGGAGTTTCTCTTTTGAATGCTTCCATTTGTCAACCGCTGCCCTTCTCCTTTGAGTCCTACAAGAAAAAAAACCAAAAATCAACAACAAAAAAAGAACAACACAAAATTTTGAATTTACTTACCGACATCAAAAGACTGAATTGCTTATCGGAGGTCCTCTCTTGAATGTTTCTATTCGTCCCCCGCTGCCGTACTCCTTTGAATCCTACAAGAACAAAACCAAAAATCTCCCCTTAGTTCGTTTCTTCAGACCTCCCTAACTGAATACTTGAACTAGTAAGTGCAAATTTACTTAAAAATCTCGATGGACCGAAGAGCATATCGGGGCACCTCTCTTTGATGTAAAAATTTGTCCCCCGCTGCCCTACTCATTTGAATCCTACAAGAACAAAACCAAAAATCTCCCCTTAGTTCGTTTCTTCAGACCTCCCTAACTGAATACTTGAACTAGTAAGTGCAAATATACTTAACAATCTCGATGGACCGAAGAGCATATCGGGGCACCTCTCTTTTATGTTAGCATTTGCCCTCCGCTGCCCTACTCTTCTGAATCCTACAAAAACAAAAACAAAAATCTTCCCTTAGTTCGTTTCTTCAGACCTCCGTAACTGAGTACTTGAACTAATAAGTGCAAATTTACTTACCAATCTCGATGGACCGAAGAACATATCGGGGCACATCTCTTTGATGTTAGCATTTGCCCTCCGCTGCCCAACTCTTCTGAATTCTACAAGAACAAAACCAAAATTCTCCCCTTAGTTCGTTTCTTCAGACCTCCCTAACTGAATACTTGAACTAGTAAGTGTAAATTTACTTACCAATCTCGTTGGACTAAGAGCATATCGCGGCAATTCTCTTTGATGTTAGCATTTGCCCTCGGCTGCCCTACTCTTCTGAATCCTACAAAAACAAAAACAAAAATCTTCCCTTAGTTCGTTTCTTCAGACCTCCGTAACTGAGTACTTGAACTAATAAGTGCAAATTTACTTACCAATCTCGATGGACCGAAGAACATATCGGGGCACATCTCTTTGATGTTAGCATTTGCCCTCCGCTGCCCTACTCTTCTGAATCCTACAAAAACAAAAACAAAAATCTCCCTTTAGTTCGTTTCTTCAGACCTCCGTAACTGAGTACTTGAACTAGTAAGTGCAAATTTACTTACCGATCTCGATGAACCGAATTGCGTGTAGGAGTTTCTCTTTTGAATGCTTCCATTTGTCAACCGCTGCCCTTCTCCTTTGAGTCCTACAAGAAAAAAACCAAAAATCAACAACAAAAAAAGAACAACACAAAATTTTGAATTTACTTACCGACATCAAAAGACTGAATTGCTTATCGGAGGTCCTCTCATGAATGTTTCTATACGACCCCCGCTGCCCTACTCCTTTGAATCCTACAAGAACAAAACCAAAAATCTCCCCTTAGTTCGTTTCTTCAGACCTCCCTAACTGAATACTTGAACTAGTAAGTGCAAATTTACATACCAATCTCGATGGACCGAAGAGCATATCGGGGCACCTCTCTTTTATGTTAGCATTTGCCCTCCGCTGCCCTACTCTTTTGAATCCTACAAACAAAAAACCAAAATTCTCCCCTTAGTTCGTTTCTTCAGACCTCCCTAACTGAATACTTGAACTAGTAAGTGCAAATATACTTAACAATCTCGATGGACCGAAGAGCATATCGGGGCACCTCTCTTTTATGTTAGCATTTGCCCTCCGCTGCCCTACTCTTTTGAATCCTACAAACAAAAAACCAAAATTCTCCCCTTAGTTCGTTTCTTCAGACCTCCCTAACTGAATACTTGAACTAGTAAGTGCAAATATACTTAACAATCTCGATGGACCGAAGAGCATATCGTGGAACCTCTCTTTTATGTTAGCATTTGCCCTCCGCTGCCCTACTCTTTTGAATCCTGCAAACAAAAAACCAAAAATATCCCCTTAGTTCGTTTCTTCATACCTCCCTAACGGAATACTTGAACTAGTAAGTGCAAATTTACTTACCAATCTCGATGGACCGAAGAGCATATCGGGGCACATCTCTTTGATGTTAGCATTTGCCCTCCGCTGCCCAACTCTTCTGAATTCTACAAGAACAAAACCAAAAAGCTCCCCTTAGTTCGTTTCTTCAGACCTCCCTAACTGAATACTTGAACTAGTAAGTGCAAATTGACTTACCGATCTCGATGAACCGAATTGCGTGTAGGAGTTTCTCTTTTGAATGCTTCCATTTGTCAACCGCTGCCCTTCTCCTTTGAGTCCTACAAGAAAAAAACCAAAAATCAACAACAAAAAAAGAACAACACAAAATTTTGAATTTACTTACCGACATCAAAAGACTGAATTGCTTATCGGAGGTCCTCTCTTGAATGTTTCTATTCGTCCCCCACTGCCCTACTCCTTTGAATCCTAGAAGAACAAAACCAAAAATCTCCCCTTAGTTCGTTTCTGCAGACCTCCCTAACTGAATACTTAAACTAGTAAGTGCAAATATACTTACCAATCTCGATGTACCGAAGAGCATATCGGGGCACCTCTCTTTTATGTTAGCATTTGCCCTCCGCTGCCCTACTCTTTTGAATCCTGCAAACAAAAAACCAAAAATATCCCCTTAGTTCGTTTCTTCAGACCTCCCTAACTGAATACTTGAACTAGTAAGTGTAAATTTACTTACCAATCTCGTTGGACTGAAGAGCATATCGGGGCAATTCTCTTTGATGTTAGCATTTGCCCTCCGTTGCCCTACTCTTCTGAATCCTGCAAACAAAAAACCAAAATTCTCCCCTTAGTTCGTTTCTTCAGACCTCCCTAACTGAATACTTGAACTAGTAAGTGCAAATATACTTAACAATCTCGATGGACCGAAGAGCATATCGGGGCACCTCTCTTTTATGTTAGCATTTGCCCTCCGCTGCCCTACTCTTTTGAATCCTGCAAACAAAAAAACAAAATTCTCCCCTTAGTTCGTTTCTTCAGACCTCCCTAACTGAATACTTGAACTAGTAAGTGCAAATATACTTAACAATCTCGATGGACCGAAGAGCATATCGGGGCACCTCTCTTTTATGTTAGCATTTGCCCTCCGCTGCCCTACTCTTTTGAATCCTGCAAACAAAAAACCAAAAATATCCCCTTAGTTCGTTTCTTCAGACCTCCCTAACGGAATACTTGAACTAGTAAGTGCAAATTTACTTACCAATCTCGATGGACCGAAGAGCATATCGGGGCACATCTCTTTGATATTAGCATTTGCCCTCCGCTGCCCAACTCTTCTGAATTCTACAAGAACAAAACCAAAAAGCTCCCCTTAGTTCGTTTCTTCAGACCTCCCTAACTGAATACTTGAACTAGTAAGTGCAAATTGACTTACCGATCTCGATGAACCGAATTGCGTGTAGGAGTTTCTCTTTTGAATGCTTCCATTTGTCAACCGCTGCCCTTCTCCTTTGAGTCCTACAAGAAAAAAACCAAAAATCAACAACAAAAAAAGAACAACACAAAATTTTGAATTTACTTACCGACATCAAAAGACTGAATTGCTTATCGGAGGTCCTCTCTTGAATGTTTCTATTCGTCCCCCGCTGCCCTACTCCTTTGAATCCTAGAAGAACAAAACCAAAAATCTCCCCTTAGTTCGTTTCTTCAGACCTCCCTAACTGAATACTTGAACTAGTAAGTGCAAATTTACTTACCAATCTCGATGGACCGAAGAGCATATCGGGGCACCTCTCTTTGATGTTAAAATTTGTCCCCCGCTGCCCTACTCATTTGAATCCTACAAGAACAAGCCAAAAATCTCCCCTTAGTTCGTTTCTTCAGACCTCCCTAACTGAATACTTAATCTAGTAAGTGCAAATTTACTTACCAATCTCGATGGACCGAAGAGCATATCGGGGCACATCTCTTTGATGTTAGCATTTGCCCTCCGCTGCCCGACTCTTCTGAATCCTACAAGAACAAAACCAAAAATCTCCCCTTAGTTCGTTTCTTCAGACCTCCCTAACTGAATACTTGAACTAGTAAGTGTAAATTTACTTACCAATCTTGTTGGACTAAGAGCATATCCTGGCAATTCTCTTTGATGGTAGCATTTGCCCTCCGCTGCCCTACTCTTCTGAATCCTACAAAAACAAAAACAAAAATCTCCCCTTAGTTCGTTTCTTCAGACCTCCGTAACTGAGTACTTGAACTAGTAAGTGCAAATTTACTTACCGATCTCGATGAACCGAATTGCGTGTAGGAGTTTCTCTTTTGAATGCTTCCATTTGTCAACCGCTGCCCTTCTCCTTTGAGTCCTACAAGAAAAAAACCAAAAATCAACAACAAAAAAAGAACAACACAAAATTTTGAATTTACTTACCGACATCAAAGACTGATTTGCTTATCGGAGGTCCTCTCATGAATGTTTCTATTCGACCCCCGCTGCCCTACTCCTTTGAATCCTACAAAAACAAAACCAAAAATCTCCCCTTAGTTCGTTTCTTCAGACCTCCCTAACTGAATACTTGAACTAGTAAGTGCAAATTTACATACCAATCTCGATGGACCGAAGAGCATATCGGGGCACCTCTCTTTTATGTTAGCATTTGCCCTCCGCTACCCTACTCTTTTGAATCCTACAAACAAAAAACCAAAATTCTCCCCTTAGTTCGTTTCTTCAGACCTCCCTAACTGAATACTTGAACTAGTAAGTGCAAATATACTTAACAATCTCGATGGACCAAAGAGCATATCGGGGCACCTCTCTTTTATGTTAGCATTTGCCCTCCGCTGCCCTACTCTTTTGAATCCTGCAAACAAAAAACCAAAAATATCCCCTTAGTTCGTTTCTTCAGACCTCCCTAACGGAATACTTGAACTAGTAAGTGCAAATTTACTTACCAATCTCGATGGACCGAAGAGCATATCGGGGCACATCTCTTTGATATTAGCATTTGCCCTCCGCTGCCCAACTCTTCTGAATTCTACAAGAACAAAACCAAAAAGCTCCCCTTAGTTCGTTTCTTCAGACCTCCCTAACTGAATACTTGAACTAGTAAGTGCAAATTGACTTACCGATCTCGATGAACCGAATTGCGTGTAGGAGTTTCTCTTTTGAATGCTTCCATTTGTCAACCGCTGCCCTTCTCCTTTGAGTCCTACAAGAAAAAAACCAAAAATCAACAACAAAAAAAGAACAACACAAAATTTTGAATTTACTTACCGACATCAAAAGACTGAATTGCTTATCGGAGGTCCTCTCTTGAATGTTTCTATTCGTCCCCCGCTGCCCTACTCCTTTGAATCCTAGAAGAACAAAACCAAAATTCTCCCCTTAGTTCGTTTCTTCAGACCTCCCTAACTGAATACTTGAACTAGTAAGTGCAAATATACTTAACAATCTCGATGGACCGAAGAGCATATCGTGGAACCTCTCTTTTATGTTAGCATTTGCCCTCCGCTGCCCTACTCTTTTGAATCCTGCAAACAAAAAACCAAAATATCCCCTTAGTTCGTTTCTTCATACCTCCCTAACGGAATACTTGAACTAGTAAGTGCAAATTTACTTACCAATCTCGATGGACCGAAGAGCATATCGGGGCACATCTCTTTGATGTTAGCATTTGCCCTCCGCTGCCCAACTCTTCTGAATTCTACAAGAACAAAACCAAAAAGCTCCCCTTAGTTCGTTTCTTCAGACCTCCCTAACTGAATACTTGAACTAGTAAGTGCAAATTGACTTACCGATCTCGATGAACCGAATTGCGTGTAGGAGTTTCTCTTTTGAATGCTTCCATTTGTCAACCGCTGCCCTTCTCCTTTGAGTCCTACAAGAAAAAAACCAAAAATCAACAACAAAAAAAGAACAACACAAAATTTTGAATTTACTTACCGACATCAAAAGACTGAATTGCTTATCGGAGGTCCTCTCTTGAATGTTTCTATTCGTCCCCCACTGCCCTACTCCTTTGAATCCTAGAAGAACAAAACCAAAAATCTCCCCTTAGTTCGTTTCTGCAGACCTCCCTAACTGAATACTTAAACTAGTAAGTGCAAATATACTTACCAATCTCGATGTACCGAAGAGCATATCGGGGCACCTCTCTTTTATGTTAGCATTTGCCCTCCGCTGCCCTACTCTTTTGAATCCTGCAAACAAAAAACCAAAAATATCCCCTTAGTTCGTTTCTTCAGACCTCCCTAACTGAATACTTGAACTAGTAAGTGTAAATTTACTTACCAATCTCGTTGGACTGAAGAGCATATCGGGGCAATTCTCTTTGATGTTAGCATTTGCCCTCCGTTGCCCTACTCTTCTGAATCCTGCAAACAAAAAACCAAAATTCTCCCCTTAGTTCGTTTCTTCAGACCTCCCTAACTGAATACTTGAACTAGTAAGTGCAAATATACTTAACAATCTCGATGGACCGAAGAGCATATCGGGGCACCTCTCTTTTATGTTAGCATTTGCCCTCCGCTGCCCTACTCTTTTGAATCCTGCAAACAAAAAAACAAAATTCTCCCCTTAGTTCGTTTCTTCAGACCTCCCTAACTGAATACTTGAACTAGTAAGTGCAAATATACTTAACAATCTCGATGGACCGAAGAGCATATCGGGGCACCTCTCTTTTATGTTAGCATTTGCCCTCCGCTGCCCTACTCTTTTGAATCCTGCAAACAAAAAACCAAAAATATCCCCTTAGTTCGTTTCTTCAGACCTCCCTAACGGAATACTTGAACTAGTAAGTGCAAATTTACTTACCAATCTCGATGGACCGAAGAGCATATCGGGGCACATCTCTTTGATATTAGCATTTGCCCTCCGCTGCCCAACTCTTCTGAATTCTACAAGAACAAAACCAAAAAGCTCCCCTTAGTTCGTTTCTTCAGACCTCCCTAACTGAATACTTGAACTAGTAAGTGCAAATTGACTTACCGATCTCGATGAACCGAATTGCGTGTAGGAGTTTCTCTTTTGAATGCTTCCATTTGTCAACCGCTGCCCTTCTCCTTTGAGTCCTACAAGAAAAAAACCAAAAATCAACAACAAAAAAAGAACAACACAAAATTTTGAATTTACTTACCGACATCAAAAGACTGAATTGCTTATCGGAGGTCCTCTCTTGAATGTTTCTATTCGTCCCCCGCTGCCCTACTCCTTTGAATCCTAGAAGAACAAAACCAAAAATCTCCCCTTAGTTCGTTTCTTCAGACCTCCCTAACTGAATACTTGAACTAGTAAGTGCAAATTTACTTACCAATCTCGATGGACCGAAGAGCATATCGGGGCACCTCTCTTTGATGTTAAAATTTGTCCCCCGCTGCCCTACTCATTTGAATCCTACAAGAACAAGCCAAAAATCTCCCCTTAGTTCGTTTCTTCAGACCTCCCTAACTGAATACTTAATCTAGTAAGTGCAAATTTACTTACCAATCTCGATGGACCGAAGAGCATATCGGGGCACATCTCTTTGATGTTAGCATTTGCCCTCCGCTGCCCGACTCTTCTGAATCCTACAAGAACAAAACCAAAAATCTCCCCTTAGTTCGTTTCTTCAGACCTCCCTAACTGAATACTTGAACTAGTAAGTGTAAATTTACTTACCAATCTTGTTGGACTAAGAGCATATCCTGGCAATTCTCTTTGATGGTAGCATTTGCCCTCCGCTGCCCTACTCTTCTGAATCCTACAAAAACAAAAACAAAAATCTCCCCTTAGTTCGTTTCTTCAGACCTCCGTAACTGAGTACTTGAACTAGTAAGTGCAAATTTACTTACCGATCTCGATGAACCGAATTGCGTGTAGGAGTTTCTCTTTTGAATGCTTCCATTTGTCAACCGCTGCCCTTCTCCTTTGAGTCCTACAAGAAAAAAAAAAACCAAAAATCAACAACAAAAAAAGAACAACACAAAATTTTGAATTTACTTACCGACATCAAAGACTGATTTGCTTATCGGAGGTCCTCTCATGAATGTTTCTATTCGACCCCCGCTGCCCTACTCCTTTGAATCCTACAAAAACAAAACCAAAAATCTCCCCTTAGTTCGTTTCTTCAGACCTCCCTAACTGAATACTTGAACTAGTAAGTGCAAATTTACATACCAATCTCGATGGACCGAAGAGCATATCGGGGCACCTCTCTTTTATGTTAGCATTTGCCCTCCGCTACCCTACTCTTTTGAATCCTACAAACAAAAAAACCAAAATTCTCCCCTTAGTTCGTTTCTTCAGACCTCCCTAACTGAATACTTGAACTAGTAAGTGCAAATATACTTAACAATCTCGATGGACCAAAGAGCATATCGGGGCACCTCTCTTTTATGTAGCATTTGCCCTCCGCTGCCCTACTCTTTTGAATCCTGCAAACAAAAAACCAAAAATATCCCCTTAGTTCGTTTCTTCAGACCTCCCTAACGGAATACTTGAACTAGTAAGTGCAAATTTACTTACCAATCTCGATGGACCGAAGAGCATATCGGGGCACATCTCTTTGATATTAGCATTTGCCCTCCGCTGCCCAACTCTTCTGAATTCTACAAGAACAAAACCAAAAAGCTCCCCTTAGTTCGTTTCTTCAGACCTCCCTAACTGAATACTTGAACTAGTAAGTGCAAATTGACTTACCGATCTCGATGAACCGAATTGCGTGTAGGAGTTTCTCTTTTGAATGCTTCCATTTGTCAACCGCTGCCCTTCTCCTTTGAGTCCTACAAGAAAAAAAACCAAAAATCAACAACAAAAAAAGAACAACACAAAATTTTGAATTTACTTACCGACATCAAAAGACTGAATTGCTTATCGGAGGTCCTCTCTTGAATGTTTCTATTCGTCCCCCGCTGCCCTACTCCTTTGAATCCTAGAAGAACAAAACCAAAAATCTCCCCTTAGTTCGTTTCTTCAGACCTCCCTAACTGAATACTTGAACTAGTAAGTGCAAATTTACTTACCAATCTCGATGGACCGAAGAGCATATCGGGGCACCTCTCTTTGATGTTAAAATTTGTCCCCCGCTGCCCTACTCATTTGAATCCTACAAGAACAAGCCAAAAATCTCCCCTTAGTTCGTTTCTTCAGACCTCCCTAACTGAATACTTAATCTAGTAAGTGCAAATTTACTTACCAATCTCGATGGACCGAAGAGCATATCGGGGCACATCTCTTTGATGTTAGCATTTGCCCTCCGCTGCCCGACTCTTCTGAATCCTACAAGAACAAAACCAAAAATCTCCCTTAGTTCGTTTCTTCAGACCTCCCTAACTGAATACTTGAACTAGTAAGTGTAAATTTACTTACCAATCTTGTTGGACTAAGAGCATATCCTGGCAATTCTCTTTGATGGTAGCATTTGCCCTCCGCTGCCCTACTCTTCTGAATCCTACAAAAACAAAAACAAAAATCTCCCCTTAGTTCGTTTCTTCAGACCTCCGTAACTGAGTACTTGAACTAGTAAGTGCAAATTTACTTACCGATCTCGATGAACCGAATTGCGTGTAGGAGTTTCTCTTTTGAATGCTTCCATTTGTCAACCGCTGCCCTTCTCCTTTGAGTCCTACAAGAAAAAAACCAAAAATCAACAACAAAAAAAGAACAACACAAAATTTTGAATTTACTTACCGACATCAAAGACTGATTTGCTTATCGGAGGTCCTCTCATGAATGTTTCTATTCGACCCCCGCTGCCCTACTCCTTTGAATCCTACAAAAACAAAACCAAAAATCTCCCCTTAGTTCGTTTCTTCAGACCTCCCTAACTGAATACTTGAACTAGTAAGTGCAAATTTACATACCAATCTCGATGGACCGAAGAGCATATCGGGGCACCTCTCTTTTATGTTAGCATTTGCCCTCCGCTACCCTACTCTTTTGAATCCTACAAACAAAAAACCAAAATTCTCCCCTTAGTTCGTTTCTTCAGACCTCCCTAACTGAATACTTGAACTAGTAAGTGCAAATATACTTAACAATCTCGATGGACCGAAGAGCATATCGGGGCACCTCTCTTTTATGTTAGCATTTGCCTCCACTGCCCTACTCTTTTGAATCCTACAAACAAAAAACCAAAATTCTCCCCTTAGTTCGTTTCTTCAGACCTCCCTAACTGAATACTTGAACTAGTAAGTGCAAATATACTTAACAATCTCGATGGACCGAAGAGCATATCGGGGCACCTCTCTTTTATGTTAGCATTTGCCCTCCGCTGCCCTACTCTTTTGAATCCTACAAACAAAAAACCAAAATTCTCCCCTTAGTTCGTTTCTTCAGACCTCCCTAACTGAATACTTGAACTAGTAAGTGCAAATATACTTAACAATCTCGATGGACCGAAGAGCATATCGGGGCACCTCTCTTTTATGTTAGCATTTGCCCTCCGCTGCCCTACTCTTTTGAATCCTGCAAACAAAAAACCAAAATTCTCCCCTTAGTTCGTTTCTTCAGACCTCCCTAACTGAATACTTGAACTAGTAAGTGCAAATATACTTAACAATCTCGATGGACCGAAGAGCATATCGGGGCACCTCTCTTTTATGTTAGCATTTGCCCTCCGCTGCCCTACTCTTTTGAATCCTGCAAACAAAAAACCAAAAATATCCCCTTAGTTCGTTTCTTCAGACCTCCCTAACTGAATACTTGAACTAGTAAGTGCAAATTTACTTACCAATCTCGATGGACCGAAGAGCATATCGGGGCACATCTCTTTGATGTTAGCATTTGCCCTCCGCTGCCCAACTCTTCTGAATTCTACAAGAACAAAACCAAAAAGCTCCCCTTAGTTCGTTTCTTCAGACCTCCGTAACTGAGTACTTGAACTAATAAGTGCAAATTTACTTACCAATCTCGATGGACCGAAGAACATATCGGGGCACATCTCTTTGATGTTAGCATTTGCGCTCCGCTGCCAACTCTTCTGAATTCTACAAGAACAAAACCAAAATTCTCCCCTTAGTTCGTTTCTTCAGACCTCCCTAACTGAATACTTGAACTAGTAAGTGTAAATTTACTTACCAATCTCGTTGGACTAAGAGCATATCGCGGCAATTCTCTTTGATGTTAGCATTTGCCCTCGGCCTGCCCTACTCTTTTGAATCCTGCAAACAAAAAACCAAAAATATCCCCTTAGTTCGTTTCTTCAGACCTCCCTAACTGAATACTTGAACTAGTAAGTGTAAATTTACTTACCAATCTCGTTGGACTGAAGAGCATATCGGGGCAATTCTCTTTGATGTTAGCATTTGCCCTCCGTTGCCCTACTCTTCTGAATCCTGCAAACAAAAAACCAAAATTCTCCCCTTAGTTCGTTTCTTCAGACCTCCCTAACTGAATACTTGAACTAGTAAGTGCAAATATACTTAACAATCTCGATGGACCGAAGAGCATATCGGGGCACCTCTCTTTATGTTAGCATTTGCCCTCCGCTGCCCTACTCTTTTGAATCCTGCAAACAAAAAAACAAAATTCTCCCCTTAGTTCGTTTCTTCAGACCTCCCTAACTGAATACTTGAACTAGTAAGTGCAAATATACTTAACAATCTCGATGGACCGAAGAGCATATCGGGGCACCTCTCTTTTATGTTAGCATTTGCCCTCCGCTGCCCTACTCTTTTGAATCCTGCAAACAAAAAACCAAAAATATCCCCTTAGTTCGTTTCTTCAGACCCTCCCTAACGGAATACTTGAACTAGTAAGTGCAAATTTACTTACCAATCTCGATGGACCGAAGAGCATATCGGGGCACATCTCTTTGATATTAGCATTTGCCCTCCGCTGCCCAACTCTTCTGAATTCTACAAGAACAAAACCAAAAAGCTCCCCTTAGTTCGTTTCTTCAGACCTCCCTAACTGAATACTTGAACTAGTAAGTGCAAATTGACTTACCGATCTCGATGAACCGAATTGCGTGTAGGAGTTTCTCTTTTGAATGCTTCCATTTGTCAAACCGCTGCCCTTCTCCTTTGAGTCCTACAAGAAAAAAACCAAAAATCAACAACAAAAAAGAACAACACAAAATTTTGAATTTACTTACCGACATCAAAAGACTGAATTGCTTATCGGAGGTCCTCTCTTGAATGTTTCTATTCGTCCCCGCTGCCCTACTCCTTTGAATCCTAGAAGAAACAAAACCAAAAATCTCCCCTTAGTTCGTTTCTTCAGACCTCCCTAACTGAATACTTGAACTAGTAAGTGCAAATTTACTTACCAATCTCGATGGACCGAAGAGCATATCGGGGCACCTCTCTTTGATGTTAAAATTTGTCCCCCGCTGCCCTACTCATTTGAATCCTACAAGAACAAGCCAAAAATCTCCCCTTAAGTTCGTTTCTTCAGACCTCCCTAACTGAATACTTAATCTAGTAAGTGCAAATTTACTTACCAATCTCGATGGACCGAAGAGCATATCGGGGCACATCTCTTTGATGTTAGCATTTGCCCTCCGCTGCCCGACTCTTCTGAATCCTACAAGAACACACAAAAACCAAAAATCTCCCCTTAGTTCGTTTCTTCAGACCTCCCTAACTGAATACTTGAACTAGTAAGTGTAAATTTACTTACCAATCTTGTTGGACTAAGAGCATATCCTGGCAATTCTCTTTGATGGTAGCATTTGCCCTCCGCTGCCCTAACTCTTCTGAATCCTACAAAAACAAAAACAAAAATCTCCCCTTAGTTCGTTTCTTCATACCTCCGTAACTGAGTACTTGAACTAGTAAGTGCAAATTTACTTACCGATCTCGATGAACCGAATTGCGTGTAGGAGTTTCTCTTTTGAATGCTTCCATTTGTCAACCGCTGCCCTTCTCCCTTTGAGTCCTACAAGAAAAAAACCAAAAATCAACAACAAAAAAAGAACAACACAAAATTTTGAATTTACTTACCGACATCAAAGACTGATTTGCTTATCGGAGGTCCT